>OU343221.1:175934431-176534135 GCA_910596185.1 Chrysanthemum makinoi | reverse complement strand
AAACAACTGTCCAAGCTTCAAAAACATATCAAAATAATTTCAAGAAAGACATGTATAAAGAGGTCAGCAAAAAGCTGGTGAGTCATAGGTTTAAGTAAATAAATATAGTATATGGACCATATAGTGAAAAATCTTATTACGCAAGTAAGTCATAGCATAAGGAACCATCATATCCAAAACCCAAACCAAACAAAGATGTTATACGTCATGGCAAATTTTGCAACCACAAATCCAGGGTACCCCACCCTGACAAGTCAGGCAAACAAGTTCAAGACGGGGCGGTCAACCACGATAGATCTACCTACAACATGAATAAAAGACCTAACAATCGGCAATATATAGTGAGGCTAAACCTTAGCCTAGACTACGTAATAAGCGCAAACAAAGCATAGTTTTATAAAAAGGTCCAGTCAAACAAGAGCATGCTTCTCACCCCAAGAATTAATAAAACAAAGTACGAATAAAAGTGGGGCTATGAAACTCACCTTAGTCCAACAAAATGCACAATAATCAACAGAACAAGAAGAGTCTCGACTATCAGAAATCAGCAAATCAACTCGAACTACCTGAAATCATAGACTTGCTTAGATTATGACTCCATTCAATAGTTCCCAATCCCGAATATAATCCAATTTTTATTTCCAAAACTCTTTCTCAAAACAGTTTTCTAGTGTTTGGTATCAAGTGTGCGTGTGTGTCGACTCAACAAGATTCATGTAAACTCACGCTACTCAAGTACTCAACAAAGAAAGATCACAACATATCTATGTGTGAAGTTGTATTCTAATAAATCTCTTGAACCATTCGTCAATTCGATAAACCTTACGATATATTCGCCTTACTTATTATCCCAAAACTATACCACGTCCTAGGGCGTCGTAGGATATGTTGTCATTACTAAACTCTTCCGACATAACTAACGAGGTCTTACTCGATCCGTCAACGCAATAAGTTCATTAGTTAGGTAAGTTAAGTTCATTAACTCCAAATATCCATGACAAGCAAATAAATGGTATTCAATTAATGTTTATGGCACTTCTAATTTTGTGCCCCTCGAAACATTAAGTAACTCCCTCATTATTTATTATATTTCTCTTTTTCTGTTATAAAAGAATTTATAACAAGTATTATATACTTGTTTCTAACATGAAAACCGTTTATTATTTGTAGTTTACGTTGTCGTCATAGTTATAGTTACTTGAGTTACTATTTGTTTTGAGTCACAAGTCCGAGTCATAACTTCTCAAATTTTTAAGTTGTATCAAGTCCAATAGTCAAATAAAGTCCATGTCACGGCCTTGTCGGAGTCAAAGATGACTAAAAAGTCAACATGACACCAACTTGGCGCAAAGTTCACATGTATATCATAAGTCAATAATGTCAAATCCCAAATATCACAGCTGCAACTTCACGTGGTTGTCTACGACTCACGGCTAACCTATCCTCCGTCGTTACTACAACGATTCCCATTTCAAGTCCAAAAATACCAAACCAAGTTTAGCCGCGACCATTCAGTCTCGACTCTCGTTCCCATGTCCAACGCATCAACAACAACGACAACATAACAACCTCTAACAATATTGTCGAGACCATAAGGGTCTCGACCCACTACTCCTTCGACAGCCAACAAACCGAACACCCTTTCGAGGTTTCTTTCCCATTCGACAACCATCAACACAACCATTTTCAACCTCCACTATTACAAGTCACTTCCACCAAAGGGGTTTCATCCAACCCGAAACAACAAATAATAACAACAAGAAAATAATACCAAGACCAGGAAATCAAGTAACCAAATAAGCCCTCACCGAGAGCTAAGCTCGCCTAATGCCACTACATACACGACGCAAAGCACACTACTCAAACACGGATACCAACAAGCTTTTAACACATTTTATTTGGCAAGAAATCATTTCTCACATTTTATATATCAAACCCGACATAAAACCGAAGTCAACTCGCGGACTCACCAAATGAAGTTATCAATAAAAAATGAGTCAAAACCGTGGTTTTTTACCTACCATTGTTTTGACACAAAAGAGAACCTGCAGGCTGTCGTAGAAAAGCATGGGTGGCAGTGGACGGGCCGAAGAGAGTAGATGAGATGATGGATGATTTTGGCGCATTTTACCCTTAAAAATTTATATCATTTCAAAATTGGTAGAAGCGATATAAGCGCCAAATAAAACCACAAGGACCAATCCGTAGTTTTTCTGAAGTTTCCATTCCTCTATTCCGAAGCTCAAATGTTTCGATTAAAAGTCTAACAAGTTCCTCTCGAGTGCGCCAATAGTTTAAATTATGTTTTTCCAATAAAACCGGTCATAAATATGCTTATGGAACTATACGAGTGGTTTTCTTAACTTTTCTCAATTTATTAGTTTTTCCTAGTGCCAAGGTCTAGTAGTGCCTAGTCTAAAGTCACAAACGAGGTCTACACAGATTGCTTTCGCAAAATATCAAGAGTTTATAGTCGATAACTTAACTTGCTAAAATTTAAAGTAGTGTGGTATTTAAAAATAGTTTTCAAAATTTACCATTTGTCACAGCCATACCCCGCTTAAGAAGAAACCCGTCCCGGTGCTCTCCTTTCAAATTGATCACAGAGGTAGGAAAGAGATGAGGGTAATTTAGCTTGAATTGCCTTCACGATCCCACGTGAACTCAGGACCTCTTCGGGAATTCCATCGGACTCTAACAATAGGAATACGACTTTGCCTAAGCCACTTGACTTCACGGTCCATGATCTCAACAGGTTCCTCGATAAAGTTCAATTGATCGCCGATCTGGATCTCTTCCAGAGGAATGACGGCCGTCGTCCGCAAGACACTTCTTCGATTATACACTGGAAAACGGTGTGGACGCTGCTAAGTTCTAGCGGTAGCTCGAGTCTATAAGCCACCGGGCCAATCCTAGCAAGGATTTTGAATGGACCAATGTAACGAGGGTTAAGCTTCCCACGCTTACCGAAATGGATTACACCTTTCCACGCCTATAACGTGTTAAGGAACCTATTGAAATCACGTACCGTGAAGTCCGGCGACTTGATCCAATTCGTATCCTTCGGTAATGTTCGATGGAACTTTTAGAGATGTCCGAGATCCACGGGGAACGTGAAAATGGAATCTTGAGAAAGTATCTTTAACTCTTTTCAATTCTAATGGATAACTCAAAATGGAATTGCGAGGACGTGATTCCATTAAGGAGGGAAGTCTGTAACACCCCGAGATTTTCCAGATACTCGTTTTTTGAGGAATTATGCATATTTTTCATTTACGAACAATTTCGAGATTATCTGACATGAAAACGAGAAAGTTATCTCGTGAAACGTGGAATTTACACACAACACGTACTGGCATAACAGAAGATTTGATTTAACTTTGATGTTATATACGAGAAAGTGGTCGTTTAAATAATCGTTTTTAATGGAAAACTATTCAGAACGCATCGACGCAAGTTTCGTAATTTGAATTGGATGTTTGCTAGTCTAAATAAATCCTGAACCTAATATTTGCAAATGATTAAAAAAATTACGACTATGGTCCATGTGCAAAAATTATGTCCGCCCCTAAATTTCTATTTTACATGTTTGGTCCTTGTGGTTAGTATTAAAAGAATAAGCTATTAGGGTTGTGTATTTAGAAACCCTAACAGTAATATTGTCCATCCTCCTCTCTCCCTCACTATGCACCGCCAACCATTTCTCTGGGCCTCCGCCCTCACCAACTTTCGGCCTCCAGTATGTCACGCCATTGTTTGAGTAAAAGATTTAGGGTTTTGTTTGGTTCGGGTATACCACCAAAGCCACCTCCGCCACCACTCCGTCACCAAGGAAATGAAGAAAGAAGTTCAAGATTCATGGGGTACATGTGATTGGGATTGTTCGTGCGTATGGGTAGTAACTCGTGTATATCGACCTCCCTCCTCCTCAAACTCGTTTGTTTAAAATCGATTATAAATAGTTTGTCTTGTTTTCATGGATATTGAAATGAGATTGAAAACATTTTTGAAACAATTCATGTGGTATTAAAGCTCGTGCGTGTGGTGCTAAATCTGTGAAATCGGTTTGTATGAATTTGCGTGATGTCATATGTTAAAAACGAGCTCAAAACATTTTGAATAATAATCGTGTGGTAAGAAATCATGTTTGAAATTTTATTGTCTCGGGTCAAGGTTTGTTATAGTCACAGGTTGGAGTTGGATGAAATGGTGTTATGTTGATTTGGCCCGACTAGGGTTTGGGAGGGTCAAGGGTGAGATTTGGATTTGCTATTTAATCAGTTTGAGTCCCGGTTTAAAATCGAGTTTCTTTTCAAGTTGCCAAACTTGATATTAATTATGCATTTGATATATTTGCTTCTCGTATCCGGTTAGGTGTATTTGAAAGTGTTATGTCTCGGATTGGTATTAAATTTAAACTCCTGGTCGTTGGATGTATTGTTAGAGTGTTGTGTAGATTCAATGTTACTAGACCAGAATGAGAAATGGTTTGGATTTGATGTCGATTAGTTCATGGGTCATTTAATCTCGAGATTTAACCACCGATTTAAGGGTATAACCTGAAAGTGTAGTCGTGAATTGTTAGGTACGCTTGTTTGTGCTTATGTTTAGTTGTTGGAATAATGGGCCTCAAACCCATTATATTCGCGTTGTGTTAATGATCGGGCCGAAGCCCACTAAATAATAAATCTAATGTTGTGTTACAATTGTAAAAGTTTTACGTAACAAGTTTAATGACTATTCTATGACGATACTTGTGAACGTTGGTGAGTTTCGAATTATAATTGGGATTGTAATTTAGATTTGGTCGATATAAAAATTTATTGGATTTGATAGTTGAATTTGGATAATACGGATACTTAATGGGATTTGTTTACGGATTATGAATTGGACTTGGTCGTTTATTGGACATTTGGATCGTTATTGGATTTACGATGTTGGACGTTGGACTTATTGAACATTTTGGGACTTAACGGTATAATATATTAGACTCGAAAATAATTTAATATATTAGACACGGAACACTCACAAAAGATTTAATAAACTCAAAGCTAATAATTACGCGATGATAACGATTTTTTTTATAAATATTGTAATTTCAAACTCGGTTTATTTAAAGTCAATGATGATCAGGATTTAGAAAATCCCGTTATTAAAGAGTCGGTCACCTCAAGTATATGTATTCGCTAGAAAGCTCACAAGTCGTAGTTATTTAGTGTTAGTAAGTAGTTTGTTAAGTAACACCTTGGAGGACGAACGGGTCTTTACCCACGTATGCCCGATCCTCAGCCGTATGAGACGATCTTGTAAGAACCTATAAATACCCTTTGCCTAGCAAGGCAAAGGGTTGGAGCTTTCAATATCATTTTCTTTGCCTCACTAAGTTCCCAAAACTCTTCCACTTTCTCTCTCTAGAACTCACACTATAACGCATATTATTAATTTGTTATGTGTTTATGAAAACCAATATGTAACAAATGGTATCAAGAGCCATGGTTTGATTATTCATCTTTCATGTTCTTGGATTTCTAGTGGTTTTCATAAGGTTTTGGGTTTGAATGAGTTTAGAGTAGTTTGCATCATTTGGATCATTTCTTGTGTTATAGTTTGGATTTTGATGAGTACGCGTTGTTGTTTAGAATCATTATAAGTGTTTAGGTTTAGGTTTGGAAGGCTTGAATCATCGTGGTTGGGTTGTTTTTGGATTGAAAAGTGGTGTTTTTGAATGTTTCTAGTATGCGATTTGTCTCTCGGATAGGTTTTCTTTTTTGCGATTTGTAATAAGTATTATGGAATTTGTCTCTTCTATGAATGCTTATTGAAGTGATTTGTCACAAATTGTATGAGATTTGTCATGATTTGTGAAGCGATTTGTCTGTTATGCGATTTGTCTATTGAGACAAAATGACAAGAAAGGACAAAGTAGTGGAAGTAGTGGGTGTACTTGTGTACTATGCGATTTGTCAGCCTATGCGATTTGTGTTTTATGCGATTTGTTTGCTAAGCGATTTGTCGCTAGTTTATTTGATAATCAAGGAGCGATTTGTCTGGAGTGCGTTTTGTCAAAGTGTGCGATTTGTCTGGACTGCGATTTGTCTGGAGTGCGTTTTGTCAAAGTGTGCGATTTGTCTGGACTACGATTTGGCTGTGGTGCATTTTGTCAAGTGTGCGATTTGTCTATTGAGACTTGTCATTTCTTCGTGTTACGCTTTATGGTTTTCTCTTGATTTAGTAAAATCCCGTGAAAGAATCTATTTCCTGGTTTAATCAAAGAGTAGTAAAATCCCGTGGAATCTGTAATCATGTCTACAATCACCTCTTCCGTGTCGATGATGTTCAAGCTGCAGGATCCGATACACGCCCTCCAATGCCGATAGAACTGATTATAACTCTTGGGCTCAAAGAATCGACGTACTTTTAGGAAAGGAAAATGGGGTCAATATCCTCAAATCAATTGATGAAGGACCATATCAAGTTGAGCTACCAGAGACATCCTTGAAACTGCTTGATGGTTCGCTTATATTAGGATTGATAGACCAAAGATGTATGATGAGCTTAATGATAAGGAGAAGAAGAGATACAATGTCGACATCGGGCTTCAAACATTATACTTCAGGGTTTACCTACGGACATTTACAAGTTGATCAATCGCAACACTAAAGTGAAGGCAGATGGGACAATGTTAAGATGCTTCTCTCTGGTTCTGAATTGACTAAAGAAGACAGGGAGTCTCAACTGTATGATGACTTTGAGAACTTTAAGATGAATCCAAAACTGTTACGAGAATATTACGTGAGATTCCACAAGCTTGTGAATGACATGAGGAATATCAAAATGACAATGCCAAATATCCATTTCAATTCAAAGTTTGTGAACAACATGAATCCCGAATGGCACAAATTTGTCACTGTAGTCAAGCTAAACAAAGGATTGAGGAACACAAATTACAAGCAATTGTATGCTTATTTGTTTTCTCTGAATGAAACATGTTGTGTTTGAACGAATGATCTTGGAAAAGTTCAAGACCAATGCTGGAGATGCAAGCTCTTCAAATGATTCTACTGCATTCTACACTAATGTAGGAATTACCACCAAAGCATCACAAGTCATACCCATCGGAAATGGTAATCACAAACTCATTCCGGATCCGTGGTATAAG
Organism: Chrysanthemum makinoi; assembly: GCA_910596185.1. Taxonomy (NCBI): domain Eukaryota; kingdom Viridiplantae; phylum Streptophyta; class Magnoliopsida; order Asterales; family Asteraceae; genus Chrysanthemum; species Chrysanthemum makinoi. The sequence continues at coordinate 176,526,976 of OU343221.1, read as the reverse complement.
CCTCCGTGATTCGACACATTCATTGAACAACTTGTCAATCAACTGGCTCTAATGGTTTAGCAAAACTTGAAATTCACTCCACACACCAACAATCATCTCAGAACGGCTTCCAATCTCCACAATCATGCTCAAGTAAAGAAGGAAAGGTAGTGATGCAAAATGTGCAAGGAAGACAGATTGAACAAGGAATGGCAGGAGCGGGTTATGGAAATGCTGGTATAGGTGGAGGATATGTGGGTAATCAGAATCGAGGAAGGAACACGGCTCAGGGTCAAGAGAAGCCAATCAAGTGTTACAACTGTGGTGGAGAAGGACACATTGCAAGAAACTGCACCTCTCCTAAACGCCCACAAAATGCGAGTACTTCAGGACAAAATGCTACCGGTACAAGCTCAAGATAATGGAGCGATTGGATTAGGAAGAACTGCTATTTCTTGCTGAGGGAAATGCCAAAACTTATGATGCAGATGTGGATGAACGACTGCAAGGTGGTATGGGACACAACAAGCCAAATGCATTTCAAGTTGCGTGACCGTGATGCATTTTACTTTGATGTCGATGATGAACCCACGCCTGCACCATCTTCATGGCTAGTATTATAGGTGATGATGAATATAATAAACATAAATAAAGCATATATACGCATGAATCATCACCAACAACGGATCCATATTGCCATATGATCAATCAAATAAAACATAGATAAGGTTTAAACCTTTGTAGCGTGATTCCGTGAAACGAGACACCAATGACCTCCACGTATGGAATCAAGAAACCAAAAGACCAATTAGGTTGGCCTTTCCCAATGTGTGAAACACACTACACGTCTAACAATCACCCTTTGATGCTAGTCTTAACCTTTGAACCAATCCTTGCATAAGACTACTCTTAGAATTATCAAGGAGAGAAAAACAAAAAAACCACTATGTGTGTGTGTGTTTTGGACGTACACAATGAGGAGGGGGAGGGAGTTTTTTTTTGGAAGTCCAACATGTAACTTCCAATCAACATAAATGATTATCAATTATAATCAATTAGCATTAATGCTAATTGATGTCAAATCATAAGTTACACTTTAAGCCCTTCAAAGTCCAAATACTCCACTTTACTCCCTTATGAAACAAAGGTTATACATAATGTAAATACGATAAATACATTATGATAATGGTGTCTAAGTGTATATGTGTGTGACCCCATAGGCTCACATATGACTAGCCATATAATTATTGATTATGACACGAGCATACCCAACAGCCCCACTTGCGACGTCATAATAGACAAGTAATTATACAAGCAATGGTTAGCGTCTAGCAACACGCCAATGCCCATAGAGATATGTGAGGTCGAGCCAAACGTTTCATTAAATGGTTTATATGTCATATATCCCTTTGTTTCAGATACCATGTTGAATATTAGACATGGATCAAAAGTCATTCTAATTGTTCAACTATTATGTTCTCGATCTTGATATTGAACAAGATTACCAAGTGAATTAAGATTCATCTTAATCTCATTTGGGTACGGCCATACAAACATCTGCTCAAATCATCGAGGGGCCCAATAGTATCTAACTCCAAACCATGTGGAGGAACAAATCCTATTTTGACTGCACGTGTCATTCATGTGCTTCAAATCATTCCTGATAGTGGCCTTTATAACTACCTTGTTCATGACAGCGTTTAACCATATCAAGGAATGAAACTCCACACATGCAAAACTGCCTTGCATCTCAAGTCTAAGGATAATAGACATAACCATTTTCGAGATTCACTATATGACACCGATCCATGCAGTGAATACTCGTAGGTTGGGTCAGTCCAATGCTCATCACCATGAACAACATGTGAGTTTGGCAAAAAGTCACCAACACACTCACAATTGTCTTAATTTGATGGTACTCCCGTCAACCGACAATGGACAAGTTTTGAATGAAGAAAATCATTCATGGATTTAAACATGCAAATATAGAATATAGTTGATATGAATGAAAACGATAATAACCATTAAATCAATTCATTACAAAATATAAACCGCTTAGCATTCCAATTATTCAAATACTAAAATAAACAGATCTACATGAGACTACTAGGCGGTCGAAGTCCAATGTTCCTAGCATGCCCAACATGTTTCGTGCAAGGCATTGCTTTAGTAAGAGGATCAACTAAGTTGTCATCTGTGTGAACTTTTAGAAGACGAATATCACCACTTTCGATAACTTCTCGAATGTAATGAACTTTCCACGAAGTGTTTGGCACCCTTTTGAACACCAGGTTCATTTGCAATGATAATGGCACATGTATTATCACAGTACATATCCATGGGTAGTTCATTGCTGGGGACAACGCCAAGCCGTAAAAGAATTTTCGTATCCAAATCGCCTCCATTGCAGCTTCGGAAGCAGCAATGTATTCTGCTTCTATAGAGGACATTGCAATCGTGCTCGCTTTTGAACTCTTCCACCAACAGCCTCCATTCATGTTGAAAACGAATCCAGTTTGGGACTTGGTGTCATCACGATCGGTCTGCCAACCGGCATTAGTATAGCAAGTGATACTAAGCTCGCGGTTGTCATCACCACCATAAACAAGAAACATATCTTTAGTATTACGAAGATACTTTAATATGTTCTTAAAAGCACCATGACATTCACCTGGATTCTGTTGATACCTACTCAGGTTCTGAAAGCGAACGCTACATCGGGTCTAGTGCACCTACCAAGATACATGATGGATCCCACGTGCAGAAGCATATGGGATACCTTTCATCCTTTTCACCTGTTCGGGTGTAGAGGGTTCTTGAGTTTTACTCAATTCCATATTCGGTTGCATTGGAAGATTTCCACGTTTGGAATCTTGCATCCTAAATCTCTTTAGGATTTTGTCAATGTATGCACTTTGACTCAAGCCGATTAACCGCTTTGATCTATCCCTGTAGATCTTGACTCCAAGTATGTATGCACTTCGCCTAAGTCTTTCATTTCAAAACAATTTCCAAGCCAAGATTTTACATCTTGTAGCATTGGAATGTTGTTTCCCATGAGTAATATGTCATCGACATATAAGACTAGGAATACGACATTACTTTCACTAGTTTTCTTATATATACATGGCTCATCAAAGTTTTGAGCGAAACCAATCCTTTTGATTTCTTCATCAAATCTCTTGTTCCAACTCCTAGATGCTTGCTTTAATCCATAAATGGATCTTTGAAGCTTGCAAACTTTGTTGGGATGTTTAGGATTCACGAAGCCCTCGGGTTGCACCATGTAAACATCTTCGTTTAGGTGACCGTTCAAGAAGGCCGTCTTGACATCCATTTGCCAAATCTCATAGTCATAGTACGCTGCTATGGCTATAAGAATCCTAACAGCTTTAACGTCAGCAAAGGTAGAAGTTCTCTTCATAGTCAATCCCGTAGGTTTGAGTGTGACCTTTTGCTACTAGACGCGCTTTATAGGTGTGTACATTGCCATCCATGTCGGTCTTCTTCTTGAAAAGCCATTTACTCCCAACGGTTTTAGCATTAGGAGGCAGGTCAACTTCGACCCAGACTTCATTGTCTTTCATGTATTGCATCTCTGATTCATAGCTTCGAGCCATTTATCGCGCTCTAACTCGATAATGCAGCTCGATAGTTAGCAGGTTCATCTTGATCCCCTAACTCATGTTCCTCAAAGATCGACATAGAAACCATATCGCCAGTGCTTGAGGTATCCTTGCGGATCTACGAATCGGAGCAACATCTCTACAAGGCTCGACATTTTCATGTTCTGTCTTATTTCGATGCTCACTAGTGTTACCAGAAGGTTGTGCATCTTCACTTTGAATTTCGTCAAAGTCTACGGTGCTCCCACTTGCTTCTTGTGAAATGAGACTGTTCTCAAGAAACTCAGCATAACGAGCAACAAATATTTTGTTCTCGTGTGGGTAGTAGAAGTAGTAACCCATCGTTTCCTTTGGGTATCCTACGAAGATACACTTGATAGATCTAGACTCAAGTTTGTTTGGCGTTTCTCGTTTCACGAGGGCCTCACAACCCCCGACCTTCAAGTAAGATAAGTTAGGGACTTTCCCATGCCATATTTCGTATGGAGTCTTATCTACCTTCTTGGTTGGAACCATGTTGAGAATGCGAGCAGCAGACTCTAAGGCATAACCCCAAAAGGACATTGGCAACGTTGTTAGACTCATCATAGATCGAACCATGTCTAGCAAAGTTCGATTTCTCCTTTCAGATACACCATTATGTTGTAGTGTATGTGGAGGAGTGAATTGTGAGACTATCCCACACTTTTTAGATGATCTAAAAACTCTTGACTCATATATTCGATCGGATCGAAGAGCCTTTAAAGTCTTATCGAGTTGATTTTCAACTTCACTTTGAAATACTTTGAACGTTTCAATGACTTCATGTTTATGTTTAATCAAGTAAACATAACCATATCGACTGAAATCATCGGTAAAAGTGACGAAGTAGTTAGCCCCTTCCCTAGACATGGTTCTAAATGGGCCACATACATCAGTATGTATGAGTCCAAGTAGATCTTTAGCTCTTCTCCAACATGGGAAAAAGGCTTGCGCGCCATCTTACCAGATATGCAAGAAACATATTTATCAAAAGACGTACGTCAATTGATTCTAAAAGCCCATCTTGTTGCAGCTTCGTAATGCGTTTCTTGTTTATGTGGCAAAGACGACAATGCCATAGAAAAGTGGAATCCATGTTACGTTTAGATTTCTTGTTGCTAACATTATATATAGAACCATTGTTTGAATTAGGATCACGCATATCAATTTCAAAAATACCATCTCTAGGAATAGCATTAAAATAAAAAAACATTATCCTTAGAAACCGAAATGCCAAAATCCGTAAAAACATGAATGAAACCATCATCCTTCAAACGAGAAAGTGAAACAACACATCTAGTAATAGTAGGTGCTTAAATGACAATTATTCAAAACAATAACTAGTCCATTAGGAAGGATTAAATCATAGCTCCCTATCGCTTTGACTGCACCGATTCCCATTACCAACGAGGTCCAAAGCCATGCTTCAACTTTCGACTTCCCTAAGAGCCTGCACATCATTACAAATGTGAGTCCCACAACCTGTATCATATACCCAGGATTTATTAGGAAAAGTATAGAGTTCTATAGTGAAGATACCTGATGTACTAGCCCCGCTAGCCTTGCTCTTCTTCAACTCTGCCAGGTACACCGGACAGTTTCTCTTCCAGTGCCCTACCATTCCATAGTGATGGCAGGGTGCGTCCTGGCTCGGGTGCTCCTTCTTAGCAGTGGGGGACTTTAGGTTTGGGGGCGTAAGCAAGCTTACCCTTGCCTCCCTTGTCCCTTGCAGGTGCTTGCGGTTCCCCTTGTTCCTTTTCTGGATTTTGCCTTGCTTGATAGCTAGGACAACTGGAGCTTTCTTGGGCATACCTTTTTCTACAAGTTTGAGCATATTATGCAGTTCATGTATGGTCTTGCCCATGTTGTGCATGTTGTAGTTCTGCACAAATTGATCAAATTCCTTTGAAAGTGAGGTTAGTATCATGATCACTCCAAGGATCTGAGGCATGGGGTATCCAAGCCGCTCCATCTGATCCAGATAGCCTTTCATTTTCATGATGTGGCTATTGACCGATTGTCCTTCCTCCGCTTGCAAGCATGGAATGATCCCTGACAGTTTCAAATAATTCTCAGCTTTGCCGCTCGAACATAGTTCTTAGTTCGGTTATCATGTCAAATGTTGTGAGGTCCTCTAAATTCTTTTGAATTTCTAGGATCATGCTCGCAAGCATAAGACAAGCGACTTCCTGCTGTTCATTAAACCTACGAGTGTAGGCATTACGCACAGCAGCAGTGGTATTTTCAGCAGGAGGCTCGGTAAAGCTCGTTCCAGATGGTAAAACTTTTGTTCAGACTTGAGGACAATCCTCAAGTTTCGGTACCAGTCCAAAAAGTTATTACCATTCAATCTCTCTTTCTCGACAATTGATCTGATTGACGAGTTGTTGATGGTTTGAGTTGGAGTTGTCATCTACAAAACAAACAAAATTCAAATTTTAGTATCATTCAATAATTAATCCTTTTTAAAATTAACTACCCAAGTTTTATAAGAAAACAATTAATTTTGCGAAAAAGGCTAAGATCCTCATTGAGATTCCACCATCACATCAGTTGATCTGCTAGCAATGGTGGATTCAATAGGTAGGTAACGTCGACCAATTGCAAATCAAGTGCAACTCTTAGATCCTTATGGGACCCATGGCACTAGTGAACAAGCATCTAGTGTCAAGTAGGCATGTTTAGTCCCATCCTTGCCTCCGGTCAAGGTCTCACCGCTTAACTCGATTAAGTCATCCAATTTGAGAACGTGCGAAAATATATCTAGGTCCCACGGATAGACAATAATCACCTTGGGTTACAATTCAACCTAGGTCCCACGCATAGGCAAAAAGTAATTGCAAGTGTTCTCAAGCGATTGGACGGCATGACTTAAATTTGTGACGGGTAAAAAATTTTGATGTGAATCAAAAAATGTGTACGAAAAAAGCATGCATTCATTCTTCGTAGCACAAGTTAAAACTCTTCTTAACTTAAGTCTAATCATTGTTTTAATTTATGTGTGTCAAGTTGTCCATTTTCAAGTCTAATATAGAACCTATGTGGATAATAATAGAGATAGGACAATACATAAATCGAATAACATACATAACAAATTAAGTGTTATTATTAAAACAATGATTTTAAGTTAAATCCATATTTAAACTTAGTTAAACTAAATCATAAGATTTAGTTTGAAAATGGTTTGTGTTGTGTTTTAAGTTTTAGAAAACGATTTGCAAGTTATATACATTCACAACATACATAATAAGCAAACAACCAACACACAACCACAATATGCAAAGCCTCAACCGATGAAAGAACCTATGCTTGGTCTCGTGAGCCATCACGAGAACCAAGAGTCATCTAGGGACATAAACCACAACCACACGGAGGACTCCCACTTGCTCCAAGACCAAACAAGGACAAGTAGAAGCCCATAATGCACATGAAAAGTGAATCTGCCAGCCCAGAATTTCTGCATTCGGAGGCCCAAATGGCCTAGAAGGAGTCATCCCCGAGCTTAGCACCAAACTAAAAAGTTGTGGGCCCATGAGTTGTCTACCTGCAAAAAGAAATTTGGTTAAAAAATACGCTACCAATCACCGGGAAACGCCGTTTTACTGCAGCTTGTTCGAGCAACCATTTTGCGTCTTTATGTCTTTTATGCTTCGCCATTCCATTCCAAGCATCGGTTACAATATATAGAATGTAAAATACATCTAATCTACTATCTATGTATTGTAAAATGCCCAAACAATGGCAAAAACCAAATTAAAACTCATACATAAAGGCCGAAACAATGGCAAACCCCAAATAACAAGAAATAAACGACAATCACAATCATTCATAGCACAAGTGGTCTAGGTTTTCATCGGCTTTGCATATACACATAATAATACCATAAAATATGAACATAACAAGGTGTTGGCTAATCCCATGAGCAAACATGCATGTATTTGCCATGGGAACAATTTAAATGACATGAAATAAAAGTATTAGCCAACGAATCGAAGAAATAATCAACAAGAATAAAAACCCCGATTGGTACGCGAGTAAAATGGATTTAGGTTCTCAAACCTACTGAAATTAGACCTTCTAAAAATTATTTTACCACAGAAAATTAAGCCTTAGGGGCTGTTTTCAAATCGTTTCAAGAAACGATTAAAACAACGCGATTAAAGCCATTTTAAGCGTACCAAATACATTGTTTAATTAACGTATGCGAAACCAATGGCCATAGGACCAAAAATCACAGATCTTTATATTACTAATAATATTCCTAATCCATGAAAAATAGAGCCCTCGGGCTGTTTTGAAAGTGGTTGCATAAAACCCTTAAAAACACGCGTTTTTGACCATTTTTCGCATACCCGATAATCATATGGCACATATGATGGCTCTGAAACCACTATAGGTGATGATGAATATAATAAACATAAATAAAGCATATATACCAGCGGAATCATCACCAACAACGGATCCATATTGCCATATGATCAATCAAATAAAACATAGATAAGGTTTATACCTTTGTAGCGTGATTCCGGTAACGAGACACCAATGACCTCCACGTATGGAATCAAGAAACCAAAAGACCAACTAGGTTGGCCTTTCCCAATGTGTGAAACACACTACACGTCTAACAATCACCCTTTGATGCTAGTCTTAACCTTTGAACCAATCCTTGCATAAGACTACTCTTAGAATTATCAAGGAGAGAAAAACAAAAAAACCACTATGTGTGTGTGTGTTTTGGACGTACACAATGAGGAGGGGGAGGGAGTTTTTTTTGGAAGTCCAACATGTAACTTCCAATCAACATAAATGATTATCAATTATAATCAATTAGCATTAATGCTAATTGATGTCAAATCATAAGTTACACTTTAAGCCCTTCAAAGTCCAAATACTCCACTTTACTCCCTTATGAAACAAAGGTTATACATAATGTAAATACGATAAATACATTATGATAATGGTGTCTAAGTGTATATGTGTGTGACTCCATAGGCTCACATATGACTAGCCATATAATTATTTATTATGACACGAGCATACTCCAACAAGTATCTCACCAATGGTCTCTCCAAAGGCTCCCTCACCACAACAGGCCAGTCCCTCCAAGGAATCAATCATATCAGAGGTATTGAAACTATACGATCAAGTTGATGTGAAAAGATACACGACAAGGTACAATCAACTGAAATTATTGAATCAGATATTGAAAATATGGGTAATAGCAATGTTGTCCCATATGATCAATATGTGAAACAAAATGAAAGTGAAATTGTACCAAGTGATGCATCTTCTGCAGTCAATGATGACTATATTTTTGATGAATACACTACATGTGCCCCTGATGATTCTATAACCTCTAAACTAAATACCTATAAGGAACAAGTTGCTATATATGAACAACGTGCTAAGTTTGAATTGACTACCCGTGAGCAGGAGATGGATAACCAAATGCGTACAATTATCAGAAAAAGTAATTTTAGGGAAGAAATGTTAAAACAAGAGTTAGATTCCTTACAAGAAAAGCTTAACAACATTGTCAAGCAAAAACAAGAACTTCAAGAAAATGTAAAAGTGCTTAAACAGGACTTCAAGGCTAAGGAATCAAAACTTTTAAATGATTTTTCCAACCTAAAAACTTTAAAGAACAAACTTGAAAACAAGTTAAAATACGCACAAGGGAACACCATTCAGACTGCTCACATGCTCACTAAGCATAGAGTTCTAAGTGATAAGCATAGTGTTGCACTTGTAGAAGATAGAAAATTAGAAGATGTCACTAGAAGAAAAATGGATGACAAACTTAAAGATCCTTTGTGCATAAGACATAACATCACATTTAAAACAACCAATTATGCTAAGGAAAACTGGATTGCCTTTAACAAGTTTAGACCTCGCACCAGTGACCCCTGAATAAGTGTTCTGAAAAAGGATATGGACAAGCAAAAGTGATGACTTTATTGAAAAGAATTCCCTTGTAGGAAATTGCCTCCAACCACTGTATCCCCCAAATACACCTATGCATTTAGTGCCTAGAACTCTTCCCACACAAAGCAAAACCTTAGTCCACTTATATGTAGTTTACCAACTATTTGTTGACTTTGAGAAAACATGTAAGAAGAGAATCACTCCAACTGGGATTACTGAAGGGGAAAGGGGTTTTGAACAAACAAAAGAGTGTTATTTAACTGAGGTCATGCATTTCTTTAAACAACTAAAAGATCAATTTGAGTCTCTTCAAAAAGCAATAGACACTGAAGTTAAAGACATGAAGAGAGTGTTTAATGAAATGGAAATTGAGTTCGATGATTATGAACGTAAACTCAAATGTAATGAAATTGAAAGGAAGAATCTGCATATCTTAAATGAGAACTTGATTTCTAGATGTGTTGCTCAAGATGTGTTTTACACTGTTACAAACTATTCTATTACTGCTTCTCAATTTCATGAATTATCTGTTGCGTTGAAAGTTTCCCATGATCGTATCATTGGGCTTGAAAACACAAATTCAAAACTGCATGAGAAAATAGAACAGGATGATCATGACAACTTGGTAAAACATTTTTCTAAGCTTGAAGTTGAACATTTTGCTTTGAAATTAAAATATCAACATCTCAAAGAAAATGTTAAAACCTCAAATGTCAAAACATCCTCGGATGCTCCTGAGTTTGATGCAGTTTTTGAAATAAGCAAACGTGATGAACAGATTCGAGCTCATTGTAACACGATCAGAAGATTGAAAACCCAAATTTCACAATTAAAAGGTGAAAAGAATGATGTGACTGGCCCCCAAATGCCTCCTCCTCTAGATCCTTAGAATTCTCAAAACTTTCATCTTCAAAACATCATTAATGTTTTACAACAATAAAATGAGAGTTTTCTAGCGGAAAATGAAAAGGTTAAAGAACATTTTAAAGAGTTATATGATTCAATGAAAGTCACTCGTGACAAGAACAATGAAAAAATAACTTCTTTGAAAAAAGAAATTGAGAATCTGAAGAGTCAGGTAAAAGGGAAAATGCCAGTTGTCTGTGATGAGAATTTTATACCAAAGGCATCTGCGCATTCTAAGTATGCTATGACTGTAAAGTATATTCCACCTCATCTTTGAAATAACGAATTTGTGTGTCAAGAATATTTTTCATATCTTAAGGATAGTCTAAAATGTCTCCATGAGATTGTCGTAGAGGATAGCCTAAATAAACCACTTGATAGAGAAGTTAGGTATGCATGCTTATACGCCAAACGATCTCAGGAACTTTTAGAATGTTTAAGAGCAACATGTCCTAAATCTCCTAGTAGGAATTATAAAGTCGTTAAGCATGCGACTCTAGATATACCTTGTTCTATGCCGAATGTCAAACGTGCGAACTTTGATGTGCCCGCTAGTACCTCAGATCCTAGCACTTCTAGATCAGGAATGCAAAAAGTAGCAAAACCAACTAATGTTCCCATCATTCCCTCTACAGGAGTAATCAGTGACACTAAAGCAAGCGGGTCAAAGCCTCTAGGCAATACAAAGCAAGATAGGACCTCGCAAGCTAAGAGTGTTCAATGGAAGAAAGTAGAAGACCACCCTAGGAACAATAAGTTTATGTCGAATAAAATGAATCGTGTTGATTCTAGTATTAGCTATAAGTGTACTGTAATTAATTCGAATTCTACTACGATTTGCAAAACATGTAATGAATGGTTGGTTTCTGGTACTTATCATGAATGTGCTATGAATGAAGTAAAATATGTTGCTAAGTCTCTAGTCGAAACTGTTAGAATTGCTAAACATGTTAAGGATGTCAGAAAACCAAGGTGGAAAAAGGTTAAAAAACCATTGGAAACCAACAGGAAGAAAATTTAGTAATGTAGGTTATCAATGGATTCCTACTGGTCGTAAATTCAATCTTAATAAATTGTGCCCTAAATTATCCAGATCAATTCCCATTAGGAAATGGATGCCTACTGGTAGAAATATACCTTTAAGAAGTGAACACACTTTGAATAGATCTATTGTCACTACTAGTCCTACATCTACCTCTAATGATATCATTGATTCTACTTCGATGGGTGTTCCAATCTCGCTACTAACCAAATGGAATCCATTCTTGCATGGGGATCCAAATTATCCAGTCATCCATACTTTTCTGTGTTCAACCGCAGGTCGTATAAATCGTTCTGTGGTATTTGGACTCAAGTTGTTCCAAGCATATGACTGGAGATCGCTCGCGGCTCATGAAATTCGTGAGTAAATTCATCGAGACTGTTACATTTGGGAACGACCACTTTGGGGCTATTATGGGTTACGGAGACTATGTTGTTGGTGACAATGTAATTTCTAGGGTCTATTATGTTGAAGGTCTTGGTCATAATTTGTTCTTGGTTGGTCAATTATGTGATTCTGATCTAGAAGTGGCCTTTAGAAAACATACTTACTTCGTTAGAGAACTAGATGGTGTTGAACTTTTAAAGGGAACCCGTGAAACCAATCTTTACACCATCTCTATCGAAGACATGATGAAGTCCTCTCCAATCTGCTTGTTGTCAAAGGCTTCAAAACAAAATCATGGTTATGGCATCGTCGTCTCAATCATTTGAACTTCGAAACCATAAATGATCTTTCTAGAAAGGACCTCGTAAGAGGTTTGCCTAGATTGAAATATGAGAAAGTCATCTTTGCTCAGCATGCCAATTGGGAAAAAGCAAGAAATATGCCCATAAACCCAAACCTGCAAACTCAATTATGGAAGTTCTTCATACTCTTCATATGGATTTGTGCGGACCCATGAGAGTGCAAACTATAAACGGGAAGAAATATGTGCTAGTCGTGGTTGATGACTACTCTCGGTTTACTTGGGTTAAGTTTTTGAGGTCAAAGGATGAAACTCCAGATGTCATCATCAAACTTATCAAACAGCTGCAGGTTCAACTTAATAAAACTGTCAGAATTATCCGAACAGACAATGGAACTGAGTTTGTTAACAAAGAACTAAGTCAGTTTTATGAAAGCATTGGAATCAGCCATCAAAGAAGTGTTCCATGTACTCCCCAACAGAACGGTGTAGTTGAAAGACGAAATCGGACTCTTGTGGAAGCTGCAAGAACTATGCTAATCTACTCAAAGGTTCCAATGTTTCTCCGCTAAAGCTATTGCCACTGCTTGCTATACCCAAAACCGTTCCCTTATCCACACCACTCATGGAAAAACTCCATACGAACTAGTCCACAACCGTAAACCAGATCTCTCTTTCCTTCGTGTATTCGGTGCTTTATGCTATCAACGAATGATGGTCAAGATTTAGGTAAGTTGAGAGCTAAGGCGGACATTGGAGTTTTTGTAGGTTATGCACCAAACCGGAAGGGTTATCGAATCTACAACAAAAGAACCCGAGATATCATGGAAACTATTCACGCACATTTGATGAGTGATCGAGCAAATGGCTCTGGACAATCTAGTTTAGGACCCGCATCTCAACATTTATCTAGTAGTCGACGCTCTTCTCTTGTACGAATCCTCACCGCAGTTCCTTATGTACCTCCTTCTGAAGAAGATTTGAAGAAATTGTTTGATCCGATGTTTGATGAATACTATGAACCTCCTATCAATGATCAATCTAAACCATCGACAGTGGCGGCTCCTAATCCAGTCAACACAGACAATCCATCAGTTTCTGTGTCACTAAGTCAAGAAGCGCTTCTACCGCAGATCACTCATCATCATCCTCAAATCCTCAATCTTCGAGTGTACATCATGGAAATGTTTCTGCCAACTACGATGGAGATAACCCCTTTGCCACTCCAGAAGATGCACCGTTTGAAAACATTTTTTCCCCGATCCATCATCTCAACCATCTTCACCGGGGACACCAACTCGCTACATCAGCCTCAACAACAACCACACGAGCATTTCAGAAAATGGACACATGATCATCCATTGGACAATGTCATTGGGAATCCTTCTGCCCTGTATCCACTGTAAACAACTTGCTACTGATGCCTTATGGTGCTTCTTTAACTCCATATTATCAAAGGTCGAACCGAAAGATGTCAAAACCGCAATGTCTGAGGACAATTGATTCAATGCGATGCAAGAAGAAATTTACGAGTTCGATCGACTTGACGTTTGGGAATTGGTACCTGCTCCTGACTGTGCTATGATCATTTCTCTCAAATGGATCTTCAAAATAAAACTTGATGAGCATGGTGATGTGTTAAAGAACAAGGCAAGACTAGTTGCAAAAGGATATCGTCAAGAGGAGGGTATTGACTTTGAGGAATCATTTGCTCCAGTTGCACGTATCGAGGCAATCAGAATCTTCTTGGCTAATGCTGCTAGTAAGAACATGGTGGTTTATTAGATGGATGTGAAGACTGTCTTTCCTAATGGAGATCTGAAAGAAATCGTATATGTCACGTTTCTTGAAGGTTTTGTGGATCCAGAACATCCTACTCATGTCTATCGCTTAAAGAAGGCCTTTTATGGCTTGAAACAAGCTTCAAGGGCATGGTATGATACACTGTCAAAGTTTCTCTTAACTAATGGATTCAGCAAAGGAGCAGTTGATCCCACATTGTTCACCAGAAAGTCAGGCAAACACTTAATTCATGTTCAAGTTTATGTTGATGATATTATTTTTTCCTCGACCGACCCTAATGAATGTGACCGTTTTTCAAAGGAAATGGGCTCCAAATTTCAAATGTCTATGATGGGACAAATGTCCTTCTTCTTGGGATTACAAATTTCACAAAGTCCCGGAGGCATTTTTATTAATCAGTCTAAATATGCAAATGAAATTTTAAAGAAATTTGGATTTGATTCTTGTGACCCTGTCGACACTCCCATGGTGGAGCGCACAAAACTGGATGAGGACCACTCAGAGATCATGGTGGATCAAACGAAATATCGAATTATGATTGGATCCCTGATGTACCTCACAGCCAGTAGACCTGATATTCTGTTCGTTGTATGCATGTGTGCTAGATACCAGGCTAAGCGTACCAAAAAGCACCTTGAAGCGGTTAAACAGGTCTTTCAGTATCTCAAAGGAACCATTAACATGGGACTTTGGTATCCGAAGGACACCGATATGTCACTAACAAAGATATGCGGATGCGACCATGCAGGTGTCAAGATACACGCCGAAGCACGCCGTGGTGCTCAATTCTTGGGAGAAAATATCGTAGTCGGTCTTCTAAGAAACAAATGAGTACGCCTATTTCCTCTATAGAGGCGGAATGCATAGCCATGTCATCTTGTTGTGCTCAAATCCTTTGGATGAGATCCCAATTATCTGACTATGGCCTTTAATTCAACAAAATCCTCAGATAGTGATAACAAAAGTGCCATTGCTCTCTCACGCAACAACGTTCAACATTCAAGAGCAAAGCATATCGACATTCGACATCACTTCATCAGGAAACAAGTGGAGAAAGGTGTAGTGGAACTTTATTTTGTGAACACTGATATCACCGCGCACATCATCACTAAAGCTCTTCCTTGAGAATGTTTTGAGTTTATTCTTCCACGACTTGGACTAAAGAGTCTACAACCAGAAACACTCAAACGCCTTCAAGAGGAAGACGGGGAGTAAAGGCTTTTCTTCATCCATATCGTGTATATATTTTATCAAAAAGAAAAATACAAAATTATAAAAACCACAAAAAGAAAATAGAAAAATGTAAAATTTCAAAATCCATAAAATCGAACATCTTTGAAAAAGCCCAAAAATATTATTTTTCTTTTAATCAAATTTATGTTTTTCGATAACATCTACGGATGTTGATATGTCACTCAAAGAATGGCACGGGCCTTTAGATGAAGTTTGAATGTACATAAACCTTTTGTTTAAAAAAATGGAGAAAAATGATGGTTTATTGTCATTTCAAAAGAACCAATGTTTAAAAGAAAGAACATAGCCACTCTTAATCAAATTTTTGAAACCTCAGCTCGATTCTAATAACAAATGTTTGTCGCCAAAAAGACAAATGTTCCCTTCACAAATATTTTTCCTTCTAGATATTCTTCTGAAAAATATTTGTCATCTAATTAAAACAAAATTGCTTTGAAAATAACTTGGACTATATTTTTGAAAATCATCTGGAATTATCATTTGTCAAAATCTCTAACACTCAATCAACAACTTATGTCATTGATTGAGGGGGAGAATGATTTCAATCAAATCAAAAAATTATTGTTTAAACAATTGGCACGTAATCGAGCACGGTCTAATTTTGGACAATCAAAAAGAACAATGTTTTTGTACAATTGGATCCAGACCAAGGCTAATGTTGCGTTTTCATAAGATACTTAAGCATGTTTAATCATTGGAGTTTAAAGTCTTATAATTTGATCCTTATCAGTTAAATGTTTTAAATGCATGTCACAATTTTCCTCAAAATCTTTCAAAAACAACTTAAATCAATAGAGATCACAAATCTCAAAGGATTTGAAAAATGTGATCTAGGGAGAATTTGTGATTTAAATTGGATGTAAACTGATAATTCAATAAGTGGTTTTATAAATATAATAACAAGCACCCCTCCCTACATGTGCCAAACGATTTCAAATTTTCCATGCACATGTTAAGGGGGAGCATCTATCTCAAACCTAAAAGGATTGAAACGTGATTGACTTGTCTCTAAGTGCAGGTTCTCTCTAATATGTGCAAAACACTTTCGAATCTCGATGCACATATTGAGGGGGAGCAATCATAAGAAAACTTCATCCTTCTCAAAAGTGTTTTATCCAAAGTACTTAAAATACTAGATTTGATCGGGAAGTGATGATGATCATTTTAGAAAATGTTAATCAAAGATTGGATCTTTAACTCTTAATCTAAGATTTCAAAGTCCTCTTGCCTCCATGTGCTAAAACGATTTCAAATATTTGATGCACATGTTGAGGGGGAGCTTTTTCTAAAATATCAAAAACAATTCAGGTACAAAATGCTTTGATCTTGTATCACAAGTACCTGGATTGATTTTCAAATGGTTTTCAATTGGTTTCTATGGCAGAAGAACAATACCAAAAGACCAACCAAATTTACTTCATGCACGGAGATATAAGGATGGTTAGGTTAGGTATTTATTCCCACAATCCAGCCAGAGCTGGAGGGATCTACCCAGGGACAATCCACTAGATAGTGTAGAAGTCCTTAGGTGTGATGAAAAAAAGGAGAAAAGTCAGAAATGGGAAGAGTGCAGACTGAGATAGAGCTAGAACTGGAATAAACCCAAAAAAGTTCTAGTAATGAAATCTCGGTAAGCACTGATGGGGTTGAAAAATGAAAAAGAATTGAATGACAAAAGGGTGAAAAGAAATAGCCCTCAATTATTTCAACCTTAGGGCAGAAACCGGGTTCAATTCATACGCTACTGGTGGTTACTAAGGTAACACCGGTATTGAAGACAAGACGTCATGGACCCAGTGACGTACTACACTACAACTTCCCAAGCTACTCAAGTTCCTCTTTAAAGGACTTGTTTCATCCTCACGGGGAACCTACATAATCTATCGACTTTCTCTTAGAGATTGTGGATATTGAAGAAGGAGACCCTCTCCCTAGTCTCCGGCATAGGAACCAAATGTGCACTATTGAGTCTAGAGCCTAGAGATCATCAATAAATCTCATTATGACACAATCAATGAAGACTCACTGTTTCACACAATGTGGAAAGTGAGAATATATCTTAAGAGTCCTACGCATTATCCTTGTGGTATTGCCAGAACATCTGAGTGATACGCAATCATATTCACAATGAAGATGTAAAGCCTTCTAGAGCCAACATCAAACAAGCTCTTGGTGGGTGGCATGTGAGATCTATTCAATAGATCAACCATGTAATAACTGGATAGAAACGATGGGGCAATTCATATTTTGAATCAATCCTGGTTCAGGAATGGATTGACGGATACCTTTGAAAAACCGTTCATTGTGCTTAAAAATTCTTTCTTGTAGCACTTCGACTGTGAATTAATGTTTCAAAATTAAAAGGGTATTTATGATTGATAATTGATTTTCTAATAAAACCTTCGTTGTATTGCAAAAACCTTTATATTAAGCAATACACGATGGTCTTTCAAATCATTTTCCATCAATCAGTGAATCTCAATTCGCTGGTCCACTCACTCCGTGTTGTCTTCTTTGAGACGTTCCGGTTTGAGAACGGCTAGAGAAGCTGCGAAACCCTGTCAAGGAGATTCTTCGGAATTCTACCTAATCACAGGCAGTACTTGTACTGATCAACGGGGAACCGTGGGCCGTCTACCTCAATTCAACGAAAGTGATCAAAGACACTTTCGTGCCCTTTTATTGCTAACTGTTGTATGCAGGAACACTCGACGGTTGCAGCTGATCAGAATTGAGGAGCCAGTCCATAGCCGTATGCTCACATATCACGTTCATCTCAAAGAAATCATGATAAAGTGAATATCTTCATCAAGTGACTCTGATATTTCCACTCCATGCTTCTGCTACGATGCTGTAAATGTCATGAATCAACAAAAGCTTCCGCAACTCTGATAAGAAGATATCATGATCCAGAATGTGAGCATGTCGGTCCAATAGTCACAACGTAACATGATGGCAACACTACAAAGGATGAGTTAGAGATTCATGGTAGCTGATGATCTCAAAGCTGGCTCAAAACTCATCATCACGTGGATCATTTAAAGACCTCCACTTGAAAGAACAATGCATGCTGAAAATGAAGAATCAAAGACTACGGACTATAGAGCAAATAATTTAATCAAGAATCCAAGAACACCAAAATATAATATCTGTTTGTAATTGATGTAATTGAGGTGACCTCCCTTAAGGGGAGATTATTAGGATTTAGAAAATCCTGTTATTAAAGAGTCGGTCACCTCAAGTATATGTATTCGTTAGAAAGCTCGTAGTCGTAGTTATTTAGTGTTAGTACATAGTTTGTTAAGTAATACGTGGAGGACGGACGGGTCTTTACCTACTGTATGCCTGATCCATAGCCCGTATGAGGCGTGCCTTGTAAGAACCTATAAATACCCTTTTCCTAGCAAGGCAAAGGGTTGGAGCTTTCAATATCATTTTTCTTTATCTCACTAAGTGCCCAAAACTCTTCCACTTTCTCTCTCTAGAAGTCACACTATACGCCCCATATTATTAATTTGTTATGTGTTTATAAAAACCAATATGTAACAATGACTTGGGAATGTAATATTGGACGCGACATGCCAAAATTTATAAAACCTTTCCAAACTTATAAGATTATTAAATCGTAAACGTATTGTGTTTTCTTATAAAACTAAAATAGTTTTCTAAACCATTTGGGATTATGAGGTAAATGCCGAAACTTACCAATCAACTTATTTATTGAAGTAATTATGTGTCTCTATTGTCTTCACATCTTTCTGGTCATTGTCTACTCGACTTGAGTCTTGGTCAATTCTTTCTTGACTATTCTTTTATAATATATTTGGTTATATATTATATACTTTGGCGTGAGTTGTATGTTGAGTCTTTGATTTCTTACCACCACATGAAATGTTAAAACTAATATTTTTGAGATATTGATACTGGATTTTTGAAATCTTTGATACGAGTATTCCACGAAAACTAAGACGCGTTGTCTTTAGAGAAATTCATCTGCTCTACTAGATTTATTTTGAGATAGCAAATTCCTATTAGGTTGTGTTGATGTCGTAGCGTTGTGCTTGTACCTTTTGGATATCGTTGTGCCTTCTTTCGTGATACGGTTGTGTTTGCTCTTCGATGCCAGTTGTGATAGTTGTGATTCTTGCGTTACGTCATTTGAAGTGAGTTCATGGCCCCTACTTTTACTTGCTTTTAAACTCTTTTGGGGAGAATACATGTTCTTTTTGCTAAATGAAATGTTTGATTGATATGAATAAGCAATTGTTACTATATTTGATGAAATGCGTGATTTGGTTAGAATATGTTTTTATGTGGACACAAGTGCTTGAAAACTGTTTTGATTTGGACCTGCAAATGTTTTGTGAGCTATTACGTGCTAGGTTAAGGTTAGAAACCCAAATGTTGTTATGAATTGTTGCATCCTGGCCCATGATGGTGCGACTGTCATGAATAGATATTGTTAATACAAATAAACCGTAAAAATGTTTATTAATATTTAGCGATCTCTTTGTGTTTTGTTGATAACAAATATAATATTATCATAAGTAAAATTATAAGGATACATGTTATTTTTGTAAAGCATCTACATATATAGTCATTTAAAACAAATTATTGTAATAATTCATTTATTGTAATAGTTTATTAGAATGGGTAAAAACCACAACCCATGACCCATACCCATGGAGTTAACCCATAACCCATTATCTAGATGCATTGCATCTTTTAGATACATTGTATCTACTTAGATACCCATGCTCCAAAGTCTATGACCCATGACCCATAACCCAAAAACCCATGGGCAAACAGGAGCGTCTCACGGATCACTCAAGTTATACTAGACGGATCCCTCAGGCAAGGGATCCGTGGGATCCGTGCAACAGTAGCAAGAAATTTCCTATAAATAGAGAGACATTTTTCATTGTAACTCACCCCTCTTGTTGCAAACTCTCTCATATATTCTTACATTCTTCTAACCTAAGATCACTTAATCTAGAGAGTAGTTCTTCTTGTAACACCCCCAATTCCGTGATACGCAGCGGAATTCAAACTGGGTGTTACTTCATGGCACAACAGTCATAACAATAGAAAACGAACTCTAATGGAGTCGTTTTAAAAGATTTATCATTCGATTTATATAAATATCAGAGTTTACAAAAAATGAGGTCCCAGTAGTTTCACGGTTTACAAAATACATTAAATGGGTTTTCGAATGATAATAAAATTGATAGCCTTCTAGAGTATCCGTGCTCCTCCGTGCCAGCCTCGTACATTATGGACCTGAAATACATGCTTAAAACTGTCAACACAAAGGTTGAGTGAAATTCATATTGTTTGTTTGATGGTTGAACACATTATGTTGGTAGTGTGAGCTATAGACTCATACCAATAGTTTGGAAACAAAACAGATATTATTGTTTGGTACGGCTGCCTCAAGTATATGATACTTGAGCCCGCTTTTGTTTGTCACCAAGCTCATGAAACCAAGGCGTTTAGGATGTATTTCACTTGCTATTTTTAGGAGGGTATGAACGACCGAATTCAGTGTTTGAGGGTGTTTAGGATGTATTTAACTTGCTATTTATAGGAGGGTAAGTTTGGTTAACCATATATTGGGTTAAATGTTAACCATGGTTAAGTTAGGACACATGTAATGATCTAAATGAACCATGGTTAGGATTAAGCCACCAAGATGATGACTCCCCCCCTAAGTTCGGCCAAATGAATATAAGATAACTTAGGTGGATAGTCTTGGTATTATCTTGGTTACAGAGTGAGTTTTGGTTCCGTTAATCGCTAATTGTAAGCCGTTAAGTCACGAAACGTAAAACCGGGTATCGTAAAAATATGAAACTTATAGAAATGATTAAACTCATCAATATACTCATTTTTATCTTATAAAAAGGAGTGATAAGTTTAATGGGTCGCGTAAACGCTGCTTAAAGCTGGAAACACGGGTCAAAAACGCGTAATTCGCAATTTATCAGAAAAGAACGAAATTTCAGGGAAATGACCGTGAATTTATTTAAAGTAGACTAAAATTAGTCTAAAAGTGATATGAGATGTCAAAATGTGGTTTTCGTTATACGTGGGATAACTTAACAGTTATACGTGAAGTCTAAAAGTTATGCGATTTAAGCAAAAATATAGAACGTACAAGGTTAATTTCTTTATGGTCAAAGGAGGAGGGAAATATGTTTGACTTTTCCAAAAAATGTAAAAGTGTCTAAACATCTTAGAAAAAACAGTGCAGGAATGGTTAAGTCTGGGTCTAAGTAGAATTGTTTAAAACGTAAGTTTAGTCTTGTGCGGCTCAGGGTTTATTTGGTAACATTTAAAATGAAATCTTAAAAATTCTCTAATTGATTATGAGTGATCTAAAAATTAATCTGATGTGAGGAAAATTGTCAGAGTTGATTTTCGTTGTGCGCGAGATGTTTAAATGGTGCTCCGACCAAAACGAAACTTTAAGACGATGTTTTCTTAATAACTTTTGCGAATATGATCTAACGATTGTCAAACTCTCAGGTTATTACTAAAATAAATTAACTTACAAGAATGTGAAATAAAAATTTTATGGGATGAATAGTGGAAATAAATTAACTTACAGTCTCACCACCTTAATGGGAATTCCGTCCCGGAATTCAGTGTGTGTTATCCGATGTTGAATTGTCTAGGAAAATGTGGATGTATGCGCCGAATTCTAATCTTTGCGTTCTCAAATTTCTGGTCATAGAATGTATTCTGTACCATGTGGCTTAAGTTGATAACCTAAAGGGTTTTGTTAAAATCTTATTGAGTCCAATATACCTCATGTTTGGCTTTTCTCAATTCTCAAAACGAAACATATCTTATTGTATCGAGGCTTTCAACAAAACCTTAATTTCTAACATGGAGTTTTTGTTAAATTTTAACGCCTTACATCTATGTAACTTTTGTTTCTGGTAGTAGTGTGCGGCATGGAGCCTAATTTGTATTTGTATGGTTTCCTTAATTGTTTCGTGGGTGATCTCTAAACACCTTAGTTCAGCAAATGGCTAACTAACACTTTCATCGATATAGTGCCTCAAATGGAATTGTTTTTGTTGTTGTTAGGGTAACTGTTGTTAATCAAAGGTGAAAGATATTGTTGATGTGAAATGGTTTGTAATGATGTGATAATTGTCGTTGTAGGGAAAGTCTTGCTAGTGACAAGTGGTTATCCAAACTATTTCCAAAGTTGATCATGTCTTAGGTGGTTTCGGGATGAGGGCTATATCGTATAGTGTTTATGTCTACTAGTGTTTGAAAGAAACGTGGTACTGTGAAGTTTTACGTACTGAATTTCAATGGGGTTCAGATAATGATGTGATATGTTGACGATTAGAAGAGTGTAGCGTACGCTTACCATTATACTTAGGTAGAGATGTCAAGTTTTTTTTCAAATCAAAAGTGAATTTTAAAGGAATATGGCGGAATGATATCCTTAAAACCTAATCAGGCTAGTACTTCTAAGAAATGACGAGAAGATTTGATGACTATCCCATGATAGTAGTTCGGATTATCTCATGTATGAAAATTTCAAGAATGAAATTAGGTAGTATAAATAAGATGTTAAGATTTTGATGAGTAGTAAGATACTATCGTGTCTATAGATCTTTTTAATAAATTCTGGTGGTTTATCGAGTTTAAGTAGGAAATAAACTAGAATATAACACTTGTATAACTATTCTCAGTGTTTGAAAAATTTAAGTCGAACATAGTTAGTCAGACTATGTTCCACTATCCCTAGGTTAAATATAGGTGACTAGACTATATTTAGCCGATGTTCGATAAATTTTTCAAATACCTAAATTAGGTATACTCGTGATATGTCCATATCTTTTGAGAAATTTTCCACTAAGCAAAGGTGATATCAAACCATCCAGTTGCAAGTCCTGGCCATAAAAGACTTGTAACCTATGTTTTCACATTCCATTGCATAGAAGATAGTATGGGTAGATACGTGTGGAAAGGAAATCTTAAGTAATTCTAAAATAGTCCATACTTGGCTAGAATCACGAACCTTTAACAATGAAAGTTTCAGAAGAGAATTTTGATGAATGTAGAGAAAGTTGCTGAACTTCAACTTTTGTAGATGATGAGTCTGTTTATCTTTTTAGAAATACCATTTCTTGTATTTCCATTAGGAAAATCAATAGATTGTGATGGGCTTAATGTAAAAGAATATCATATAAGGTTTTATAAGATAATTTCTAGAGTCTATTGCATAACTTACAATGTCTGTGAAGTAAACCATTGTGTAACTTACAATGTCTTGAGAAATGATAGAGAGGTCCCTGTGTGACCCACAATGTCTTGAGAAATGATAGAGAGATCATTGTGTAACTGACAATGTCTTGAGAAATGATGGAGAGATCATTGTGTAACTCACAATGTCTTGAGAAATGATGGAGAGATCATTGTGTACTCACAATGTCTTGAGAAATAAATGAGACCACTGTAGGATTTACAGTGTCTGAGAATGTAATAGAGACCATTGTACGATTTATAGTGTCTGATAATGTAATAGAGACGATTTACAGTGTCTGAGAGTGTAATAGAGACTACTGTATCTCACAGTGTCTTGAAAAATGAATGAGACCATTTTATCTCACAATGTCTGGGAAGTAGAAAAGACGATTGTAATCAGTTACAATGTCTTGGATAAAGTTTTGTAATCCTAAAAAGCACGAGTAGATGCATGATTGGGGGATTAGGAAAATATGATTGTGCCGTAATGCCTTAGAATAGACATACGCAGATATGTTTAGTACATCGTTTATGATTGAAATTATGTCAAGTGTATATATCAATATACTAGTATGTTTGTATAGCTTAAAATGCCTAAAAGTCACATAATCGTCTGGAGGATGGAAGGCACGGAGAACGGAAGGCTATAAAATGTTTTTGTTTGTAAAAGTAGTTATAGTTTAAGTCTCAGTTTAGACTCGTTTCCCTATAACGCAGCGGAATTCAAACTGGGTGTTACTTCATGGCACAACAGTCATAACAATAGAAAAAGAACTCTAATGGAGTCATTTTAAAAGATTTATCATTCGATTTATATAAATATCAGAGTTTACAAAAAATGAGGTCCCAGTAGTTTCACAGTTTACAAAATACATTAAATAGGTTTTCGAATGATAATAAAATTTATAGCCTTCTTGAGTATCCGTGCTCCTCCGTGCCAGCCTCGTACATTATGGACCTGAAATACATGCTTAAAACTATCAACACAAAGGTTGAGTGAAATTCATAGAGTTTGTTTGATGGTTGAACACATTATGTTGGTAGTGTGAGCTATAGACTCATACCAATAGTTTAGAAACAAAACAGATATTATTGTTTGGTACGGCTGCCTCAAGTATATGATACTTGAGCCCGCTTTTGTTTGTCACCAAGCTCATAAAACCAAGGCGTTAACGTGTTCCAATATTAATTGGAGAAACTGTTGGTACTTGCCCTAATAGGTAAAATTGCCGTTTTTACCTAATGTTACTCAAATATAGTGCGTTTGTTTGCATTCGTCAATCCCAATAGATCTATTCACAATATTCGTGCTCACTCTCACTAGTGATTAATGGTTCATGATTTAGGGACTTATGTTTGGCAAATGATGGTTACTTAGTGACAATATGACAATCAGATAAACATATAGTTTGAAAGCAATGTGTTTGATTTAAAATAAAGCTTGTATTCCCCCCAAGGGTTTGTAAAACAATTAAGTAATAGCAAGTGGGGCTATGAACTCACCGTAGTGTAAATGATATCAAATGTATAATGAGAATGATGGATATGCCGTGAGAAATTCTACGAGCAACCTAAAATAGGATGTTGCGACTTAGGTTTGAAATAATGATGCGAAAGAAATAATAAGCCTATATACGTCTCTATGTTGATCATGATGTAGTACATGGTTTTTGTGTATCTAGTTTATATAAATGGTCTTGTTGTGAAAACGTGTTTAGTTTATATATCTCGTACTACCGTTCGGGCCATCATAATTCAGAGGTCATGTAGTAAACGTTCGAGGAGCTAGGACACTTTAAATCCTAAATCCAGCAACTCGTCGATACATTTTACTCTAATGAAACCCCTCACATGAAGCTCCCTAGTTTTGTAGCACTTAGATAAAACATAGATTTTGAATGAAGATTGTTATATCATAAAGTTTATCATGTTTTTAGTAAATATCTAGTTTTTACAAGTTCTCGTCATTTCATAAATATGATCATTAGATAATGTAAGTATATAAAGTTATGTCGTTTGGTTTGTGTTGGTATTGATTTGCCAAGTTAACACCTTAGTTAATGGTCTTGGGTAAATAAGCCTTGAGGCTTTAGCCATGGCCTTGCCGTGGCTTTGGTCTTGACTACCATGGTCTTGAGACTCAGCCTTGACCTTAGCCATGGTCGTGGTCTTGGCTTATGTAACATATTGGATTTCACATACACATCATAACACAAACACTTGTAGGCGAATAGATGATTTTAGAGAGAGAGAAAGTGGGATATTCTAGAAAGAGAAACTTATGTAAGGTTAGATTACCAAAGAACATCCAACCCTCTACCTTGCAAGGTAGAGGGTATTTATAGGTTACAAAATAAACGACCTCCTGACGGCCTGTGGATCAGGTATACAATGGGTAAAGACCCGTCCTTCCTCCACGGTGTTGCACTAAACTAAATAGCTAACTAAATAACTTAGTAAATAACGTAATGTCTACGAGCTAACTTATGCTAGATAGTATCTTGGGGTGACCGATACTTCACTATGGAATTTTCTAATTCCTAACAATCTCCCCCTAAGGGAGGTCACCCCATGTTTTACATTTTGAATCCTAGCATTCTAATTAATCTTCAGTCTTGAGCTCGCAGACTTTTCTTCTTCAAAGTACTCAAACTATGTGTTTCTGTGATGATTTCATCATTGTTCAACTACGATGTATGTTTCGTGGAGGTTATTGATCTGATCCACCATGATGACCTTTTGAGCATTACTAGAGATCATCAGCCACTGTAAATCTCAGCATCACCCATTGTTGTGTTGCCAGCATATGATGTTGTGACATTTGGACCGACATGCTCACATTCTGGATCATGATTTCTTCTTATCAGGGTAGCGGAAGCTTTCGTTGATTCATGATATTGGCAGCAGCGTAGCAGAAGCATGGAGTGAAAATATCAGAGTCTTTGATGCACCAATCATGATTTCTTTAGATATGAATGTGTTGTGTGAGCATGCGGCTATGGATTGACCGCTCCATTCTAATCAGCTGCAAACGTAGGGCGTACCTGCATACAACAGTTAGCAATAAATCGCACGGAAGTGTCTTTGATCACTTTCGTTGAATTGAGGTACACGGCCCACGGTTCCCCGTTGATCAGTACAAGTACTGCCTGTGATCAGGTATAATTCCGAAGAATTTCCTTGACAGGGTTTCGCAGCTGTTCTAGCTGTTCTCAAACCAGAACGTCTCAAAGAAGACAACACGGAGTGAGTGAACCAGCGAATAGAGATTCACTGATTGATGAAAAGAGATTTGAAAAACAATCGTGTATTGCTCAATAGAAATTTGTTTTTGCAATACAACGAAGGTTTTAATGAAAATCAATTATCAATCATAAACACCTTTTGATATGAAATATTCGTACACGGTCGAAGTGCTAAAGAAAAGAGTTTTTAGGCACAACGACCGGTTTTTCAAAGGTATCCGTCAATCCATAACCTGAACCAGGATTGATTCAAAAGATTGAATCGCCCCATTGTTTCTGTTCAGTTGTCACATGGTTGATCTATAGAATAGATCTCACATGCCACCTACCAGGAGCTTGTTTAATGTTGGCTCCAGAAGGCTTTCCATCTTCATTGTGAATATGTTTGCATATCACTCGGATGTTCTGGCAATATCACAAGGATAATGCGAAGGACTCAAGATATAATCTCCCTTTCCACATTGTGTGAAACAGAGAGTCTTCATTGAAAGTGTCCTAAAGAGATTTATAGATGATCTCGTGGCTCTAGACTCAATTTGTGCATATTTGGATCCTATATCGGAGACTAGGGAGAGGGTCTCCTTCTTCAATATCAACAATCTCTAAGATAAAGTCGATAGATTATGTAGGTTCCCTGTGAGAATGAAACAAGCCCTTTTAAGAGGAACTTGAGTAGCTTGGGAAGGTTAGTGCAGTGCGTCACTGGGTCCATGACGCCTTGTCTTCAATACCAGTGTTACCTAAGTAACCACCAGTAGCATATGTATTGAACCCGGTGTCTGCCCTAAGGTTGAATAAATGGAGGGCTATTTCTTTTCACCCTTTTTCATATTCAATTCTTTTTAATTCTTCAACCCCTTTAGTGCTTACCAAGACTTCATAACTAGAACCTTGTTGGGTTTATTCCAGTACTAGCTCAGTCTCAGTCCGCACTCTTCCCATATCTCATTTTTCTCCTTTTATCATCATACCTAAGAACTCTACACTAACTAGTGGATAGTCCCTGGGTAGATCCCTCCGGCTCTGGCGGATCATGGGAACACATACCTAACCTTATCGTCCTTATATCACCATACATAATGTAAAGTTGGTCGGTCTTTTTGGTATTGTTCATCTGCCATAGGAACCAATTGAAAGCCATTTGAAAAATCAATCCAGATGCTTGTGATATATTATCAAAGCATTTTGCACCTGAATTATTTTTGATATTTTTAGAACAAGAGCTCCCCCTCAACATGTGCATCATGTATTTGAAATCGTTTAGCACACGGAGGCAAGAGGAAGAATTAACTTCTTTGATTTCCATTTTCTAAAAGATATCAACATCACTTCCCTTATCAAATCAAGTAGATAAAGTATTTTGGAAGGATGAGGTTTTCAAAAGAATTGCTCCCCCTCAATATGTGCCTCGAGGTTTGCAAGAGTTTTTCACATACAAGAGGGAAGTTCTTTGAAGTATACCCATGATCACCAAACATTTAGAAACCATTTAACACACAATCAAGGTACCTTATATAAAAGCATGGAAAACTTTGTACCCTGGAGGTTTGAATTTGTTTTGAAATGCTCCCCCTTAATATATGCTTCGAGATTCGAAAATTGTTTAGCACATATTAGAGAGCAGTATGCACTTATGAGATAAAAATTGGTCATCTTTTATCATCTTTCATATTTATATCACATTTTCTCCCCGATCAAAATTTCAAATCCTTTGAGACTTTGGATCTCAAGTGATATAAATATGTGCGAGATAAAACATTTGTTGGAGAAAAATGTATCCAATTTTATATGATAAGAAGTGGACAACACTGAGGTTCCCTTTTTAGACACAAAGGGAAACCACAGGACATAACCTAACACTATTACATGCATTATAGTTTGTTATAGTTTGTACACCACATTAAACACATATATAATACAGAACAGAAACTACTTCCAGAAGATGTCCTCATTCAGTTCTTTAAAGCAGTTTGTAATGACCATCACGAAGTCTACCACCAACAAAACTTTCAAGGCTGCGGAAGATCCTTCGAGTCTTGAGTCTTCGCCTGATTGCAGCAATGAAATCTTCACACCGCTTTAAGTCATCATCAGTCCAGAATTTAGTCTTGTTCCACGGCTTCAGATCAACTCTGTTTTCTTTCACTCTGGTGTTCAGTTCTTTTTCGACCATCTTGAGAGTACCATCACTGAATTTGTAGAGCTCGCACAATCTCATTAGCATGCGAGTCCCGTATCTGTCGTGGAAGAGGACGGCTCTGGGTGTGTCAAGCACTCTATAGTCATGACAAAATTCATTTCCTGAGGCATCCTATTGCGGCCTTGTTAAGTTGACCCGAGTCTGGTAGCTTTCCATCCCAAGCTGAAAGTCCTCAACCCGTTTTCGGATGACTAAGCCTCTGATCCAGATATTGACAAATAAGAGAGCTTTCTTTTCACGAACAGGTAGATGATCAAGGTGTCCTTGAAGGTTCAGAAGGTAGAGGTCTTCAAAATCATTGGGCATCAAGTGCTTGAAGTTGTTCTCTTCAATCACATGATCTTTTTGGTCTGCTCTTCTAAGCACGATTTTCTTCAGATACTTATAGCCATGGATTGGGAAGATCTCTACACTGATAACACTTAGAATTCGTAGCTTGGATCTAACACCTTTTTGCCTTTTCTCAGCTCCATGTCTCTCGATGTAGAAATTCTTCTTTTTGTACCACCAGTGAGAGATACCATATGAAGCGGCAATGTCGTACTTTTGTTCTTCGTCAGCCCAGAATTGATCAGGAACCATCTGTTCAAGTCCCTGATCAGAGTATGTAGCCGCTTTCATTTTTGAGATTGATAAGGCTGGTCTTCTTTCAGTAGTATGGGCACAAAGGTAGTCTAGGTCATGGTTGAAGAAGAACTCAGTCTGAATGGTCATTTGTCCAGGTTCACCACCGAGAGGAAGAGGCTTGTTCACATCGAAGCGACTGATCTGCTCACTGACTCGATCATTCAGCATCCTATGACATTCTTCCATCTGGTATTGTAGTTGATTTGCATCCGAGTGAAAGACCTTGACAATTTCAAAAGCTTGTCCCTCAAGATCCTTTGGAGTGATTGACGAGATTCCCCTCTGTTCACAAAACCACTTGATGAAGCTGCCCATATCTCCAGTGGCATGAAGTAGAGAATCTTCATCTGGAGTTTCATAGTTAGTAGAAATTGTGAAAGCCCAGTTGTTGTCAGGGATCATCGTGTCGGTCTCTGGGATAGACCATGAGGGTTCTGGTGAATGAGGTCTCTCTTTGGGTAGCCAACTTCGAATTGTGTCCTTTGAGGGTGCCACTCTAGATGTGTTAGTACGTTCTCCCGACACGTATGAGTCAAACCATTCATCTTTTGACGGCTTGGGAATATGCTTGGTGGATGCATCATCTTCATCAGATTCTGACTCTGCCATGACATACGACTCTTCATGAACCATTTGATCTTCAGGAATTGAAGAGATTGTGGGTGTGAACCTTGAATCAACCGTCGTCCAAGCAGCAGATTTCTTCTGAGTTCCCTATTTTCCGGTAGGACTAGATTGATTGGAAGGTTTTGGTGGTAATGATGGTGGAGGTGGTGGAGGTGTAGAGGTTCCAGAAGATCCACCAGCTCCAGAAGTTCCAGCACCCCCAGTTAGAGGTGGAGGTGGAGGAGGATCTTTTGGACCTTTACGCAATGTTTCCAACACTATGGTCCTCCTTTTCTTCTTTGCTTCTCTTTCTCTAATGTCTATCAAAAACTGTTCATGATTGTCGTGCTTAATAGATTCTTCGAGAGCCTCATATAGCTTCTTATGGACCTCATGCTTATGCTCGTCAGCTTCATACATCTTATCTGAAAGTATAGCTCTCATATCTGCAATAGGTAGATCTTTGAACCGTCTAAGCAGTGGAGCTTCCATTGCACATTCCACCGCATCCCTAACTTCACCTTCAATGGCATATGCAAACCCTTCATCAAAATTGATGTGTTCCAACCTATAGACACGATCCACATGGGAATCAACAGATTTAGGTAGTTGTCTTTCAAGAGCTTCAATTCTTTACACTGCTTTGTCGAGCAATTGATCTGATGTAAGTATTTGAGGTGGTGAAGCTGGTGGAGTTTCCATTTCAGCAACTGTAACCACTGGTTCAAGGGATAGATTCTTTGCAGATTCAGGTGGTGGAAGTGTGGTTGCTTGAGCAGGTTTGGGAGGTGGAAGTGCGGTTGCAAGTGAAGATGCTGACATAGGTGGAATGGTTGATGTGTCTTGCTGAATATTGACAGTAAACATGGATTGTGCATCCTCTTTATCATTATCTTGCTTAGAAGACTCATCATCAATGGGTTTGTCATTTAAAAATTGATCACCGAAAGTGAAGTCTGTATCAATGTTCTTCAATGAAGATAGAGAACCGGTAGACAGATTTGGTTCTTCCAAGTGCATGGTCTCATCAGATCTTGACTCAAGATTATCCTGCGAGTCTTTATACAACAAGTCATCAACATTCTGATCAGACTGGGTATCACTTGATGCAGGAGGTTCTTTTGATGTTTCAGGCACTTTTACAACCCCAGATTGTTCTTTAGCTGAAGAGGATTCAGTTCTTCTCTTCAGTTCATATTGATTGGTGGTACTTGCTGGAGAAGATGAGATTGTCAGAAGCATGTGTGCGGCTTGTTCAGTATCAACACTCACAATCCCTTTTCCTTTATCTTGAGTGATTGGAGTTGAATGGCTCGGCTCTGGTGCAGGTTCTCTGAACACAATACCTCCAATTGGTGTACTCATGTTCTGACTTTCTAAACTTTGCTTGATTCCAAGTTGCATAGCGGCATCATCTTCATCAGTCAATCTCATATCACCCTTGGAGACCTCAGTTTCCTCAACGTTTACTTTTTCCCCTCCCTTCTTCTTTCTTTTCTGCTTCTGGGAGGGTCTGTCAGAAGTTTGTGACTTTTCCCTACTTCTTCTTTTTGGAAGAGCAGCATATGAAGTCTTTGAAGTCTTTGAGCCAGAACCAGACTTAGCAGCTTTGGGTTGTGGTTGAGTGGGAGAGACATAACCATCATCACTGGATCTAGAAGCCCTTTTCATGAATAGTTTGAAATGATCCGTCTTTTTAATATCTTCAGTAAGAAGAGAATCAGGAATTTGCAATCCAAAGACCTCTTTATTGACCCCACTGGAAATATATCTGAGATTGCCTAGAACAAATTCATCCTCAGCATTGTGTAGTTCTGATTCAATCCTAGGGTAGAAGTTGTGAATCTGTTGCAGGTACTGGATAACAAGCTTCGAAAATCTAATGCTAGGAATCACAAGTTTGTTCTATTTCTTTCGTCCCTGAGCTTTATTCTGAAAGTTTGTTCTATCAGATATGAATGTGTTCATTGACAGCGAAAATTCTTCCCAGATACGTTCTGAGACATTCACATTCACACCATTGACGATACCCCATAGGATTTGCAAGATGGGAATTCTCACTTTATCAAACCCTGATGTTTTGCCAGATAAGCATAAGTTGAGAACTGTTGTCATTGCTCTCCAGGGTTGATACATGTGTCCGGTGATGATGTCAGAAGCCCTTGTAATGCTAGTCTGGTACCCCAAACCAATTAGAAAGACTATTAGATCGTCAGCACTAGGTGGAGGTTCAGATCGTATGTTGGGGTTGCAGGGAGTGATTCCTAGAGCCTTGCTAAGAATGTCAGAATTTATCTCAAATTCCCTATTATCCAGTTTGCAGGAATATTTAGCTGTGATTTTGTTCCATTCAAGGGTGTTCCAGAATTGTTGTATGTAAATGGTGGGAATTGTGCATTGCTTTGTTAGTGCACCGAAGAAGTTAGTGTTTTTTAGGATATCAATAGACACTTTGAGGGTAGGATTTTGTTGCAACTTTTGTAAGTCCACATAACAGTAACTTTTTCCAATTTCTGCCCATTGACTTTTAGGAAGGATTTCTTCGTCTGAGAGAACATTGGGTGGTGCAGAAGAAGTAATGTTCTCAGCTGAGGTTGTGTTTGCCATTGAAGATCTGAAGATAAAAACAACCAACAACAATGATTGGGAACAAGTTAGATTATAAATGGTTAGTTAGACAACATTGAATACACCCTTATGTCATAATCACGCAAACTTAGAAGCTCAGACTGGGTTCCCATAAGCATATTGAGAAAGATTGAGTGGCATTAGCGAGATTTTAAGGTTAAAGACTCTAATTGATACAGTTTTCACGAGACGAGTTGTTTTTGGAATTAAAAGGTTAAAACGCACATTTGCTAAGAAAAAATGTCATGGAACAAGATACAAATGAGGAAATGATATAACAGTTTGTATGAACCAAGTTGTAATATTAAGTTGCTACAAGGGAATCCAAGTACAACATGCTCAAACAGAAATGTTATAGCAGGTCACACAGAGTAAGTTGTCAATACAAGTTGCTACAGGAAATCCTGAATCAAGATTGTAAGCATGAGATTATCCTAGCAAGTTGTCTTAAACATTTTAATAACCCTAGTCGCCGTATGAAAAATAAACCAATTAAGTCGCTAATCATAAATGGACAAGTTGCTAAACAAGGCTAAATCGCTACATGAAAACTTACTATGTCGCTAACTCGTAAAGACAAGTAGCCATCAACAGTAACACAGCCAAGTCGCTACAAATCAGTTCACTAAGTCGCTACACTTATTAAGTCGCTAACTTGTAAAGACAAGTCGCCATCAACAGTAATGCTGTTAAGTCGCTACAGATTGGTTAACTAAGTCGCTAATATTACTAAGTCGCTAACTTGTAATGACAAGTCGCCACCAACAGTAATACAGCTAAGTCGCTACAAATTAGTTCACTAAGTCGCTAACTTGAACGCACATAAAAGTAACAACTCGCCACGATGAACTTGTATACTAACTCGCTACCAAGAACATTGCTAAGTCGCCATCAAGAACATATTTTACGCAACATGTGGAAAACTAGAAGGGGGGGTTGAATAGTTTTACCAATTTAAAACTTCCTTTTAAATATTTAGATCGACTTATGTCAATCCATTTGATTGTTTATGTTGGACGTTGATAGATGGATATATATAAACGTGAAATGAAATATAAAGAGTAAGAAGCACATCACCACAACACAAGTTATTTATAGTGGTTCGGCTACAAGGACACCTTCCTTGCCCTACTCCACTCCCCGAGTCACCTACTCGAGAGTTCGTAAGCACTACACCAACTCCTTGTGGCGGAGAAGCCTTCACAACGTCGCTTAACCTTTTTCCGGTACAAAGCTAAATACCGAGTTCTTTCACACCAAGGCGAACCACACCTAACACAACGTCGCCTACCCTTTATACGGTGCTAGGCTAACCACCGAGTTCTTTCACACCTTAGGAGAACTAATCCTATCACAACGTCGCCTACCCTTTATTAGGTACTAGGCTAAGCACCTTAGTTCTTTCACACCTTAGGTGAACTACACCTTCACGACACAACACCTAATCTCAAGGAGATCTACTCCTTGTTACAACACCATCAAGGATATCACCATCCTTGTAGATAAACAAATACATATATGTATAACGATGCACCTCATCGATTATACGACCTAAGCATTCTCCCCAAATGCTACTTGATTTGATCCTTTGGCATCCTTCACTAATGCCTTTGACACAACGCTTGGCACCCTTCACTAATGCCTTCGTCTTGACACCTTTAGCATCCTTCACTAATGCTTTTGACACAACGTTTGGCACCCTTCACTAAGGCCTTCGTCTTGACACCTTTAGCATCCTTCAATAATGCTTTGACACGGATGATGAGCACCTTTCACTAATGCTTTCATCTTGACACTTTCGGCATTCTTCACTAATGCTTTCAACCCAACATCTATGGAGAAAGGAAGAACTATCAACAAGAGAACCTTAGTAGTCTTGATGATGACGAAGCATGGCAACTCATGGACTTGAGCTTGCACGTCTTCAAGAGGTGGTGATCTCTCCTTTAAGAGGAACCTAGTAGATCACAAAAAAAACAAAAGACAAACTACATAGATCACTTAGATCTGAGGTTAGAGGGTTAGAATACTTTGGGGAAGTATGTGTGAAAAAACCATGTGTAGAGAGAAAGAAATGGCTCTCTATTTATAGAGAAAATTCTCTTCTGTTCCCCGGATCCCACGGATCCCTACCACAAGGGATCCGGCTAGCACAAAGCTAGGGATCCGTGGTCCGCTCCTCTTTGCCCATGGGTATTTTTGGTTATGGGTCATGGGTCATGGGTTATGGGTTGATCCATGGTTTTCTTTCTAGATACAATGAACTTGGTTAAGTGGTATATATAAAACCATGGGTTATGGGTCAAAACCATTTTCTAGTATTTTACCCATTTAGTATATACCTGTATTTACCCATTTTAGCATACACTTAGTTTTTACCCATTTTAGTATACTTAGTTTAAGTATATGTTTAACCCAATATGTAAACACTAGTTGTTGTACATATGTATCTAAATCATAAAATCACTTATACTTGTTTTAGTGTTTTATGTGACAACTTAATTGTGTTAGAAAACTATTAACTCAAACTATTTACGTACTCTATTTGTTTCGTTAAAATGATTTTACTTTTGTTATCGACAAAACATTAGAAGATCGTAAAATATAAATAAACGTTTTTACGGCTTATTTGTATTAACACAACATACAATCATCACCAACCAAACAATCATTCAACACCATTACATGGGCACACATAGCAAGCTATATAGAACGGTTACAAATAAACATTTAACACACTTGCAATCGACAAATAACATCAAACTCAACACATTCTGCACCCAATTGACGAATATAAAACCATTAATACATTCCAATAAAACCTAAACGACCATTATACACAAGAAAAATGATTCCATTAGAGCATATTCATTAGCAAACCTACGTGGGAATCAAGAGACACGAATCAAATGCTCGATGGGATCTGTGTAAAAAGTTGTGTTAGACTAGCATCTGAGACATATAATTGAGAGCAAAGAGTGAAAGATGCAAATCATACCACTTCTAAGTTGCTAGCTTGAATAATTAACGAGAGAGAAAGAGAGAAAGTAAGGGTTTTAAGTTTTTGAAAAACAAAAAGTGGTAAGTCGCTAGGGTAAGTAGAAGAGATTAACCAAGAATACCAAGTCGTCACTTTCGGTCCCTGTGGATTAGTGATTGTTTACCAACTCGCTATCAAAGGATTTTAATAAGTCGCTGATGTTTTTCAAAGCAAGTTGCTAACATAGTCATGGTAAGTTGCTATCTTATCATATTATGTATAGTAGACCTTTACAATCCATGGACTTATCAGACTTATCAGATAGCATACTAACACAGATAGAGATAAGCAAACTAACACAATTAAGTTGCAAATGATTTTGCAATGTCGTTTGACACAAAGCTCCCCCTAGCTTTATGGTGTCAATATCTTCATGTGTATTTTGAATAACTACAAAACAAAGATTAGAAAAACAAGAGTATAGTGCATAATTTTCTGCAAAAGAGACTCAAGTTAGTATAAATTTGTGCTCCTGTACCACGGATCCCACGGTTCCCTTTAAGAAGGGATTCGTCTAGTTATCTCGAAGGGATCCGGCTATCTGTTGACAGTATCTTCAGCAGTGAAGAAATGTCAAGGAATGCTATTTTGAGAGAATGAGATATATGTACAATATATCAAGCACAACACAAAATAATCATAGCATATAAGTATTCATTCAATAAAACAAGAGATACACCACCAAATCTCTAAAACTAAGAGAATGAACTAGCCAAACAAGTGCTACTAATGCTAATGAATAACCCCAAATCTCTAAAACTTAAGATTCGACGAAAAGCTTAATGATTTTTAATGATGAGAAGAGTTTTCCTCAGCATTTTGAGCTTGTAGTTCATGTATCAATTTATCTGGTTCATGTATCATTCTTTCCCTATGTTTACAATGATCACAATCCTTGTCATGGTTTTGATTTTCTTGAAGTGAAAGTTTAAGTGAAGTGAGTTGAGGATCTTCAAATGGTTGTGAGGTGGTTCTAAGCACTAATGATGTTGGTTGTGTGTTTGGTTTAGTAGGATTAGGTGATGAACTCCTAGTGAGAACACTCTTCTTCTTAAATGGTTTCCTTGGTGTGGGAGAGATCCTACCATTGGTGGACTTAACCGAAGATGATCCGGTTGAGGAAACTTCTTGTGTGATTCTAGTGATCTTCTTGGGTGGTCTTTGAGTGGATGAGTTAGCACTAGGGGCTTTAGTCATGGTAATGATGGTACAAGTAAGAACTTCTTGGATGTGATTGAGAGTGATGGTTTTAATCCTAAGATTATTTGGTTTATTGAAGAATGATTTGAATGAGAAAAATTAAATTATTGACCACTTAGAGGAATAGGCATGCTCTTGGGGTTTTGATCAGTTCTAGGAGGATAATTAATGAATTCTAAAGGTGGTTTAGAAAACCAAGAGGTGTTTTGAATATATGGAAGCTGATTTTGCTTTCGTACTTACGGATCCCGCGGATCCCTCTCAGCAAGGATCCGCCTGGTTAAGAACCAGGGATCCGGCGAACAGACAGGGCTTAGATGAAATCATTATTATTAATGGATTTCAAGGTTTTTGACTCAATTTGAAGTCTCTAGCTGTTGGAAGTCTTAACTATAAGTAATAGTGTTTGATGACTAAAGTGTTCTTTGGCTTATAAAGGAAAGATCTTGGCAATTTGTATTTAAGACTTAATCCACTAATGTCCTTGGTAGTGTGATGATCAACATGCGCAAGGTTGAGATTCAGAGTTTCACTGATCTAGGAACTCATTTAAGATGGAATGGAGTGTTTGAGTTAGGAAGATGAGTTGAAATGATTGTTTTAGCTATGTTTGACATAAACTGTCACACGGATCCCACGGTTCCTTCCTTGAAGGGATCCGGCTAGGCTAATCCTAGGGATCCGGCTCTCAGCAGTTATGACAGGTTTGAAATGAGGTTTCTAGGAGCTAAAACCTATCTTATTTTGAATGTTTCAGTTTTCCTAAAGGTTTAGGATGAAAGGGTACTTGAATGATTAGAGGTAATAAGTGTTGTAGCAAATGATTGCTTTTTATGGAAGGGGGATGGGACAAGATGACTACCAATGGTTGTCTAAGGATAACATTAAGAGTTATGAAGGTGTCAAGTCATAGTAAATGATCCTAGTGATCGATTTAGGCTTTAGGTGATATTAAGAAAAATTCTTAAAAACTACAAAAATTGAAAAACTAATTTTTGTTTTATCTTGAGATATAAATGACTAGAAGCAATTTCCTAAAATTGCTTAGCTTATCTTCTTAAGTGTTTTGAGAGGTGAGAAATAGTTTGTGAGTAGTCGAAGCGGAAATATGGTGAGTTTAGATGTGTTGATAAAATAAGACTAAGATCTTAAGTAAGCCTTTAGTGAGTCTAAGCCTTTCTCATCCTAGAAGTGGACTTAGTTGGGTTCTAAAATCATATGCTAAGCTAATGTGATATTATCTAGAAAGCAGTTTTGATGTATTGAATCTGTATTGCTGATCGATGTCATGGATCCCACGGTTCCCTCAAGGTAGGGATCCGGCTAGGCTAATCCTAGGGATCCGGCATCTGCAGATCGAACCTACACGAAAATGATGCGCAGTTTATGCACACTAGTAAATCCACAGATAAACAGTAGAAACAAGCATGTTTATCTCAAAACACTAGTTAAAGACAATATCCAAGTAATCATAAACCGAAAGAGCTAAAATGTAATCATTTAAACATAAGATAAAGAAAACAAGCACAATCCTATTGTCTCTTTCGTCAATCCTTTCTTTTCCTTTTTGACGGCTTAGTGAGGTTGTATGCGAGGTTTTGAATCATGCCCCTCAATTGCTTAAATTCCGCGGTCTCGTTTGGAATGGTCGGAAGTTGTTTGTGGTATTCAAGGATTTCCAATTTGATGTTGGCTACGGGGTCGACATCTTCTTCATCTTCTTCTTCTTCATCGGCCGAGGAGTCCGAGAGAGCTTCTGGTTGCTCTCTATTGACCGTGAACCGTTTAGAGGGTCGTTTGGTAAGAGGTACCATGACGTGGTCGGAAAGATAATGATCATCGTTGATAGGAGATGGTTGCAATGTACCAACATACTTACAAAGTCGTGTTAGGAGCATACCATACGGAAGTACCATGTTAGAAACTTTGAATACCCCAGTCATTCTCCTTACCATGTAATAGGCAAGATTAAATGGCCTTTGATGGATAAGACAATAGATCATTTGCACAAGACATGCGTTTGGATGATCTTTGTTTCCAACTAGGCTAATGACATTTTCCCTAAGGATTTCTTCCCATTTTCTAAACATGGGGTGCATTTCGGAAAGTTCCATTTGAAAGGGATTATGGTGAATGAGCTTCTTGTTTCGGTTGAAACGGGATTGGTCGGTTCTTATTTTGAAAATAGTGTCTCGGATGGTTTCGGGTTCATCAATAGGAGTGTTATAGAGAGGCTTAGGATCAAGTGCAAGGTTTCGAGCGTTAATTTCCCAATCTTGAGAGTACATACAAATTCCTTCACAAGGAATGCGAAGAGTTTGAGCAAAGGTGTTGAGAGGAAGAGTGAAGTTTTGTTTATTGATGATGAAAGTGATTGAAATGCTATCATCGACATTTCGAATGATCCTAAAGCTTTTGTAAAATTCAAAATGAAAACCGCCAAATTTGTTCATCTATGTCAAGGAGACAATCAAAGTTGATTGTCGAGAAAACTTGACGAATGTCGGTATCTTCAAGGAAACATTCCTTGACTACACGACCTTCGTGGATAAGTCGTTTTACAAGGCTTTTGAAAATTTTACGGTCGGTTTTGGTCAATTCCTTTTTACGATAGTAATGAGTAAGGTAGTGGACGGTGTCATGATGATCTTGTTGAGTAGCTTTGGGCATGGTTGGTCCTAAAAATACAAATTTTCCAATTAGGTAAAGTTAGTTGGGATGGGTTTATGGTTTTGATTTGTATTAACAATGTTGTGAACACAATGTGATTTTGTTAAAAGCCCCTTTTCATGATTAATTTAAGGAGCCCTAATTAAATTAATTGATTAAAAATTAAGAAACCATAAACCCTAGGATGAGGATGATGAAAATTAGAACAAGTTAATGTAATTACTTACAATGATGTTCTAGGAAGGAATACTTGAGAGTATGGAAGCTAATGAGGATGGATTCAATAGCTTAGTCGTTTTGGTGTTATGTGAATAGAGGGAAAAAGATCAGTGGTGAATTTTTGAAAGCGTATAGCTGAGTTCTGTTCCACGGTTCCCCGGATCCTTTGTATTTGGGATCCGGCTAGTACAACTAGAGGGATCCGGCTACTGTGGACTGAAAGGGAGTTGTTTGGTATTATTTTTGTAGTAGGCTTATAAATTAGCTTGCCCAAAAAATGGAGGTATTTGATGAGGATTGTTTTTGAATGATGATTTTCGATGAATTACATATCGAGGGTTCATATGTGATGACGGCGTTAGTTTGAGAAAAAAAAATAATATCATCCCCTATGTTGAAAAAGACTAAAGGTGACTTCTAATGATGTTAGTGATTAGTTAAGCAAAGATAACTTATGACAATAAATGGGACTCATGTAACCTATCTAATGAAGAGTAAAACATACCTCTATGCTTCTTGATTTGGTATAATACTAAAAATACTTCATGAGCTTTTAAAGTAATCCTTTGTACTCGGTGTACATAGGTTGTGATTACTTTTTAGATCCTTCCTTGAATGTTGACTTCATTAATCTTTGGATGAAGACTTTGAAGAGATTCTAGCACAAAGATTTCTTAAGAGCAAAAATGATTAGAATCATCTATCAATGTCCAACAAAATTATTTAAAAGAAAATATGACCAACAATAAAAAATCCTTCTTTGTAGTTTTCAAACATACACGGATCGTATCAAGTCTTTAAAGTACAACATACTTTAAGAAACTTGGTAACGAAGCTCTGATGCCAATTGTGGAAAACTAGAAGGGGGGGTTGAATAGTTTTACCAATTTAAAACTTCCTTTTAAATATTTAGATCGACTTATGTCAATCCATTTGATTGTTTATGTTGGACGTTGATAGATGGATATATATAAACGTGAAATGAAATATAAAGAGTAAGAAGCACATCACCACAACACAAGTTATTTATAGTGGTTCGGCTACAAGGACACCTTCCTTGCCCTACTCCACTCCCCGAGTCACCTACTCGAGAGTTCGTAAGCACTACACCAACTCCTTGTGGTGGAGAAGCCTTCACAACGTCGCTTAACCTTTTTCCGGTACAAAGCTAAATACCGAGTTCTTTCACACCAAGGCGAACCACACCTAACACAACGTCGCCTACCCTTTATACGGTGCTAGGCTAACCACCGAGTTCTTTCACACCTTAGGAGAACTAATCCTATCACAACGTCGCCTACCCTTTATTAGGTACTAGGCTAAGCACCTTAGTTCTTTCACACCTTAGGTGAACTACACCTTCACGACACAACACCTAATCTCAAGGAGATCTACTCCTTGTTACAACACCATCAAGGATATCACCATCCTTGTAGATAAACAAATACATATATGTATAAC
Source organism: Chrysanthemum makinoi (assembly GCA_910596185.1). Taxonomy (NCBI): domain Eukaryota; kingdom Viridiplantae; phylum Streptophyta; class Magnoliopsida; order Asterales; family Asteraceae; genus Chrysanthemum; species Chrysanthemum makinoi. The sequence continues at coordinate 176,485,565 of OU343221.1, read as the reverse complement.
GATGCACCTCATCGATTATACGACCTAAGCATTCTCCCCAAATGCTACTTGATTTGATCCTTTGGCATCCTTCACTAATGCCTTTGACACAACGCTTGGCACCCTTCACTAATGCCTTCGTCTTGACACCTTTAGCATCCTTCACTAATGCTTTTGACACAACGTTTGGCACCCTTCACTAAGGCCTTCGTCTTGACACCTTTAGCATCCTTCAATAATGCTTTGACACGGATGATGAGCACCTTTCACTAATGCTTTCATCTTGACACTTTCGGCATTCTTCACTAATGCTTTCAACCCAACATCTATGGAGAAAGGAAGAACTATCAACAAGAGAACCTTAGTAGTCTTGATGATGACGAAGCATGGCAACTCATGGACTTGAGCTTGCACGTCTTCAAGAGGTGGTGATCTCTCCTTTAAGAGGAACCTAGTAGATCACACAAAAACAAAAGACAAACTACATAGATCACTTAGATCTGAGGTTAGAGGGTTAGAATACTTTGGGGAAGTATGTGTGAAAAACCATGTGTAGAGAGAAAGAAATGGCTCTCTATTTATAGAGGAAATTCTCTTCTGTTCCCGGATCCCACGGATCCCTACCACAAGGGATCCGGCTAGCACAAAGCTAGGGATCCGTGGTCCGCTCCTCTTTGCCCATGGGTATTTTTGGTTATGGGTCATGGGTCATGGGTTATGGGTTGATCCATGGTTTTCTTTCTAGATACAATGAACTTGGTTAAGTGGTATATATAAAACCATGGGTTATGGGTCAAAACCATTTTCTAGTATTTTACCCATTTAGTATATACCTGTATTTACCCATTTTAGCATACACTTAGTTTTTACCCATTTTAGTATACTTAGTTTAAGTATATGTTTAACCCAATATGTAAACACTAGTTGTTGTACATATGTATCTAAATCATAAAATCACTTATACTTGTTTTAGTGTTTTATGTGACAACTTAATTGTGTTAGAAAACTATTAACTCAAACTATTTACGTACTCTATTTGTTTCGTTAAAATGATTTTACTTTTGTTATCGACAAAACATTAGAAGATCGTAAAATATAAATAAACGTTTTTATGGCTTATTTGTATTAACACAACATACAATCATCACCTACCAAACAATCATTCAACACCATTACATGGGCACACATAGCAAGCTATATAGAACGGTTACAAATAAACATTTAACACACTTGCAATCGACAAATAACATCAAACTCAACACATTCAGCGGCACCCAATTGACGCAATATAAAAACCATTAATACATTCCAATAAAACCTAAACGACCATTATACACAAGAAAAATGATTCCATTAGAGCATATTCATTAGCAAACCTACGTGGGAATCAAGAGACACGAATCAAATGCTCGATGGGATCTGTGTAAAAAGTTGTGTTAGACTAGCATCTGAGACATATAATTGAGAGCAAAGAGTGAAAGATGCAAATCATACCACTTCTAAGTTGCTAGCTTGAATAATTAACGAGAGAGAAAGAGAGAAAGTAAGGGTTTTAAGTTTTTGAAAAACAAAAAGTGGTAAGTCGCTAGGGTAAGTAGAAGAGATTAACCAAGAATACCAAGTCGTCACTTTCGGTCCCTGTGGATTAGTGATTGTTTACCAACTCGCTATCAAAGGATTTTAATAAGTTGCTGATGTTTTTCAAAGCAAGTTGCTAACATAGTCATGGTAAGTTGCTATCTTATCATATTATGTATAGTAGACCTTTACAATCCATGGACTTATCAGACTTATCAGATAGCATACTAACACAGATAGAGATAAGCAAACTAACACAATGAACACTAACACAATGAGCACCATGAAACAAATAAGCATTCAATGCATGGGTACACAAAGATCACTACAAAGGCAAGACAAGACAACAACCTGCAACTGAGCACACAACATAACCAGCGCTAACGCAGATATAAACAAGATATCTTGAAAAATTCTCCCCCTCAATCAATGTCACCAAAGAACGTTGATTGACTTTAACCCACCCGTTTTAAAATAAGAATATATTAGTTGTTCGAACTTCATCTATGATCCCGTATCATTGTTGAATGACATTTCTAGGACCGTAGATGTTATCGATGACAAAGAATATATCTTTTATTAGTTTGAGGTAAACTACTAAAATTATGAACTTAAAATAATGAAATATTTAAAAAAGTATTAAACCAAAATGTATAAAATGTATTTTAAAAAGTCTTTCAAATTTTTTTTTATTTTTTTTTATTTTTTAAACTTGATTTGTACACAGATTTAAAAGAGCGAGTCCTGATTCAAGATGAATAGGAGTCAAAGTAAGAGGTACATCAATTCTGGCATGCTATAGCTCCGGAATGAGCTATATTCATTTCTGATTGAATTGAGCATTGTACCTGAAAAAGACTGAGAGCACATTGTACTAGAAGCACATGTAGAATTGCAAATGGGCGGGTTAGTGACATGAATAATATCACTATTGGATATATCACAGTTTAACATAGACGTATCATTATTAGAGATCCTTTTAGGCTAAATATACTTGAAGAGTTTTCCTGTGGGCATCCACTTAAGGCAAGATCTAGGTATGTAAGTCCGTTTGGATTCTGTATACTTAAATAATCTGCCAGTGGGAGTCCATTTGAAGCAGCTACTAGTAGATTTGTATCTGTGCACTTCCCTGTTTTGACTATTGGTCCTTTTGTGATTAGTATGTTTCTTAGGGGATTGATCAGCCAATTGATGTTTCTTATGAGAACTAGTCATATTTCTAGTATTTCTGAACTTTGAGCTTTGAACATTAACCTGGGGTTTGAGATTCATCACATCGGAACGAAGCAATGAAGTGACTGGTTTTGTCAAAACAACATTCTCATCAACGTGGGAGGCAAGCCTAGATTTCGATGGTTTAACTCTTTCAGTTCTAAAGGCATTAGGCTGCTTAACTACTGTAAGTTTAGAGTGGTTCTGAACAGTTGATTTTCCCAAAGTTGATGGTTTTGCAAACTTAGTGTTCACCCTATTTCCAATAGATTTCCTAAGCTCATTTTTTAAGGAAACAATATTGAAGCTCTTATCCTGAATTAGGGCTTTGAGGTCATCAATGTCTTTCAACAAGATGTTAGATTGATTGATCAACTTGGAATTGGTCTCCTCTAAGTTCTTTCTTAATGACTCATTTTCTCTTAATAGGTTGGACACACATAGAGCTAGTTCAGCATTTCTAGATTCAAGTGTATTACTCATCTCATGACATCATACTTCGCACATCGAGAGTAGTAATTTCAGATTGCATATAGTTGAATCTTTGTCCTGAATCTGGGTTTTTAATTGATTAATTTCAAAATATTCTCGAAATTCTGGAAATTCCTGATTAATGCAATATTTTTTTGCATAAAAGCTTTCATCTTTTTGTTGTATTTCAATTTCCAATGAAATACAATGTTTTTCAAGAATTGAGTATTTGTTTGAAAGTTCATCATATACCCTGTTTTCAATCATGTCATTAGCTTTAATAGTTTTAGATTCAGGCTCAACTAAGATCGATTTCATAGTATTATGTTCAGAGTTAGAGTCAGGTACATTAACATATGAATTACTCTGATCAGTTAAGTGTACCCCATCACATGAAACCTTTTTGACTCGAGTCTTTGAGATCAGATACATTGTCTTCATCCTCTTTAATTGCAACTGAACTTCTGCATTCGGTATCATTCATTGGTTCAACTGATCTATTGCATGATCTGTCACAATCTTCCCATAGCATCACTTGACACCCATTCATTTCATTCAGCTTGTCATTCTCTTTAGCAACTTCCTTAATGTATATTTCCACATTACCCAAAAGTAGAATAAAGGTGTTTCGAACTCATGAATTTCCATTCCAGTGTGTTTCTTGAATGAAATTCCAGTCATGTCATCATCAAAGTCGAGGAATATTCCCGGATAAGTAGCTGAAATTGATTGAAGATTACTTGAAGAGTGCATTAGATTTATCGTTGAGAACTTTTCTTTGGTAATTAGAAACTTCAGTTGTTCTAAGTTAAGTAACACAGTTCTTGTCAAGGTGGGAAAGTCCGACGAAGGACTGCTTGTTCGATCCATGGTTGAAGATAACAGTAGTTTGAGATGCTGATGAAGTAGTTGAAAGGGCTCAATGTTGCATTCCATTTGCTTTGCATCATTGTTCATTAACAGATGTGGTTCGTTGAGGTTTGACTCAGAAGGTGAGGAGTTTTGATCACAATTTGTTGAATCAATCAAGGTAGGACATTCAGAAATGCAACCAGTTTCATTGTTCTGTGAGGTATCATAGAGTTCAAGCACTTTGGAGATAAACGGGTCAGTGATGTAGGACAATGTGGGTGGAGGAGTATCTGAACCAGCTGCTTGAACATCCTCGGCAACAGTGGAGATGATTGTAGGAACGTTGGTAAACTTGTTTTCAGAATTACACGGGATTTTATAACTCTATGATTAAACCGGGAAATAGATTCTTTCACGGGATTTTACTAAATCAAGAGAAGACCGTATTGCACACAAAAATTAACCAAGTCGCTAAAAGTCCTTGAACCAAGTCGCCAAGTACTAAGTTGCTAAGTAATAACAAAACAAGTCGCTAATTTCCCAAGTCGCTACAAATTTTGACAGTAAGTCGCTATGAACCAAGTCGCTAAGAACCAAGTCGCTAGCAAAATTTTGACAACAAGTCGCTAAGCACCAAGTCGCTAAGTTGTCAAGTCGCTAAAGAGCAACTCGCTAAGCACCAAATCGCTACACACCAAGTCGCTAGCAAACTTAAGTACAAGTCGCTACCCATAGTGGAGAATCCACTACGTGTACTGTTTGTCGGCTTGTCTCAATAGACAAGTCGCTAGCTCAACTCGCTAGGTCCTTCAACTATAACTCGCTACCAAAATACAAAGCAAGTCGCTACCAAGATAACTTATCCGTGGCTTAAGTCGCTAGCTAGAAAAATCACATAAACACCACTTTTCAATCCAAAAACAACCCAACCACGATGATTCTAGCTTACCAAATCAAAACCTAAACACTTGTGATGATTCTAAACACAAAAGTACAATCAAAATCCAAACTTTAACACCAGAAATCAACCAAATGATGCAAAAACCACTAAACTTTTTCAAACTCAAAAACCACCTAAAAACCACTAGAAATCCAAAGATATGTAAGAGATGATCTAGCCTTGGCTCTTGATACCATTTGTAACATATTGGATTTCACATACACATCATAACACAAACACTTGTAGGTGAATAGATGATTTTAGAGAGAGAGAAAGTGGGATATTCTAGAAAGAGAAACTTATGTAAGGTTAGATTACCAAAGAACATCCAACCCTCTACCTTGCAAGGTAGAGGGTATTTATAGGTTACAAAATAAACGACCTTCTGACGGCCTGTGGATCAGGTATACAATGGGTAAAGACCCGTCCTTCCTCCACGGTGTTGCACTAAACTAAATAGCTAACTAAATAACTTAGTAAATAACGTAATGTCTACGAGCTAACTTATGCTAGATAGTATCTTGGGGTGACCGATACTTCACTATGGAATTTTCTAATTCCTAACAGCTTATGGCCATTAGGCCTCTTGGTTTGCTTTTAGTTGTGACAAAAGTATAGTCGTGCAACTATATATAGGGCAGTTTCAGTTTTTGAAAGATAATGGCCTATTTAAGTGTTTTCAAGGTCCGAGCTTCTTTACAGTCGAAGGAAAACGTCGTTCCGGACAACTTTCGTGTTTTAACTTTTTGATGATTCGGAGCAGAAGTACCACTTTCAAAACGGACAGCTGCTTAACAGCTTGTGTTTAGGCAGTTTTTGTGTTTTGGTTTCGCTAACTTCTTTTGGCCGTATCTTTTGACTCGTTTGTCCGTTTCGGGTGATTCAAGTTGCTATGTTTACCTTTTTATCTTGTCTACCATATTATGTAAGTTAGAAAGTCCATATGTGACTGGTTTTAATGGTTTCAAATATGTAGAATATTACTAGTTTACTAGTTTGTTACTTTTACGACAATATGTGAATTAAAACATGTGATTGAGTATATGTACATCATGAATCAACATAGTAACTATATACATAGCATGAAATTGTCAAGATTATGAATAATAAAGATGAGATGATGGTGGTGATTAGTTGCTTACAACTTTTGGCTTTCAATTAACAAAGGAGTAACTAGTAAGGATCGGACTTTGATTGAACACTTAGGACCTTGAATTGAGCTAGCTTTCTACACCTTGGCACCCTTGCAATCTTGAGAGTTGGTGATGAAGTACTAAGTGACTTGATTGGATCTAAAATCAAGAAGATCACTTAACTTTGCTAGAGATTTGATGTAGTAACTTGATACTTGAAACTTCTTTGCATAAACTTGGAGTTTAAAGATCAAATTATGGAAGATATGATTGATGATATGAACGACCCAATTTAGTGTTTAAGGGTTTTTAGGATGTATTTCACTTGCTATTTATAGGAGGGTAAGTTTGGTTAACCATATATTGGGTTAAATGTTAACCATGGTTAAGTTAGGACACATGTAATAATCTAAATGAACCATGGTTAGGATTAAGCCACAAAGATGATGAATCCCCCCCTAAGGTCAGCCAAATGAAGATAAGATTACTTAGGTGGATATTCTAGGTATTATCTTGGTTACGGAGTGAGTTTTGGTTCCATTAATCACTAACTGTAAGCCGTTAAGTCACGAAACGTAAAACCGGGTATCGTAAAAATATGAAACTTATAGGAATGATTAAACTCATCAATATACTCAATATTATCTTATAAAGATGAGTGATAAGTTTAATGGGTCACGTAAACGCTGCTTAAAGCTGGAAACACGGGTCAAAAACGCGTAATTCGCAGTTTATCAGAAAAGAACGAAATTTCAGGGGAATGACCGTGAATTTATTTAAAGTAGACTAAAATTAGTCTAAAAGTGATATGAGATGTCAAAATGTGGTTTTCGTTATACGTGGGATAACTGAACAGTTATACGTGAAGTCTAAAAGTTACGCGATTTAAGCAAAAATATAGAACGTACAAGGTTAATTTCTTTATGGTCAAAGGAGGAGGGAAATATGTTTGACTTTTCCAAAAAATGTAAAAGTGTCTAAACATCTTAGAAAACACAGTAAGTCTGGGTCTAAGTAGAATTGTTTAAAACGTAAGTTCAGTCTCGTGCGGCTCAGGGTTTATTTGGTAACATTTAAAATGAAATCTTAAAAATTCTCTAATTGATTATAAGTGATCTAAAAATTAATCTGATGTGAGAAAAATTGTCAGAGTTGATTTTCGTTATGCGCGGGATGTTTAAATGGTGCTCCGACCAAAACAAAACTTTAAGACGATATTTTCTTAATAACTTTTGTGAAGATGATCTAACGGTTGCCAAACTCTCAGGTTATTACTAAAATAAATTAACTTACGAGAATGTGAAATAAATATTTTACGGGATGAATAGTGAAAGTGAATAGTAACTTTTCAAAAAAATGAAAAGTAACCCGAAAATGCGGGTTGTTACACTCTTTTGTTGTGATTCTCATATAGGTCCTTCTCTAAGGCGAGATCACGAGCATTCTACAAGTCATCCAAGCAAGGGGTCCTTGGTTGATTTGATCATCCACAAGATTTCTATAGCGAAAATCTTGTATTTCATATTTCACATATTTGTTGTGTTATAGTAGTGTTGGTTTGGTCCTCCGTGTTAAGGACTCGGTATTTAGCTTTGTACCGGAAAAAGTGTAAGCAACGTTGTGAAGGCTTCTCCGCCGAGTTGAAGGAGTTTGTTGACATAGTGCTTGAACTCTCGAGTAGGTGACTCGGGGAGTGGAATAGGGCAAGGAATGTGTCTTTGTAGCCGAACCACTGTAAATCAGTTGTGTCATTTCTACCCTTTACTTTACTTGCTTTCTTTACTTGCATTACTTATAGATCTATATTTTCTCTCTATCCATACGATTTCACATTACATCGAATCTAAAGTTTTTGAAACTAACTTAAAATTGGCAAAACTATTCAACCCCCTCTAGTTTTCCACAATTGGTATCAAGAGCTGAGTTTACAAAAGTTTTAAAGTAAACCGTATTTTAAAAACTTTTCGATCACTATGGGTTCTGAAAATTACAAGGAAGGGAAATCCATGCAATGACCTCCACTACTTGAAACTAATGGTTTTATATATTGGAAAAATAGATTCGAAACGTATGTGAAGACAAAAGATATTGATCTTTGGTACATCATTGTTTAAGGCGATTTTGAAGCCACTACAAAAGATGAAACCGGAAATTTAGTAAACACACCTCATGATCAACTCACCGATGATCAAAATAAAAAGCTTTTCAAAAATAGTGAAGCTAAAATGGTTTTATATAATGCTTTACCCAAAAAGGAATTCGAAAGAATTTCCATACTTAAAACCTCTAAAGAAATTTGGAATTCTTTAGTTGTAGCTCATCAAAGAAATCAAAAAGTTAAAAACAATAAAATAGATTTATTTGTTCAACAATATGAACAATTTTCAATATCGGATGAGGATATTATAGATCACTCTTTTGGTAACTTTAATACTATAATTACATCTTTACAAGCACTTGATGAGTCTTTCTTTAGTTGTAATCATGTTAGGAGATATCTAAGGGCGCTTCCATCCAAGTGGAGATCTAAGGTGACGGCAATTGAAGAATCAAAAGACTTGTCAATCCTCACCCTTGATGAACTCATAGGAAATCTAAAGGTCTATGAGCTTGTCCTCGCTAAAGATTTTGAAGCCTCAAAAGAGAAGAAAGAGAAGCACAAATCTCTTGCCCTAAAAGCCAAGAAGTTCTCAAGCGATGAAGAAAACTCCTCTTCGGATAATGATGATGAGGAGTATGCCATGGCGGTAAGGTACTTCAAGAAGTTCTTTAGAAGAAAGGGAAGATATGTCAAGCAGCCATATGACGACTAGAAGGGGTTCTGAAAAGACAAAGATGACGAGAAAGCAAGGGATGAGCGCGCTTGTTTTAAATGTGGACCCCAATCACTTTATTAGTAAGTGTCCCAAACGTGATGAACAAAAAGCATTCGTAAGTGGTTCGTGGGGAATGAGCGAGGAGGAGGACGAAGAAATTTGTCTCGTGGCAAATGACGAGGTATGTCACGAATACTATAGTATCTCGTCATTAGATGATGATTCAATACATCATGAATATGATAAACTTTGCAAAATTAGTTTAAAAGTAATTAATAAAAACAAGTTTTTGAAAAACCAAAATGAACGTTTAGAAAAGGAAGTCTTTGAGTTAAAAGCTAAATTAAAACGTTTAGAAAAGGGGAAGATAGCAAGTGGGGAATGTGAGCTTTGCGTTCAACTTCAAACACTAGTTGATCATCTAGATTATAAGATTGCTAGAATGAGTACTAATACTCTTGATATGATATTAGATAGTGTTAAAACTGGAAACAACAAAAAAGGATTAGGTATTCAGCAACTTGATGTGTCAACTAGTGAAAACAAAGAAACACAATTCATCAAAGAAATAGAAAAAACAAGTCACTGTAGTCACAGATCCCACAAAAAGGGAACCGGCTAGTGTAAAGTCAGGGATCCGTGGGTCTGCTGAAGCAAACAGTAGTAATAATATAGCTTCTTCATCTAGAACCGACTTAGTTATTGTTAATAAAAGGAAACCAACTCATGTTACTGTTAGACAACCACCTTTAAGACAAAATCAAAATTCTATAAGAAACAAAGGTCCATCATTTTCAAAAGCAAACACGTTAATAAGGAGACCTAATAATGTTTATCCGAGAAGTAACCATTAAATGGGATGGAATCCTAATATGCAAAACGGTTTTCCATTTCAAAACTTTGCACCATGGAATGCATACTCACCTTTTCCATATATGTCTAACATGAATGAAATGTATAACACTAATGGACCCATGAACAAATTAGGACCAAACTTTTGAGTTAATTGCTTTCTTAGGTGTGCTTAAAGGTCGACCTAGATCTGGATGAATGGATCAAAGATAGCGGGGTGACCGAGGCACATGACCGGTAATAAAGATTTATTTTCCACATATGAATCCTTCAATTGAGGAAATGTGATATTTGGAAATAGCAAAAGCAAAATCATCGGTAAAGGTACGATTTCTAATAAATCTCTAACCATTAACGATGTGTGTCACGTAGAAAACCTAAACTTTAACCTCTTAAGTATAGGACAAATATGTGATAAGAAGTGTAACGTACTTTTTAATGAAAATGGTAGTTAGATATTGAAAAACGGTATCACTATAGGAAGAGGAATTAGGAAACATGGAGTCCATGTCATTAAAATCGGTAATGAACCTAAAGGCAAACTTTGTCTTACTTCTATGGATGATACTTCGACCTTATGGCATCGAAGATTGGGTCATGCCAATATGCGACTTCTTCAATCGCTATCATCCAAAGATCTAGTAAGAGATCTACAAAAATTAAAATATGAACATCACTTTTTTTATGCTTGTAATGTAGGTAAACAAGTCCATGTTAGTCACAAGGCTAAAAATATGGTCTCTACAACTAAGTGTCTAGAATTACTTCACATGAATTTATTTGGTGCATCCGCTATCCAAAGTTATGGAGGCAACTACTACACTTTGGTTATAGTGGATGATTATTCTAGGTACACATGGACTAAATTTTTAAAGAATAAATCTGAAACATTCGATTACTTAGAAATATTAAGTAAGAAAATCCAAAGACAGTTAGGAAGTCCTATAGTGTCTATCAGAACGGATCATGGTAGGGAATTCAATAATGAAGTGCAATTTGGAGCCTTTTATGACGCTAATGGTATTACTCACAACTTCTCGGCTCCTCGCACTCCACAATAGAATGGGGTAGTTGAAAGAAAGAATAGAACCCTACAAGAAATGAGTCTCGCCATGTTAAATGAGCAAACCATACCTCAAAATTTTTGGTGACGTACATACTTAACTGAGTCTTAATTAGACCATTTTTAGGTAAAAATCCATACGAGTTATTTCGAGGCAAAAAGCCTACGTTAGAACATTTTAGAGTCTTTGGTAGTAAATGTTTTCTACTTAACACTAAATATTACCTTACTAAATTTGATCCTAAATCAACCAAAGGTATCTTTTTAGGTTACTCTCCTAATAGCAAAGCTTATGTTATATTAAATAAAGAAACAATGAAGGTGTTAGGAATTAGAAATTCCAGGTATTAAAGAGTCGGTCACCTCAAGTATATGTAATCGTTAGAAAGCTCGTAGTCATAGTACTTTCATGTTAAGTAGTATTTAGTTGTAACACCGTGGAGGACGGACGGGTCTTTACCCACTGTATGCCTGATCCACAGCCCGTTGTGTGGCGTTTTATTGTAAGACTATAAATACTCTCTACCTTCCAAGGTAGAGAGTTGGAGCTCATAATAAGATTTTCTTTCTCTCACTAAGTTCCCTAAACCTCTAACTTTCTCTCTCTAGAACTCACCTTTATACGCCCACTTTGAGTTATGGTTTGATGTGTATGTGAAATCCAATATCCTACAATTGGTATCAAGAGCCATGGTTAGATCATCTCTTACATATCTTTGGATTTCTAGTGGTTTTAGGTGGTTTTTGAGTTTGAAAAAGTTTAGTGGGTTTTGCATCATTTGGTTGATTTCTAGTGTTAAAGTTTCGATTTTGGTAGTACTTTTGTGTTTTGAATCATCACAGTGTTTAGGTTTTGATTTAGAAGGTTTGAATCATAGTGGTTGGGTTGTTTTTGGATTGAAAAGTGGTGTTCATGTGTTTTTCATGCTAGCGACTTGAGCCACGGAAAAGTTTTCTTGGTAGCGACTTGCTTTACAATTTGGTAGCGAGTTGTAGTTGAAAGTCTTAGCGAGTTGGGTTAGCGACTTGTCTAGTGAGACAAGCCGACAAAAGTACAAGTAGTGGATTCTCCACTACACGTAGCGACTTGGTGTAAGTTAGCGACTTGTACTTTATATTGTTAACGACTTGGTGTTAGCGAGTTGGTACCTAGCGAGTTGCTATTTAGCGACTTGATTATTTAGTGACTTGGTGCTTAGCGAATTGTTGCCAAAATTTTGCTAGCGACTTGGATTGTAGCGAGTTGTTATATAGCGACTTGAGACTAAAGCGAGTTGGCTATTTAGCGACTTGATTAATTTAGCGAGTTGAGTGTGTTGCGTGTTGACTGCTTATGCGAGTTGTGTGTTTAGCGAATTGTTCATTTAGACCTTTTTCTTCTTCGTGTTACATTCTTACGGTTGTTCTTTTGGTTTAGTAAAATCCCGTGAAAGAATCAATTTTCCGGTTTAATCAAAGAATTGCAAAATCCCGTAGAGCTTGAAACATGTCTACAAACGTTCCTACTATCATCTCCATTATTGCCGAGGATGTTCAAGCAAATGGTTCGATACTCGTCCACCCATGCTTGGAATCGACTACGATTCTTGGGCTCAACGAATCAGTTATGCTGCCTTGGAAAGGAAAATGGTGTCAACATTCTCAAATCCATTGATGAAGGACCGTGTCGAGTTGAGACGACTAGAGATGTACTTGATATGTTGAAGATGGAACTCGATTTACGGAATGGACGGACCAAAGATGTATGATGAGCTTGACGATAAGGAGAAAAAGAGATTCGATGTCGATATCGGGGCTTCTAACATTGTTCTTCAAGGTCTTCCTAAAGACATCTACAAGCCGATCAATCACAACACCGAAGCAAAGGCAGTATGGGATAATGTCAAGATGCTTCTCTCAGGTTCCGAATTAACTATGGAAGACAGAGAATCACAACTCTATGACGAATTTGAACACTTCAAGATGAAACCGGATGAGAGTGTCTATGAGTACTATGTGAGATTTCATAAGTTGGTGAATGACATGAGGAACATCAGAATGACTATGCCTAACATTCAACTGAACTCAAAATTTGTGAACAACATGAATCCCGAATGGCACAAGTTTGTCACCTCCGTGAAGCTCACTAAAGGATTGAAGAATACAAACTATGAGCAACTCTATGCCTTCCTCCTTGAGAATGAGAGACATGCTATGTTTGAAAAATTGGTTCTTAATCAGTTCAAAACCAACCGGGGAGAGACAAGCTCGTCTAATGACTCAACCGCCTTCTACTCAAACATCGGAATCACAACCAAAGCCTCACAAGTCATACCCATGGGAAATGGTAATCACAAACTAATTCCTGATCTTATGTTCAAACAAGCGATCGATGCACACGTGGGTAATTTCATTAATCAACTAGCTCTTCTGATTAGTCAAAACATGAATTCTCTCCCACACACCAATAACAACCTCGAACGACATCTAACCCACACAATCAAGCTCTTGTTAAAGATGGGAGGATCGTGGTGCAACCATTCAGGAAACAGTATGATCAGGGAAGAGGTGGAGCCGGTAGAGGTTATGTTGGTAATCAGAATCGAGGAAGGAATGGTAATCAAGGTCAAGCTAAGCTGATCAAATGTTATAATTGTGGTGGTGAGGGACACATTGCAAGGAACCGCACATCTCCAAAGCGTCCACAGAATGCTGATTACTTCAGAGATAAGATGTTGCTTGTGCAAGCTCGGGATAATGGTGCTGCTTTGGATGAAGAGGAATTGTTGTTTCTAGCTGAGGGCAATGCCAAGACCTATGATGCAGATGTGGATGAGCAACCTATTCAGGAAATAGGTCACAATCATCATAATGCCTTTCAAGTCCCTGATTGTGATGCATACGACTCTGATGTGGATGATGGACCTCTGCACACACAATCTTTATGGCTAGCATTTCTCCAATGGTTTCTCCCAAGGTCTCCTCTTCACCACAAGCTGGCCCATCCAAAGACAAACTCATCTCAGAGGTACTAAAACTATACGATGATGCCGATGTGCAAAAGATGCATGACAAAGTACTATCAACTGAAACTTTTGTATCAAATATTGAAAATATGGGTAATATCAATGTTGTCCCATATGATCAATATGTGAAACAAAGTGAAAGTGAAGTTGTGCCAAGTGATGCATCTCCTGCAGTCAACAATGACTATATTTTTATGAATATACTTGTGCCCCGATGAGTCTGTAATCTCTGAACTTAATGCCTATAAAGAACGTGTTGCTATTTATGAACAACGTGCTAAATTTGAGTTGACCACTCGTGAGCAAGAAATGGATGACCAAATGCGTACAACTATTAGAAGAAGTAGGTTTAGAGAAGAAGTATTAAAACAAGAGTTAAACTCCTTGCAAGAAAAGCTTTCTAAAACTGCTAAGCAAAAACAAGAACTTCAAGAAAATGTTAAAATGCTTAAGCAAGAATTTAATGCTAAGGAATCAAAACTTTTGAATGATTTTTCTAATCTAAAACCTTGAAAAACAAGCTTGAAAATAAGTTGTACGTACAATGAAACACCATTCAGACTACTCACATGATCACTAAGCATAGAGTCCTAAGCGATAAGCATAGCATTCCCCTTATTGAGGAACCAAATCCAGAGGTCATTAAAAGGCTAGAAATGCTCATAAGGTTCTTTATGATGGCAAGGAAATCCTTAAACCTAGACAGAAACCTAGTTGCGCTGAGTGCACAGAGGAAGATAAGAAATCAGATGAAATCACTAGGGAAAAGTTAAACAAGAAACTAGATGATCCAAAATGTAAAGAAAAGAAAGTAATCATCACACCCCATGATTACAAAAAGGAGAATTGGATTGCCTTAAACAAGTTTAAGCCTCGGACATTGTTAACTCCCGAACAAGTGTTCTGGAAAATGGATTTAGATAAGCATAAAGCTGAAAATATTGTTGTAACCAACCCCCCTTTGGAAAATGCCTAGAGCGATGTGTATCCTCCAAATACACCAATGCATCTAGTTCCTAGAACAATTGCCACTAAAAGCAAGACCTTAATCAGTCAATATGTTATCTTTCAACTATTTGTTGATTTTGAGAAAACTTTCAAGAAAAGGATCACACCATTGGTAATCAAGGAGAAAGAGGTTTTGAGCAAACTAAAGAATGTTATTTAACTGAAGTCATCCCTTTCTTTAAACAACTAAAAGATCAATTTGAGAGTCTTAAAAAGGGAATGAATTTTGACATTAAAGAAATGGAAAAGGAATTTGATGCAATGATAGTTGAGGTTAGTGACTATGAGCGAGCATTAAAATATAATGAGATTGAGAGGAAAAAATTGCATACCTTGAATGAGAATCTTATTTCTGAATGTATTGCTCAAGATGTGTTTTTCACTGCTACGAATTGCTCCATTAATGCTTCTCAATTTCATGAATTATCTGTTGCTCCGAAAGTCTCTCATGATCGTGTCATTGAGCTTGAAAAGATTAATTCGAAACTTAATGAGAAAATTGATCGGGATGATCACGATAATTTGGTAAACATCTTTCTAAACTAGAAGTTGAACATTTTGATTTACAACTAAAATATCAACATCTAAAAGAAAATGTTAAAACCTCAAATATCAATACTTCCTTGGATGCTCCGAATTTGATGCGCTTTTGAAATTAACAAACGTGATGAACAGATTTGAGCTCATTGTAACACGATCAAAAAGTTGAAAGCCCAAATCTCTCAATTAAAGGGTGAAAAGAACAATGTGAATGGATCCCAAATGCCTCCTCCTTTAGATTCTCAATACTCTCAAACTTTTCATCTTCAAAACTTAGTTAATGCCTTACAAAAGGAAAACGAGAGTTTTCTAGAAGAAAATGAAAAAGTTAAGCGACACTTTAAAGAGTTATATGATTCAATGAAAGTCACTCATGACCAAAACAACGAAAAAATAACGTCTTTACAAAAGGAAATTGAGAATCTGAGAAGTCGAGGAAATGGGAAACGCCACTTGTTTTCAATAAGAATGTTGTCTCAAAGTCACCCTTAGACTGCAAATACACTGTGACACTTAAATATATTCCTCCTCATCTTAGGAATAATGAACATGCTTTTCATGACTATTGTGCTCACCTTAAGGATAGTCTAGAATGTCTCCGTGAGATTGTTGAAGAGGACTTCATTAATAAACCTCTTGATAGTGAAATTAGGTTTGCTTGCCTCCTGGCCAAACGATCTCAAGAGTTGCTTGAATGTGTAATTGCAACATGTCCAAAACCCTTAGGTGAAAAAGGCAAGGCTGTGAAGCCTTGTTCTATGCCTAGTGCCAAGCAGAAATCCGTTCTATGCCCAGTCTTAAGAAAGGAAACACTAATGTGCCTTCAAGTAGTTCAGATTCCGGATATGTTAGTGCTAAGAAAGTGAACTTTAGTGTGCCTGCAAAAAGCTCAAATCACATCTTAAGAAAGTATACACTAATGTGCCTTCTAGTACTTCAGATCCTTGCACATCAAGTTCGGGAATGCAAAAATTAGATCAACCAACTAATGTTCCCATTCCCTCTACAGAGTAATCATGACTTTAAAGCGGCGGTCAAAGTCTCAAGACAATACAAGGAATGATAGGACCTTGCAAGCTAAGAATGTGCATTGGAAGAGAGTAGAAGACCAATCTAGGAACTTTAAGCTTGAGTTGAATAAAACGAATCGTGTTGATTCAAGTATTAGCCTTAGGCGCTTGTAATTAATTCAATTCGATACTATTTGCAAACCTTGTAATGATGTTTGCTTGAATTCGTTGCTAATCATGAATGTGGTGTGAATGCTTTGTCTAATGCTGTCAAATGCCCGTTAAAATTGTTAATGCTAATAATCGTGCAAATAAGGCAATAAGGCAAAAACGAAAGATTGTTAGAAAAAAGTGGAAACCCACAGGAAGAACTTTTATAAAGATAGGTTATTATTGGATACCTTTTGGCCATAAGAATAATCGGTTTTGCTCTCAAACTGCTAAGATTATGCCCACTAGAAAATGGATGCCTCTTGGTAGAACTATTCCCTTAAGAAGTGAACATACTTTGAATAGGTCAAATACAAACACCAAAGATTGCATCTATTCCCAATGATTCCATTGCTTCTACTTCTGATATGGATGTTTCTATTTCTGATGTGGGTGTTCCAATTTCTGTTACTAACCAAGTGGAACCCATTCTTGCATGGGGATCCCAATTATCCAGTTATCCATTCTTGTCTGTTCAACTGCAGATCGTTCAAATCGTTACGTGGTACGGACTCATTTGTTCCAAGCATATGACCGAGACCGTCGCGGCTCATGAACTTCGTGAGCAAATTCATCGGAGACAGATTAGATTCGGTAATGATCATTTCGGTGCAATTATGGGTTATGGTGATTATGTTGTTGGTGATAGTGTTATCTCTAGAGTATACTATGTGGAAGGTCTTGGTCATAATCTATTATCTGTCGGTCAATTCGTGATTCGATCTAGAAGTAGCCTTCTGAAAACATACTTGTTTTGTTAGAGAACTTGATGGTAAGGAACTTTTAAGAGGAACTCGTGGTTCAAATCTTTACACCATCTCTATAGAAGATATGATGAAGTCTTCTCCAATTTGCTTGCTGTCAAAGGCTTCAAAACAAAGTCATGGTTATGGCATCGACGTCTCAATCACTTGAACTTCGGCACCATCAATGATCTCTCCCGAAAGGACTTAGTTGTAGGTTTACCTCGACTAAAGTATGAAAAGGATCATCTTTGTTCAGGATGTCAATTGGGAAAAAGCAAGAAGTATGCCCATAAACCCAAACCTACTAACTCTGTCACAGAAGTTCTTCATATAATTCATATGGATTTATGTGGACCAATGAGAGTGCAGAATATCTTTGGGAAGAAATATGTGTTAGTTATAGTTGATGATTACTCTAGATTCACATGGGTCAAGTTCTTAAGGACAAAGGATGAAACTCCTGATATCATCATCAAACTCATCAAAGCATTGCAGGTTCGACTTAACAAAACCGCCGAATTATCCGGACAGACAATGGAACCGAGTTTGTTAACAAACAACTTAGTGAATTCTATGAAAGCATTGGAATCACCATCAAAGAAGTGTTCCACGAACTCCTCAACAGAACGGTGTAGTTGAAAGACTAAATCGAACTCTTGTAGAAGCCGCTAGAACAATGCTGATTTACTCATAAGTTCCAATGTTTCTCTCGGTGAAGCTATTGCCATTGCATGCTACACACAAAATCGTTCCTTGATTCACACTGTTCATGGAAAGACACCATATGAACTTGTCCACAACAAAAACCTAATCTCTCTTTCCTTCGTGTGTTTGGAGCATTGTGCTATCCAACTAATGAGGGTCAAGACTTAGGCAAACTTAGAGCTAAAGCGGACATTGGAGTATTTGTAGGGTATGCACCAAACAAAAAGGGATACCGAATCTACAACAAAAGAACCCGAAACATCATGGAAACAATTCCAGTTACGTTTGATGAGTGACGGTCAAACGGCTCTGAACAATTCGATTCGGACCCGCACTTCAAATCAGTCCAATTGGTTCATCCCTTGTTCCAAACTCTTCTCAAGAAACTCCATATGTACCTCCATCCGAAGATGATTTAAAGAAATTGTTTGATCCTATGTTTGATGAACTTTATGATCCAAGTACTAATGAGGTGTTGATCCCTACAACAGAGGCTGCTCATATTCCAGTGAATGAAGTCAATCCCTCGCCTCAATATCTTTAAGTCAAGAAGCCTTCTGATCCTTCCGTCTCATCAACAAATCATCATTCTTCAAATGTACATCATGGAACTGTTTCTTGCATCAATGATGAAGTTAATCCCTTTGCTAATCCTGAAGATGCTCCATTTGAAAACATATTTGCTCCTGAATCATCATTAGAACCATCTTCTTCAGAGACATCGACTCGCTACTTCAGTCCCTCAACAACTACCACATGAACACCTTAGAAAATGGACTCACGATCATCCATTAGACAACATCATTGGAAATCCCTCTCGTCCAGTATCAACACGGAAACAACTTGCAACCGATGCCTTATGGTGTTTCTTCAACTCCGTACTATCTAAGATCGAACCAAAGATGTTAAACCGCCATGAATGAAGACAATACCGGTTCAATGCTATGCAAGATGAAATTCATGAGTTTGATCGACTTGATGTATGGGAGTTAGTACCGCTCCGAATGTGCTATGATTATTGCTCTAAAATGGATCTTCAAAGTGAAACTTGATGAGCATGGTGATGTGTTGAAGAACAAGGCTCGATTAGTTGCTAAAGGATACCGTCAAGAGGAGGGTATTGACTTTGAAGAATCTTTTGCTCCAGTTGCACGAATCGAGGCAATCGAATCTTTCGGCTAATGCCTGCTAGTAAGAACATGGTAGTATATCAGATGGATATGAAGACGGCATTTCTGAACGGAGATCTTAAAGAAGTCGTCTACGTACCAACCCGAAGGATTTGTAAATCAAGAGCATCCTACTCACGCTTATCGTTTGAAGAAGGCCCTTTACGGTTTAAAGCAAGCTCCAAGGGCATGGTATGATACATTGTCAAAGTTTCTTCTATCAACCGGATTTAGCAAAGGAGCAATTGATCCAACATTGTTCACCCAGAAGTCAGGCAAACATTTAATTCATGTTCAAATTTATGTTGATGATATTATTTTTGCCTCGACTGACCCAATGGAATGTGATCGCTTTTCTAATGAAATGAGTTCAAAATTTCAAATGTCAATGATGGGACAAATGTCATTTTTCTTGGGATTACAAATTTCACAAAGTCCCTGAGGCATTTTCATAAATCAATCTAAATATGCAACTGAGATCTTAAAGAAATTTGGATTTGATTCAAGTGACCTGTTGACACTCCCATGATTGATCGAACCAAACTAGATGAGGACCACTCAGGATCATGATTGACCAAACAAAATATCGTAGTATGATTGGATCCCCGATGTACCTCACGCCTAGTAGACCGGACATCTTGTTCGCTGTTTGCATGTGTGCTAGATACCATGCTAAGCCTACTAAAAAGCACCTTGAAGCGGTTAAACGGGTCTTTCGGTATCTCCAAGGAACCATCAATATGGGTCTTTGGTACCTGAAGGACACCGGTATGTTACTAACGCCTATGCAGATGCCGATCATGCAGGTGTCAAGATACTCGTCGAAGTACATCCGGAGGTGCTCGTTTTGGGTGATAAGCTTGTGAGCTGGTCTTCAAAGAAGCAAATGAGTACTTCTATTTCCTCTCTAGAGGCTGAATACATAGCCATGTCATCTTGTTGTGCTCAAGTCTTATGGATGAGATCTCAATTATCTGACTATGGCTTTGTATTTAACAAAATCCCTCTCATCTGTGATAATAAAAGTGCTATTGCTCTCTCATGCAACAACGTTCAACACTCAAGAGCAAAGCATATCGACATTCGACATCATTTCATCAGGGAACAAGTGGAAAAAGGTGTGGTGGAACTCTATTTTGTGAGGTCTCAATATCGGTTAGCGACATCTTCACCAAAGCTCTTCCAAGAGAACGTTTTGAGTTTATTCTTCCACGCCTTGGCTTGAAAAGTCTTCAACCCGAAACACTCAAACGTCTTCAGGAGGAAGACGAGGAGTAAAGGTCTATCTTCATCTATCTCTTGTATATATCTATTCAAAAATCAAAATACAAAACTATAAAACCTTCAAAAAACATAAAAATCAAAAATTCAAAAATCTTCAAAAATATTGTCAATTTGTCATGCTTTTTCTCGGTTCGATAATATCTACGGTCTTTGTGCTGTCATTCAAAGAATGACACGGGACTTTAGATGTTGTTCAAATCTATATATATATATATATATATATATATATATATATATATATATATATATATATTTTGGGAGAAAGAGAAAATATGGTTTATTGTCATTTCGTGCAATAACCCGCTTTTCAAAGTAAGAACAGAGCCATACTTTATCATGTTTTCAAAATTCCATGTTCTTTAAACATTTATCTGCGAAAACTAACGCTTTGAAAAATAACTCAGCCTCTATTTTTGATAATCATCTGACTTATTTGTCAAAATATCAATCTCTCAATCAACAACCTATGTCATTGATTGAGGGGAGAATGATTTCAATTAAATTAAAAAGTTATTTGGCATTCAATTGTTTTCAAAAGATATTCATGCATGTTTTATCAATGGAGTTTAAAGTCTTAAAATCCGATCATTATCGGTTAAAACGCTTTCATAATCAAGTCACAATTCTCCTTAAAAGCTTTCAAAATCAATTTAAATCTATAAGAGATCACAAATCTCAAATGATTTGATAATTGTGATCGGGGAGAATGTGTGATTTAAATTGGATTTAAACCGATAATTCGTAAATGGTTTTATAAGGATGTACAAGCTCTCCTTCCCACATGTGACAAACGATTTCAAATTTTCCATGCACATGTTGAGGGGAGCATCTATCTTAAACCTATGATTTGAAACGTGATAACTTATCTCAAGGTGCAGGTTCCCTCTAGTATGTGCAAAACTCTTTTCAAATCTCGAGGCACATATTGAGGGGAGCAAAATCATGAAAACCTCATCCTTCCCAAAATGCTTTATCTACTTGATTCGATTAGGGAAGTGATGTTGATATTTTTGAAAATGGTAATCAAAGAAGTTAATTCTTTCTCTTGCCTCCGTGTGGAAAACTATTTCAAATACTTGATTCACATGTTGAGGGGAGTTCTTCTTCTAAAAATATCAAAACAATTCAGGTACAAAATGCTTTGATAAAATATCATAAGTATCCGGATTGATTTTCAAATGGTTTTCAATTGGTTCCTATGGCGGATGAACAATACCAAAAAGACCGACCAACTTTACATTATGTATGGTGATATAAGGACGATAAGGTTAGGTATGTGTTCCCATGATCCGCCAGAACCGGAGGGATCTACCCAGGACTATCCACTAGTTAGTGTAGAGTTCTTAGGTATGATGATAAAAGGAGAAAAATGAGATATGGGTAGAGTGCGGACTAAGATGAGCTAGTAATCGAATAAACCCAACAAGGTTCTTGCTATGAAGTCTCGGTAATCGCTGAAGGGGTTGAAGAATGAAAAAGAATTGAATGAGAAAAGGGTGAAAACAAATAGCCCTCTATTTATTCAACCTTAGGCGTAAACCGGTTCAATTCAAATGCTACAGATGGTAACATCGGTATTGAAGACAAGACGTCATGGACCCTGACGACCGCACTTCAACTTTCCAAACCACTCAAGTTCCTCTTAAAAGGACTTGTTTCATTCTCACGGGAACCGACATTATCTATCGACTTCTCTTAGAGATTGTTGATATTGAAGGAGGAGACCCTCTCCCTAGTCTCCGATATAGGATCCAAATATGCACAAATTGAGTCTAGTGCCACGAGATCATCAATAAATCTCATTAGGACACTTTCAATGAAGACTCTCTGCTTCACACAATGTGGAAAGAGAGATTATATCTTGAGTCCTACGCATTATCCTTGTGGTATTGCCAGAACATCCGAGTGATGTGTTTACATATTCACTGTGAAGATGGAAAGCCTTCTAGAGCCAACATCTAACAAGCTCCTGGTAGGTGGCATGTGAGATCTATTATACAGATCAACCATGTGACAACCGAATGTAAACAATGGGGCGATTCAATCTTTTGAATCAATCCTGGTTCAGGTTATGGATTGACGGATACCTTTGAAAACCGGTCTTTGTGCTTTAAAACTCTTTTCATTAGCACGTCGACCGTGTACTAATTTTTCAAATCAAAAGGTGTTTTATGATTGATAATTGATTTTCATTAAAACCTTCGTTATATTGCAAAAAAAATTTCTATTGAGCAATACACGATTGTTTTTCAAATCTCTTTTCATCAATTAGTGGACGTAAATTCACTGGTTCACTCACTCCGTGTTGTCTTCTTTGAGACGTTCGGTTTGAGAACAGCTAGAGCAGCTGCGAAACCCTGTCAAGGAAATTCTTGAATTATACGATCACAAAAGATTTGTATCGATCAACGGGAACCGTGGGCGTGTACCTCAATTCAACGAAAGTGATCAAAGACACTTTCGTGTGCTTTTATTGCTAACTATCTTTTGCGGTACACCCGACGCGTTTGCGGTGATCGAATGGAGCGGTCAATCCATAGCCGCATGCTCACACAACACATTCATATCAAAAGATATCATGATTGGTGCATCAATGACTTGATATTCTAACTCCATGCTTCGCTACGCTGCGCCAATATCATGAATCAACGAATGCTTCCGCTACTCTGATGAGAAGATATCATGATCCAGAATGTGAGCATGTCGATCCGATTGTCACAACATCACATAATACCAACACCACAATGGATGTATCGAGATTTTCTATTAGCTGATGATCTCAAAAGCTGGCTCAACATTATTATCACGTGGATCAGGAAAAGACCTCCACTTGGATTAACCAAACATGCAATGAGTGGAATCAATGACTACGAGCTTTTGAGCAAAGTACTACATCAAGAATGCAAGATCAATTGTTAATGTAATATCCGATTGTATTCAATGTCATTTTAGTATATGTTTGAGGTGACCTCCCTTAGGGGGAGATTGTTAGGAATTAGAAATTCCAGGTATTAAAGAGTCGGTCACCTCAAGTATATGTAATCGTTAGAAAGCTCGTAGTCATAGTACTTTCATGTTAAGTAGTATTTAGTTGTAACACCGTGGAGGACGGACGGGTCTTTACCCACTGTATGCCTGATCCACAGCCCATTGTGTGGCGTTTTATTGTAAGACTATAAATACTCTCTACCTTCCAAGGTAGAGAGTTGGAGCTCATAATAAGCTTTTTCTTTCTCTCACTAAGTTCCCTAAACCTCTAACTTTCTCTCTCTAGAACTCACCTTTATACGCCCACTTTGAGTTATGGTTTGATGTGTATGTGAAATCCAATATCCTACAGAAGGTTGAAATGTCATTAAACGTAAAATTTGATGAGAGTCCACCCAAACCTACTCTACCTCTTGTCAATGACGAGATAGTCGAGAGTGAAGCTATAGAAATAAAGAAAAATACAAACAAAGAAGATGAACCTTTAAACAATGAAATCATCAATATTAAAGAGTCTAAAGATCACCCCGTAGATAAGGTCATAGGAAAGTTAAACGAAAGAACCTTAAGGTCTCAAGTCCAAAACCAAAGTAGCTTATTTTGTTTTGTCTCAACCATAGAACCTAAGAATATACAAGAAGCCATAAAAGATGAAAGTTGGGTAATGGCTATGCAAGAAGAGTTAAATCAATTTGTTTCTAACAACGTTTAGACACTCGTCCCTCCACCTAGTAATCAAACCGTAATAGGAACCAAATGGGTATATAAAAACAAGTTAGATGCAAACGGTATAGTTTCTAGAAACAAAGCTAGACTCGTTGCACAAGGGTATAATCAACAAGAAGGAATATACTTTGATGAGACCTATGCCCCCGTGGTTAGATTAGAGTCTATAAGAATACTTCTTGCTTATGCTTGTGCTAATGATCTTAAGCTTTATCAAATGGATGTTAAAAGTGCTTTTCTAAATGGTTTTATTAATAAAGAAGTATATGTAGCTCAACCTCCAGGCTTTATCGATTTCGAAAAACCTAAACATGTGTATAAGTTAAAGAAATCTCTTTACGGTCTTAAACAAGCCCCAAAAGCTTGGTATGATAGACTCAAGTCATTTTTAATCAAAAAAAACTACACCATGGGGTTAGTTGATAATACACTTTTTACTAAGAAAAAGGAATCACATATAATTATTGTTCAAATATACGTGGATGATATCATATTCGAATCTACTTGTCAAGACATGTGTGATGATTTCTCTAAAATCATGCATGACGAGTTTGAGATGATTATGATGGGAGAACTAAGTTTCTTTCTTGGTCTACAAATCAAACAAGTAGAAGATGCTATCTTCTTTAATCAATCTAAATACATAAAAGAGATGTTAAAGAAATTTGGTTTAGAAGAGTCAAAACCCATAAGAACACCAATGTCATCCGACACTAAACTTACAAAAGATGAAGATGCTGAATCCGTTGATAACACAAAATACTGTAGCATGATTGGTAGTCTTCTCTACCTTACGGCTAGTCAGCCGGATATCATGTTTAGTGTTTGTCTATGTGCTAGGTTTCAAAAAGATCCTAAAACATCACATCTAGAAGCGGTCAAAAGAATATTTAGATACATTAAGGGTACAACTCAATTAGGATTATGGTATCCTAACTGTACGGGAGTAGAAACTATTGTATATGCAGATTCTGACCATGCAGGTGATTATGTTGACTGAAAGAGTACAAGTGGTGTATGTACTTTTATGGGATGTTGTCTAACATCTTGGTTCTTGAAGAAACAAACGGCATTGGTCATATCAACAACCGAAGCCGAATATGTCTCCGCCGGCAAAGCATGCCAACAAGCACTATGGATGAAACAAGCGTTAGTTGACTACGACATTCATCTAAGTGACATAGCCATTCTATGTGACAACAAAGGTGCCATCGACTTAAGCAAGAATCCGGTATTTCACTCTCGCACCAAGCATATAGAGATTCGTCATCACTTCTTAAGAGACAATGTCTAAAAAGGGAATATCTCTATTGAGAAAGTAGCATCCGAAGACAACATAGCCGACGTCCTCACCAAACCATTGAAGCGGGAATAATTCAAATTGCTTCGTCTTGGTCTTGGCCTCATGGAACAATCGTCGTAATTAGTTTTTAAACTCTACAAGGTATGTAAACAATAGCCTTCTTCTTTTCTGAGTCTAGGATCTCTATTTCACACACAACTCACAACAATACGGGAATTTTCAAAACCTAAGGTAGGATTTATTTACAACTCGTACTTTCATAATTTTCTTTTACTTTTCAAGGTAAGTTTTATTTACAACACGTATTTTCATACCTATTTTTCTTAAAGGAATAAACGTTTTCTTCAAACAAGAAACTTTTTCGAAATGTCTTCTAAAAGATACTTCTTCCCGTATCACTTTCATAAAAGCTATTTCTCACGTCTAGGTCAAACCTCTTTTTCATTATTAATACAAAGTAAAAACCCGTTTTCATTGCATCTCATGTCTTTTGAATGCTAAAGAGAACACATAACTAATATGTGTTTTCGGGTACATTCATTTAAGCAACAATGAATTAGGAGCACTTGGGTTATCTCACATAATAATATGCTTTTTCACTTCTAGTTTATTTTTCCTTTTCTTTTTAGGAGTCGAGATAACCGCAACTTCAAATGGTTTGCATATAGGCACACACTAGGCATAAATGTTTCCAAAAGGAAAATTTTAAGCTTGAGTCACCAGTACCACGGATCCCAGCATTAGCGCTGGACGGTTCCCTCAAGGGAAGGATCCGTGGGATCCGTGAGACAGAAGCTGAAATTCTCTTCTATTTTTCTCACTTTGGCTAAAAACCTCTATATTTTCATCATTTTATCCTTTTTACTAATGAGTATGTTACTTAATGCTTGTGTTCTCATGATCACATGCCTTAAATTCATATATAATCATTAGATTTTAGTCCACATTTTGGGTCAAACATTCATTACAATGCATTATTTTCTCTATAAATAAGGTTCCCAAAATGTTTGCATCTTCATCACTCTCAACCTCACAAAACAACCATCATCATGTCATCCAAAAGATCCTCCAACATTGAGGAATCACCTAGTGCAAACAATCCTCTTCAAGAAATCCAAAACTTTATCCTACCACCTTTCGTAGTACCACCACCCAAATCTAGAAAAAGCTAATCCGACCTTGTTGTTTAGCCAAATCATTGTCAAATAGTTCATCACCAACTACTCATTCACCACCAAATGGTTCCATAGTAGCACCTCACTCATCTCCAACAAGCACACCACCATCATCACCTATCAAGTCTCCACCTAAAGTCACTCTATTGGAACTCCTTGAGACTCCAACAAGATCCCAACATACCAACCCAAAAGAACTAGTCTTTTTAACACCTCCCACATCTCCAAACACAATTCACAAAGACCTTGTAACTTCACCACCTTTAGCTCCCATTCTCTTACAAGAACATCTAGGTTCTTTTCCACCACCACTTCCAAATATTCTGGATTTTGATCTATATTTTCCAAATTTTCCACCACATCTTCCGCATCCCACAAATAAAACTAACCCGGAAACCTTCCACACACATTACCCACATCATTTACATTGTGAACATTGCCAATCCACTAGGGATCTTGCAATAGAAATTAGGGAAGAGATGCGATTCATACTTAACCACATACTTGATCGCATCAACATCATCACTCACCAAAACCTCCATCACTAACCTTATGCAAGCATGGAAGGAATAATATTACTATTTTTTCTAGTTTTTCGTTTGAGTCCTTTTAAAGAACAAACCTTGTTCTTAGTTTTACATGTTTGTATGTGGCATATATATAACTACATTTTGTTATTTTATTACAAGGCTTTGTTTACATACCTTGGATCCCAATCTTGTTTCTTGTCAATCACAAGATTATTTATGCATGTTACTACTAACCATTTCTTTGTACGCTTTTATATGTTCTCACTTGATGCCCTATTCTAGGGGAGCTACCGTCAAGGGGGAGTTAGAGATACGTGGACTATTTTTCCACACTTTATTTCTTCATTAGGGTCACTTTTTGTTTCGACAAAAAGGGGGAGAAGAAGTAAAACTTATGCTTTCAAAACATACATCTAATCTTAAGTTTTACTCATCATAACATTATGTTTTGTCATCAACAAAAAGGGGGAGATTGTTAATACAAATAAACCGTAAACATGTTTATTAATATTTAGCGATCTCTTTGTGTTTTGTTGATAACAAATATAATGTTATCATAAGTAAAATTATAAGGATACATGTTATTTTTGTAAAGCATCTACATATATAGTCATTTAATACAAATTGTTATAATAATTCATTTATTGTAATAGTTTATTAGGATGGGTAAAAACCACAACCCATGACCCATACCCATGGAGCATATCCATAACCCATGGAGTTAACTCATAACCCATTGTCTAGATGCATTGTATCTTTTAGATACATTGTATCTACTTAGATACCCATGGTCCAAAGTCCATGACCCATGACCCATAACCCAAAAACCCACGGGCAAATAGGAGCGTCTCACGGATCCCTCAAGTTACACTAGACGGATCCCTCAGGCAAGGGATCCGTGGGATCCGTGCAACAGTAGCAAGAAATTGCCTATAAATAGAGAGTCATTTCTTCATTGTAACTCACCACTCTTCTTACAAACTCTCTCATATATTCTTACATTCTTCTAACCTAAGATCACTTGATCTAGAGAGTAGTTCTTCTTTCTTTTGTTGTGATTCTCATATAGGTCCTTCTCTAAGGCGAGATCACGAGCATTCTACAAGACATCCAAGCAAGGGGTCCTTGATTGATTTGTTCCTCCACAAGATTTTTGTAGCGAAAATCTTGTATTTCATATTTCACATATTTGTTGTGTTATAGTAGTGTTGGTTTGGTCCTCCGTGTTAAGGACTTGGTATTTAGCTTTGTACCAGAAAAAGTGTAAGCAACGTTGTGAAGGCTTCTCCGCCGAGTTGAAGGAGTTTGTTGACATAGTGTTTGAACTCTCGAGTAGGTGACTAGGGGAGTGGAATAGGGTAAGGAAGCTGTCCTTGTAGCCGAACCACTATAAATCGGTTGTGTCATTTCTACCCTTTACTTTATTTGCTTTCTTTACTTGCAGTACTTATAAATCTATATTTTCTCTCTATCCATACGATTTCACATTACATCGAATCTAAAGTTTTTGAAACTAACTTAAAATCGACAAAACTATTCAACCCCCTTCTAGTTTTCCATAGATATATTGGGAATGGCCACCTCGTCCAGAGTTGGAAGCGCCAACTGGTCGGACGTATAACATGTCGAATGTTGTGTGTGATTTGAGACTGCTACGGCTCGTGTTGTCTAGCGTTAGTTTCATGTCTTAGCCTGCGTAATAGTTAATCTTGCGTGGCACTATATTCGTTGTAGTGTTTGCTTTTTTATATGGTCCAAGTGGTTGTTTATGAGCTATTTTACGGATAAATGTTTTGATACTGTGAATTAGGAAGAGTATGCTTTGGTTAAATTTGACTTGTTTATGAGAAATGATTTGCACTTGAAAACCTTGTGGTCCACCTTATTATTTTTCTTAAAGGTAAACTTTGTTTTCGCGACATTGTGTGCGTCACAATGATCAAAAGGATCTTTTGAACTCGCTATACTTTTATGCAAACCTATGAACTCACCAACATTGTGTTGACACTTTTAGCATGTATTTTCACGTATTTTGGCGATATTTTACTTTTGGAGGCACTTGGGCAATGGCATGACATGGTCATAGACGACTCTGATAATTGTATTTGGGACCGCTTATTTATCATGGGCCTGTATTTCCGCATTAAATTTGATTATAAACTTTGATTTATAATGAATAAATTAGTTTTCTTAAGAAAAACTCATTATTCTATACTTGTGTTGTGATGCCAATTAGTGGCACCCATGACTTGTATGCTTCCGCTAAAACCCGATTTTTGGGGTTGTCACAATGTCATACATAAAGAACTAAGGGGGTGTTTGGTAGGATGGAAATGGAAGGTGAGAATAGGAAAGTGAATTGATTCTCATGTTTGTTGCACATGAAGAATGGAAATACTGAAACCAGTTTCCATTCTCATGAATCATTTTTGATTCTTTAAAAAAAGTAAAGAAACCTGAGAATTGGTATTTTAACAAGGATGATTCTCTTTTTTCATTCCCATATGGAATCACGGAGTAAAGTAAAAAAAAAAGAGTATAAAAACCAATTGCACGTGCATAGCACATTCACGTATTTGTTCATCCCCGCTTTTGCTCTATTCACTTCTTAAATGTTATAGTTGTGCTCCCAATCCCTAAACGACATATATTATTTGGTTGTTTATTTTCTCCAGAAAGTGAAATAAACACAATTGGATAAAGGAAGCAGTGCTTCGTTTTTGCACCAGTATCTTGGTATCCTCATTCACATATTATTCTCATTAATCTACAAGTTAGCAATTTTGACTGGTTATTCACTATTTAATTTTTTATAATATCGCATACTAAACTACATCTTGTTAAGTGGATCAAATGGGTCTGGAACTCAAATTTAATTTATATGAAAATAACCCTTACTAAAAGTGAAGAATTTAATGAAAGAATTATTAATCGTTAATGGGATTTTGGGTTCTATTTGATTTCTATTGGAAAATTCTGTAGTTCACTACTTGGATTTATTCATAAGTTGAAGGAGATATGCAAACGAAATCGGGTTTTTGAAGTCTCATGTTCATGTGACAAACAATACATTAGTAGCAACAAAATAATGATACAAATGCCGAAAATTGGTAATTTTGTTGCAATAAGTTCTAGGGTGTAAGCTAAAGATACGCAACATGGTTTCTCAAAACAGACGATGTACGCAATGAACTTTGAAAATTACCATTGTACACAAAATACTTTCAAATTTGGAACAATATGCGTAATTGAACTAGTAGGTTATCAGTCACAAAGTTTGAAAATGACGAAATGGTCCCTCGTGGCTTGCGTTGACTTTCACAGGTCATCCTTGACTTTATTTTCGGTTAAAAGTTTGAATGTCCTTATGTTCATTGACTTTCAGATTTAGTCCGTTTTTGTCCGTTTTCATCCGTTTTTGTCCGTTTTTTACGTTTTGTCTGTTTTCTTACATTTTTATCGGTTTTCATCCGTTTTTGTCCGTTTTTCTTACATTTTTCGTAGATTTTTGTCCGTTTTTATCCGTTTTTCTTACGTTTTGTCTATTTTCTTTCGTTTTTGCCCGTTTTCATCCGTTTTTGTCCGTTGTTCTTACATTTTGTCCTTTTTTCTTACGTTTTTATCGGTTTTCATCCGTTTATGTCCGTTTTTCTTACATTTTTCTTAAATTTTTGCCCGTTTTTATCCGTTTTTCTGACGTTTTGTCTATTTTCTTTCGTTTTTGCCCGTTTTCATCCGTTTTTGTCCCTTTTTCTTACGTTTTGTCGGTTTCTCTTACGTTTTTATCGGTTTTCATCCGTTTTTGTCCGTTTTTCTCACGTTTAAAAAAAAAGGATTTTAAAAAAATTTGAAAAAAAAAATTCCAAAAAAAAAATTTTGAATTTTTTTCCCAAATTTGAAAAAAAAAATTGGAAAAAAAAATTTCCGAAAAAAAATTTGAAAAAAATTGCAAAAAAAAAATCGCAAATACCTTTAAAAAAAAAAAAAAAAAAAGAAATTGGAAATTTTTTCCAAATTGTTTTTTTTCGAAATTCTTTGAACATTTATTATTTTTTAAATTAAAAAAATTTGAATAAAAAATTTCATAAAATAAATATTTTTTAAATTTAAAAAAAAAAGATCTTAAAAGAAAATTTGAAATTTTTTTTCCAAATTTTTCAATATGTCTAAATACTTTTTTTGTTTTTAAATTTTTTTTTTCAATATGTTCAAATTTCGAAAAATATTGAAAAAAAAATGTTTTGAAACAAAAAAAGTATTTCGACATATTGAAAATTTTGAAAAAAAAAATTCAAAAAAACTTTTTTTAAGATTTTTTTTAAAATATTTAAAAAAAAAAATTTATTCAAATTTTTTTTGAAATTTTTTATTCAAATTTCAAAATTTTGAAAAAAGGTATTTGCAAAAAAAAATTTTTGGAATTTTTTTGTTTTTTAAATTTTTTTTTTCTCAAATATTTTTTTTCCAATTTTTTTTTTTCAAAATTTTTTTTGATTTTTTTTTTCAAATTTGCGCCAAAATTTCAATTTTTTTTTCTTTTTGGAATTTTTTTTAATATGTTGAAATAGTACAAAAACGAACAAAAGTGTAAGAAAAACGGACAAAATGTACGAAAAACGGACAAAATGTAAGAACAACGGACAAAAAGTGTTGAAAACGGGCAAAAACGAATGAAAATAGACAAAACGTAAGAAAAACGGATAAAAACGGACAAAAACTGAAGAAAAATGAAATAAAAACGGACAAAAACGGATGAAAACCGATAAAAACGTAAGAAAAATGGACAAAACGTAAGAAAAACGGATGAAAACGGAAAAAAACGGACTAAATCTGAAAGTTAATGACCATAAGGACATTACATTCAAACTTTTTAACCGAAAATAAAGTCAAGGGATGACCTGTGAAAGTCAACGCAAGCCACAGGGACCATTTCTGTCATTTTTCAAACTTTGTGACCTGGTAACCTACTAGTTACCGGTCATATTCGTACATCGTTTCAAATTTGAAAGTATTTTGCGTACAATGGTAATTTTTAAAGTTCATTGCGTACATCGTCTGTTTTGAAAAACCATGTTGCGTATCTTTAGCTTTCACCCTAAGTTCTATATAAAGAATTAGAAACTTACAAAAGATCTATATTGTAATAATCGAATGTTAAGAAGCAAATATGAGTTATCAATTACATGTTCATTCAGTTTCACTTGATTCTTTATTTATACCGAACAAGGGATTCAATTTTTTAACTCATTCTGATACTCAATTATATGCGCCTACCAAACAATGAACATTTTCCTTTTTTCTTTTGATCATTCTCTTTCTCTGTCATTCTATTTTCAATTTCATTTCCATTTTTTACGAATCAGCCGTACCAAACGTCCTCTAAGTGATTAAATTATCCTTTTATTTCTTAAAAAAAAAACCTTTTTCATCGTAGTTGAAATCAAAAAAGGCGTCACGGCTTCCGCATTAGTGTGCCTTATCACACATTTTCACGCCTCATCTCATGCTACGCCTTAAGCCGACACCTTGTTCTATTGCATAGCGGGGAAGTCACATCTCGCTCTTTTGCGACGCTTTTGCGTCACCGTGATGCGCCTTTTAAAATCATGGCTTCAATCATTTGTGGGTGGGTGACAAATGGTATGTTTGGTAAAAAGCGAAGAATGCGAAGAAGAATGGCCAGTTGTAGCCATGACTCACAACTCATAGCTCACCGCCACGGTAGAATGTCAAGTCAAGCTTTTATCAAGCAACTCGAGCTCGAGCTCAGGCTTGACTCGATCGAGTCAAGCTTTTATCAAGCTCAAGCCCAAGCTCAAGCCCAAAAATTAGCTCGAAACATATAACAAGCCAAGCTCAAGCTTTTGATAGCTTACTCGAGCCTATCAAGCTTTTCAAGCTTTAATATAAATGTATTTCCATTATAAATTCGTATAACTAAATAGGGATAATTTGACTATTAACATAATTATAAGGACTTACTTTGTAAATAATTAAACATGTATACTAGATTAACCCTAATTAATCAAAACGTTTTGTATTCTACTATTTGTATAATTGTATTATTACTCTTCTTGGCTAAAAAGTTGTGTTTTAGTTGAATACAATATTTTTATACATATATTTTTATATGGTTTAAGTTTGTTTTATTTTATACATATATTTGTTGACGAATTTGGCCATTAGATATAATATTTTTGTAAATATTCAAGCTTTTCAAGTCAAACTCAAGCTTTAATAGAATTTTTCGCTCAAGCTCGCTCTGATGCTTAAAAGCTCGCCAAGCTATCAAGCCAATCTCAAGCCTAACTTATAAATTTCAAGCCAAGCTCAAGCATGCTCTGCTCATCGCTTCGATTACACCCCTACTCACAAGCAAGAAGCATTACAAAAAATAAGAATCCTAAAATAGCAAAATAAAGAAAGCTCACCGCTTCATTTACCAAACAAACAATGAAAACCAAATATCATTATCTTTCATCGTAGAAAAAACTCCAAAAAAGCAAAATTATTTGCGACAAATATTATATGCATCGTTTGGGTCGGGGCGGGTCGTTATTAATTATTGGAAGCACAAACCCCTTTAAATAAAGTAAGTTAGGAGGGAAAAGCAAATAGCAATGGCGAACTTGTCAAGCCTAGTTCACGAACTTCGTGAACGAATAGCAGCATCCTCTTCAACACCTCCTAACAATAATGATGACGATGCGTCGTTAGAGCTTCGTTTTCGAGCCGTTATCCCCAATCTCCTTCACGCTTACGTCATTCCTTCGTCTTCTGGTAACCTAATTATTATTTTTTTTTTCAATTAGTGTTTGTGTTGAACTAAATTAGACTGAAGAATTTGGGGAAATGAGAGTTTTATATAAACTTCAATTATCTAAGTCCAATGCTGACGTGTATTAAGTTATGTATCTCGACCAATTAGTTAGGTTTCAGTACCTTGGCTGTTAAACTCGTACATTTCATTATTTATTATTTCCTGTTGGCAATGAATTTAGGTACGTATCGAAAGTGTGAATTCGCCACATGCTTGATATGTTTTTATATAATAATGAATATGAGTATTCTAGCTGCTGTTGATAATATGATTGCAGTTTACTGCTAAAATTTTGTGTTTTTAGTATTGTTGTAATGTTTGATCCGTTATTACAAGGAAGAAAGGTTACTATATTGTATTTAAGTAGGGATTTATGTGCTATTTTGCAGCAAACGAGAGGGAGGTGATTGCTGTGTTGAAATTATTGACTCATACAGTCAAGAATTTTCCTGGAGTTTTCTTTCATGGAAAGGCCACCACAATTCTACCGATAATCTGTCGTATAATACCCTTTTTTGCCGAACCCTCATTCTCGTGAGTAATTTATACTTCAATTTAAAATTTACAAAGTTTTTCTTTTGTTATTTCATCCAAATATCAAACATTCTGCTAATTAATAACATAAATGAGTAATTGGTTCGACTGATAGGATTAATCAGGCTAAGTGTTCATAGTATGTCAAAGGTCTTGTTCATTCACTTATATGACCTGCTGTGATAAGGGGCACCTTTTGTTAGCTAGTAACATATTGGTCACAACTTAGAACTAGTAGGAAGAAGACCTCAGCAATTATTGCCACGTAATGATTAGCCAGCTTGAACAAATACCCATTAGTTCAACTCTAGAGCTGTAATACTTTCTGTTTCTTGTAAGAAAATTTGGTTTTATTCTTTGAAGTTTATTGTTACTCTTATATATTGGCTAGTAATTTGCTTAATAGAAAAGGAAGAATGTCCCCACCTCTTTAGAACAAGATGTACATATATGAGGGTGGGTTATTTATCATCTTCGATGTTCTTGTCTTTGTGCTGTGATTGTTTAGACTTGTGATACTTCTCTTTTATTTCTCAATGAACTATCGCATTTTCATTTGTTTTCACCTGGCTGCTGGTTCTGCCTCTTTCAGCTCTCGCCATGGAATAATTTTTGAGACACTAGGATCCCTTTTATCCTTGCTCCGTACAGGAGATCGAGATGCATATCGCCAGTTTTTTGAAGATGTAATGAGGGGGATTGAAGGTACAAACCACAAACATACCAAACTATAATTATTTGACTTATATGTATCACTAATAAAACAGTTGTCCAATGTTCATAGTATTTCAGATAATTTATATCTCTTTGACTGGTGGTTGGACTATCAAACAACAACCGTAACTAGCAGAATTAATTTTTCCTATCTTCTGGTTGGAACATTTCACAAGCTAACTGCAATATGTTTTTTTTTTTTTTTTTTCTCTGAACAGATCTCTATACTATAGCATCAGTAACCACAAGCACTAGCAAACCAGGGTTGGAAGTCTCTCTGAGGTGTTTCAATGAGTCCCTATCTGGAATTTATACCGATCCTACTGTCCTCAGTGAACTACCAACATGCAATAAACCGATTGATGGTTTTGGTATTATGATCAACCTCACAGAACCTGCCAGGTGGCGGCTTTTTGCTACTTGGATGATTAAAATTTCATGTAAATGCTTAACTGAAGGAGCTCTAAATGTGGAAGGGCTGATAAATGTGCCATTTGTTATGGCTGCGTGCAAGCTACTGTTCTATGGGGATGCTGCTTTGCAAATGGTTAGTTTGACTTTACTTGCTGTTCATTCTACATTAATCGGTTGCTTGTAACCCTAATATTAAGTATCTTCTTTTTGTCCCCATAAACTTTGCATTGGTTTCTAATTAAAAAAAAAAAAAAAAAAACCATGAAGGCTTGCTTTGACTTGGTGCGCATTTTGGGAGCTGTTGTAAATGATGACATCATCCCTTGTGAAAACATGATTCTGTCAATTTCAACCATACTGAGTGAAGTGGAGGATGGATATCCTGTGTTCAGGTTAGTAATTAGTTTTCTGGCACTATCTAGTTTGTGTTTTTATCATTGACTGTTTAGTGACCGTCATGCATCTTATGTCATTTCTCATTTGGAAGATAAAGAGGATTTAACAATTTGCTATTTAACAGCTTTTCTGTAAGGTAGATGGCAGATGAAAATATTAAGAGTTAATGCATTTAGTCCATTCCATTTTGTATATTTTAGGTCCCATCCACTGATCCACATGAGTTGTAAAGTGAAATGGACACATGGAAATGAGAAGTAAAGTGAAATGGACCAAATGAGTTGACCGTGTCATTTTACCTGTAATTGCTTTTATTTCTTGCATGGAATCATATCATGAAAGTTTAAAGAAGGTTACTCAACATAAGCTAGATTACCAACAATAGTTTTGCATTCAGCTAAGTCAAAAAATACAATGATACAAATGCGAATTTAGAGAGATAATCTGTAACCAGCCTCTTTCATGAATAATCTGTAATCAGCCAAAAGGGGCACCATATATTTATTAGAGTGAGTGGATTGATGCATTTTGGGGGTGGATGCTTTTTAACCATTGCATGCATTACATTGAACCTCACCACTCTAAACTTACCCGTGGTAGGAATAGAATTTTAAAGAAGCTCATTGCTTATATTAATTGTCAGGATCAGAAAATTATGACATAAGGCCAAGGTTGCCGCCATACCTGTATCCTTTCTCAGTACAACTAATTGCCAATAAATAATTTCTCGTTTTAGGATCTCATTTATGATTTACAAATCAAAGAGATAATGGTGCAGATGTGATATAAAAAAAATTACTTAAGTTACATATAAAGAAATAGGAAACATAATGGTTCCGTGTACTGTAAAAATGCTTGCCTATAGTTCCTTTTTATTAACTTCTTCATAGAAAATATTACACAGTTGGTGGTCTAGCTCGGTCAGCGTAGATGGTATTATATAGTTTCATTTTTTAGACAACACGGTCTACCATATGCATGTATCCACCCTAGAATTCGGGCAACTGGCATTATAAGTATTATGGGAGGGATGCTTTTTTTTTCTAGATAAAGGAAATACAAACAAAATACAAGATCGGCTGTCTCGTCAAGATAACCTACTTCCGAGATGTAGGTTCAATCAGTGATGCTTAACTTGACCCTAGGTCAATATGAAGTAAAACATAGAAATATACAATTGTCATGATGGGACCCAAGTACATTGTGGGTTCTCACCTCTACCTTTAATTAAAAGTATCATTGTTCACCTTTAGCCTTTGCTTTTGCATACTTGAGTTCGCCAGGTGAAGTCTGTTATTTTATAGTCCAGGGAAAGTTCATCTCACAGAACACTAGTAACCACCATATTTTGCAGAGACACGACTTATGATACTTCCTTAGGTGGATGCCTTCAAGCACTGTACTCTAGTTGTGCTGATGATGTTATTAAGCTGACTGCGAACGATATAATCAATGTCTTTCCCGTGTCAATGCAGAAGACTGGAAGTCCTGAGCTCAAGGTATAAGTTTTGATGTTTATATCATAGTCACATGGAACGCGGTTTGCTTCGGTACCGGATCGTGAAACGGGGTCGCGGTTTGCTAAGTCCCGAGCGGTCCAGAACGCGATCATACCAAGTTTGGGTATGAGCGATCCGGAAGGAAACCAAAGCCGAGTCAGCGTTTCCTGTGACTATGGTTTATTTTTTGGGTAAAGGGTTTGTACCCGGTGAAGTAACCTGTGACTATGGTTTATATTACAAGACATACATCTACATATCCGGGGTTACCCCAGCATATGCAGATATATCAGCAATATGACAGAATTGCTGACTTGGATGCATTGGCGCCTAGATCAGTAATTTTCTCTTATTTTCTTTCTTACTTATTTCAGGCTGCACTATGTGGTACATATATTCGAATTGCTAAAGTATGCCCTCCTCATATCTGGAAGCCGGAATCATTAGTTAATAATCTTTGCTCTTTAAAACCTTATTATGGGTTGGTTGAGTGCTTTGAAGTGGCACTAAAAATTCTTGATCCTGATTTTCTTGTCGAGGCAACCAATGGGGAAGATTGTACAGATGATTTATTGTTAATAGCCAGTGGATGTGAATCAGTAAGAGTTGGAGAAAAAAGACCAGTTCATCTCCCAAATGTTCTGAATATTAAGCGACAGAAGGTAGACAAATCTGAAAAGTTCATGCCTAGCTTGCATAATGTGAAAGAGGTTTATTACCCAGATCTTAAAGGAAAAAAAGAATATGCTGAAAAGATAGGGTCCTCACTTCTTTCATTCATTGAATTTCTGAAACCTCCTAGTGGTAAGGATAATGTGGTAAAACCAGAAATTTCTCTGACAGCCCTTAGCATGTTATGCATTGTGTTCTGTAAATACCCACGTGCAAAAATATCGCTTCAAGTGTATCGTCAAATGGTTGAATGGATTCCTTGGATTTGTGAGCAGGTAATATCTTTGTTTTTTAAGGTAAATTCAGCTTTTTCCATAAACTGAGTGAGGGCTATTTCTTGCAGGCAAACAAACGAAGCTTAGTTGGGATTGATTTATCTATCTATTTTGAAGCACTTCACAGTTTACTGCTTAAATTGAGTAAGTTTATCTATTCTAGAGTTCCTGATGTATGTGTCTTGGTAAGACTAGCAACTACTTAAATACAAATTAAAGACAATTTCAGTCACAACTTGTAGACTTGTAGTAGATACCTTTTAAATCT
This sequence comes from Chrysanthemum makinoi, assembly GCA_910596185.1. NCBI lineage: Eukaryota > Viridiplantae > Streptophyta > Magnoliopsida > Asterales > Asteraceae > Chrysanthemum > Chrysanthemum makinoi. The sequence continues at coordinate 176,446,675 of OU343221.1, read as the reverse complement.
GTTTTAGTAATTAACATGGACGTACAAGCTGAATTAATAAGTGGGAATGTATCTCACAAATAATTGCTTCTGAATGTATCTTACCTATGACATTTAAATAGTGATGATTAGATCATTAACTGAAAATGTGACTCCTATCATTTTAGGATTTCTTCCTGAGAAGGACGAGCTTTTTAGAGATAATGGCAATTCTGCAAAGTTAATGCAGTTAGTGTTGAAGATTCCATGGATTCATTCTTCTATGGCAGCTGAACCCTGTTTGCCATTGACGACAAAGTGTTTCTGCATTCAGATCCTTTACATGATGGAAGCTCTGTCTCAAAGTGGGAGTCATTTAGGTATTTTGGACTTGGGTCTTGAGGATGACGCAGAAGAGGTTAGAAGTGAAGCCATCATTGCAATGCCATTAATTGTCTTTTGCCACTTTGGTACACTTAGGCAGATGTTCAAGAGATTGGAGTAAGCAAACTTCTTATATCTTATGCATTTATAGTGACTTTGCATATATTCACACCCATAAGCAACAACCAAAAGCCCAAAACATTATGAGAGTTTAAAATGTTTCAAGCAACAATTGTATAATTATATAGCCTCGTTATTCTATACTATTTGCTCTTGTATAGGTCAAACAAAGGTTTTGTTCCGCTTCTTCTTTTCCTCCTTTCTTCATTTGGATTTTTTATTGGAATGGTTTTGGCAGGTACTTGTCAAACGAGAAGAATGATAAAGCTAAGAGATCCATCGCCATTTCTCTTGGTTATTTAGCATGTCTCTATGGATCTTGTGATGGCACTGCAAGTTTATTTGAAAATAAGTGCAAATTATTCTTAAAAGAAGAGAACAACAAACGAAGTTGGACGGGGGATCAACTATTGCGAGGATTTTGGTGCTCTATGTGTGACAAAAGTGTCAGTTATAACCTTGACTCGTTTTCAATAGAGCCCGATCTCCGTTGTGTTGGAAATCTGGCGCCTAAGATGGATTGTGATTACACAAATCTTATCCGCATCTTTTTCACTCTCCTTTATGATGAATCTGAAGAGGTTCAGCTTTCCTGTGTGTCAATAGTTGGACGGATCCTTGTTCACATGAGTGCAGATACTTTGCATGAAACAAAAATTAAGTGGCTAAAAGCCATTGATTACCTACTGCTTCATAGAAGGAAGTCTGTGAGAGAAGCATTTAGCAGACACATTAGGTGTTTCATTGAGCATCCTATATTGACTGGTTTATTTCTGGATGAAGAGTCAGCTGGTAAAACCAAAGAGCAAAGATTTTTGGATAAGTTGAGACAAGGGTATGAAGAAGCTAGTGATCCAGAAGTATTTGAAACTCTTCTTGAAACAACAGCGTGTATCATGGTTGCAGCAGATATTCATGGCCGACTCTTCATATGTACTCTTATTATATTAATAGAGCAACTTGACAATCCATATGTGACCGTGAGAATATCTGCGTCTAAATTAATCCATAGATCTTGCTTCTTACATCATAAAGGAGGTTTGGAGCAAATCCTTGCCAAATATGTTCATATACGCAACGAAGTATATAATTATCTATCGTTGCGGCTTGCTAAAAGTCCAAAAATGGTTGAAGAATTTGCAGCAACTCTTCTTAATGTTAAAGCTGAAGACTTTGTTAAAAAAATGGTTCCAGTGGTCCTCCCTAAGCTTGTGATTGCTCAGCAGGATAATGATCAAGCAGTTGTTACCTTATATGAGTTGGCCAAATGTTTGAACACAGATATGGTTCAACTTATAGTAAACTGGCTACCAAAAGTTCTTGCTTTCGCTCTTTATCAAGCAGATGGACACAAACTTGACTGTGCTTTGCAGTTCTACCGTGATCAGACTGGCTCCGACAGAACAGAAATTTTTGCAGCTGCTTTACCTGCACTTCTGGATGAGCTAGTCTGTTCTGTGGATGTGGATGATTCAGTTGGTACTAGCATAAGGTAGAATGTTTAATTATCTCAGTTCTGAATCAAAGTGAACTTCAGTATGTTTATATTGTTTGGATCGTAGATTAAACATGCATCCAAAAACCTTTTGAGGGTTCTTCATAGTTATGCATCCTGTAACTTTAATACCCTGCATGCCTTCAGATTATTAACTTTCTCTTTGATCCTTCTTTTAGCTCTAACTATTTTAGAGGTGGATCAAGTAATGATTTTCTTTGTACTGAGTTATACCACTTCAGATTATTAACTTTCTCTTTGATCCTTCTTTTGGCTTCTTGAGTTTTTTTTATTTATTATTAGGTGTTGGATAGTAATAACACTACAGATCAATACATTTCTTTTAGGAAACACTTTTCTTCCTATTATTGCCATAATTTCCTAATTTGATGAATGAAGTAGAATTGATTATCTATTTTTTTTTTTTACTATATATCTTATTTAGTACGCTTTGTTGACTTCAATCTGAAGATGATCATTGGTCTTGTGTTTTATGGTTAGAGCAAAAAACTCTTTTTGACTTTTTGTTGGGGATGGAATGCATGAATTCCTTGGGTATATAATTCTACTTGGTTTGTTCTTCTCCATCTTTATTGTGTATAGCAAAATAATAGTCACATAAACTTTCTTTTGTTGTTCACAGGTTATCAAGGGTGCCTCTGATGATAAAAGAAATTGCAAAAATATTGACAGGAAATGAGGATCTTCCAGGATTTTTAAGGAACCATTTTGTTGGTCTTCTTAACAGTATTGACCGTAAGATGCTCCATGCAGACGACATCTCACTGCAAATTCAAGCAACAAGACGTATAGAAATGTTGATCAGTATGATGGGTTCCCACCTTAGCACTTATGTACCAAAACTCATGGTTCTTCTCATGCATGCAATTGGTAAGGAACAGCTGCAGAGTGATGGGCTTGCCGTCTTACATTGTTTTATTAAACAATTGGCGAAGGTATCCCCTTCTAGCACTAAACATGTAATCTCTCAGGTTTTTGCTGCACTTATCCCCTTACTCGAGAAACAAAAAGAGCATTCTTCTTTGCTTATGATCAAAACTGTGAAAATTTTGGAAGAACTTGTACTTGAAAATAAATCCGTCCTAAAACAGCATATCTATGAATTTCCTCCTCTACCCAATATTCCTGCCCTTACAGATGTCAACAAAGTAATAGATGAAGCACGTGGGGCCATGACCTTAAAAGACGAACTACGCAATATTGTTGACGGTTTGAACCATGAAAACTTAAATGTTAGGTATATGGTAGCTTGTGAGCTAAGTAAATTGCTAAAGTTGAAAAGAGGGGATGTTACCATCATGGTTAACGGGGAAGGGGATTCAGATATGGATATTTTGAGCTCTTTGATTACATCCTTACTTAGAGGCTGTGCAGAAGAATCCAGAACTATAGTTGGACAACGGCTAAAGTTGGTTTGTGCTGATTGTCTTGGATCTCTTGGAGCTGTCGATCCTGCCAAGGTTAAAGAGTTTTCAAATCAAAGGTTTAAAATTGCATGTTCAGATGACGATTTAATTTTTGAGTTAATCCACAAGCATTTAGCGAGAGCTTTTAGAGCAGCACCTGACACCATAGTTCAAGACTCGGCTGCTCTGGCTATACAGGAGTTACTAAAGATTGCTGGTTGTGAGGCATCACTTGATAAGAATGTTTCTGTTTCTCATATGTCGAAAGTCAACAAGTCAACTACAATGGACGGTAGGGGTCAGAGATTGTGGGACCGGTTTTCTAATTATGTCAAAGAGATAATAGCTCCTTGCTTAACCTCAAGGTTCCAGCTTCCAAATGTGGCTGACTCTGCATCTTCTGGTCCAATTTATCGGCCCTCTTTGTCATTTCGCAGATGGATCTTCAATTGGGTTAAAAAACTTAGTGTTCATGCAACTGGTTCACGAGCAAGCATCTTTAATGCATGTCGAGGTATTGTACGCCATGATATGCAAACAGCAACATATTTGTTACCCTATTTGGTATTAAATGCAGTCTTACATGGTACTGAAGAGGCACGCCATGGAATAACACAAGAAATCCTCTCCGTTCTTAATGCAGCAGCTTCAGAGAATGTTCCAGGAATTAGTTCTGGTCAAAGTGAAGTTTGCATTCAAGCTGTGTTTACTCTTCTTGACAATCTTGGTCAATGGGTTGATGATATCGAACAAGAGCTTGCCCTATCTCAGTCCAAAACGAAGCAAAAATCGAAGGACAACAGTGTATATTACTCATTAGATCCAGACCAGTTATCTATGCAGTGCAAACATGTTTCGGAGCTTTTGTCTGCAATCCCAAAGGTGACCCTAGCTAAGGCCTCCTTTAGGTGTCAGGCTTATGCTCGGTCTTTGTTGTACTTTGAGTGTCATGTGCTTGAAAAATCTGGATCGTTCAATCCATCAGCTGCAAAAAGCGGTATTTTTGAGGATGAAGATGTCTCCTTCTTAATGGAAATCTACAGTGGTCTGGATGAGCCAGATGGTTTGTCTGGATTGGCATCTTTACGTAAATCAAAGAGCTTGCAAGATCAGATTTTAATAAACAAAAAAGCAGGAAACTGGGCTGAAGTTTTGACTTCTTGTGAACAGGCATTGCAAATGGAGCCCACTTCCGTTCAGAGGCATTCAGATGTTCTCAATTGTTTAATCAATATGTGTCATTTACAGGCAGTGGTTACTCATGTTGATGGATTAATATCCAGAATCCCACAATACAAAAAAACATGGTGTATGCAAGGAGTTCAAGCAGCTTGGAGGTTAGGCAGATGGGACTTAACAGATGAGTATCTTAATGGAGCTGACGAAGAAGGTTTACTTTGTAGTATTTCAGAAAGTAATGCTTCATTTGATATGGATGTTGCGAAGATTCTTCGAGCAATGAGAATGAAAGACCAATTTTCTGTTGGTGAGAAAATTGCATTATCGAAACAAGCTTTGATAGCTCCTCTTGCTGCTGCTGGTATGGATTCATATACACGAGCATATCCTTTTGTTGTCAAGCTTCATGTGTTACAAGAACTGGAGGATTTTCATTCTATCCTTAATGGTGAATCGTTTTTGGAGAAGTCGTGTATTTCTGAACCAGAGTTTTTAAAAGTGACAGAGAACTGGGAAGATCGGCTTAGAATTACCCAACCATCGCTTAGAACAAGAGAACCATTATTGGCTTTTCGAAGACTGGTTTTTGGTGCTAATGGTCTTAATGCTCAGGTTGGAAACTGTTGGATACAGTATGCTAAACTTTGTCGTTCAGCTGGTCATTATGAGACAGCTAATCGAGCAATTTTGGAAGCGAATGCGTCAGGTGCAGCTAATGTTCACATGGAAAAGGCTAAGCTTTTATGGAGCACTAGGCGGTCTGATGGTGCTATAGCAGAGTTGCAACAGTCACTAATGAATATGCCTGTTCAAGTGGTTGGCTCTGCTGCAATGTCATCGATCACCAGTCTTTCATTGGTTCCTTTAAACCAGCCAACTTTACCTTGTAACACTCAAGCATCGAATGAGAATCGTGACGTTGCAAAAACATTGCTGCTGTATTCAAGGTGGATTCATTATACAGGGTTGAAGCAGAAGGAAGATGTGATGGTTCTCTTCAATAGGGTTAGGGAACTGCAACCCAGATGGGAAAAAGGGTTTTTTTATGTGGCAAAGTATTGTGATGAGTTGCTTGTTGATGCAAGGAAACGAGAAGAAGAAAGATCTGATTCGTGTCCAAGTAAAAATTCCCAAAAGCCTTGGTGGTATCATCTTCCTGATGTCCTGTTATTTTATGCTAAGGGGCTTCACAGAGGCCATAAGAATCTCTTTCAAGCTCTTCCAAGGCTCTTGACATTATGGTTTGAGTTGGGTAGTATTTGTGAGAGGAAAGGTTTATCGTCCAATCCCGACATGATAAAAGCTCATAAAAAGGTAGTTTCTTTCTTTTATTGTATCTTTTAATTATAATTAATATTCTGTAGTAAGGTGAAATTTACTCTGTAATCCACTGGCAGGTGTACGGCATTATGCAGGGGTGTTTGAACGATCTGCCAACCTATCACTGGCTGACAGTTCTTCCTCAATTAGTTTCTAGAATCTGCCACCAAAATTTAGCTACTGTGAAATTGGTCAAACTCATTATCACAACTGTTCTTCGAAAATATACACAACAAGCGCTATGGATCATGGCAGCCGTTTCAAAATCTACAGTTAAGTCAAGGCGGGAAGCAGCTGCAGAGATTATAAATAATGCACGAAAAGGATCTAATCAGGGAGCTCCCAATTCTTTGTTTGGTCAATTTGCCAGCCTAATTGACCATTTAATCAGGCTATGCTTTCATGCAAGTAATTCTAGGTCAGCAACAATCAACATATCTACTGAATTTAGTGCTCTCAAAAGGATGATGCCACTGGAAATCATAATGCCTACTCAAGGATCAATGAATGTTAACATTTCCTCTTATGATACAAGTGCAAAAGGGTTTTTCTCACCTACAGATCTTCCAACTATAACAGGAATAGCAGATGAAGCTGAAGTCCTTGCATCACTTCAGCGACCAAAAAAGGTAAGATGCATGTGTAGAGTCCAACTGCCCATAATAAGATAAATTTCGTAAGTGGTCAATCTAATACAACCTGATTCTGTTCTTGAAATATAAGCTATCCCAAGAATGATACCAAATCACTAATTCATTCTTAAAATTTAGCATAAACGAAATTACAATCCTAATGTATAATATAAAGTATCCTAATATAACTAAGAATCCTAATCTTTATCTATAAATAAAACCTATCTAATACACATGATATCTTTAATACTCTGTGAGGATCTAAACACACTTGAGCCTTGTGCTAAAATACTTTGAGTATATACCAAATAGTATGCGGAATCTACTATTTGATACTTAGAAGGATATTAACAATGTACGAGACAATGTAACAGTAATGCTAGAACAAACAGTTATCACCAAACGCTTCAATATTATTAAACAAATAATACGAGTGATCTGACTATCACTAGGGTTTACAACCTTGAAGCCAAACGTATGCTAAGAGATATCTAACACCTTAACCTAGGATCTCCTTTTATAGGCACAAGGAGTCCTTTACAAGATAACTATCAATATTCTAATTATGTAGAATATTCGTATAAGTCTAACTATATAAGATATATCCTAAATATCTTCTATACATATCTCTTTACATGTCTTCTATCACTGTCAGTAATTAGTACTGTTAGTGTAATCTGCAGCAGTACAAACTGTTAAGTGTTTTAATTCCCAACAATATCTATGATAATAATCCCATAATTCCAGATCGTATCATGACTCTGCTCCGCAAGCATATTCTTGTCCTCAAGGTGAGGGTTTGAACAATCTTGATTTTGGGATCCCTTATTCTTCTTTAAGTAAACATGGACTCTTTTTTGAACTCCATAATAGTTTCGATTTGAGACACAAAGAACTGTTTCCAAAGCTGTTAATAAAAGGATTCCAGTCTTCTGTTAAATTTGGTAGCATTATTATTTGTTTCATCTAGCGCCCCAACCCCTGCATCACAAATTTCTTCCAAAACACTGTAACCTTAATCCATCTTTTTTGCTGCCGTTAACGTGACTTCAACAATAAATTGACTAATTTTTAAAATCTACTAGGATCTGGTTTGGATAAGCTCATACTATGACATGCCATGCTTTTTGTGGGAAAGAATAGAAAAGTTTAAATACTTGAACATCATATTCAAACAGAAATATAAAACAGTCGCGCTTTGACTATCCAAACAATTAGGGTTCTAATATATTTTTTTCTTTTTTGTATTCTTTTTCAAATGTGCTTGTTTTCTCTACTTTGTTTATGTTTTATATGTCATTTGCTTGTGGTTTCTTGTTTGCTTCTCTTGATATTCTTTGGGTGTATATTTATCAGAAAGATATCCATCCCAACAGTGTTTAGTTGCTTACTTAAAATGTATTATTACTCATGCAATATACATGATGAGCATAAGCTTAAAGTGACTAGCTTATAGGATCATATTAATTAGAAATGTATGTAATGGCTATCTCTGTGCGACAATATATATTTACCATGTTGATCATTCTACAGATTATTCTACTTGGTAGTGATGGTGTAAAGCATCCATTCCTCTGTAAACCGAAGGATGACCTTAGGAAAGATGCACGAATGATGGAGTTTAATGCAATGATAAATCGATTATTGTTAAAGTGCCCAGAAAGCCGTAGAAGGAAGCTTTATGTCCGTACATTTGCTGTTATTCCATTAACAGAGGATTGTGGGATGGTAGAATGGGTACCCCACACTCGTGGGCTTCGGCATATCCTCCAAGACATATATATAAGCTCTGGGAAGTTTGATCGACAGAAAACAAACCCTCAAATTAAACGTATTTATGATCTATGCCAAGGTAAAATGACTGAAGATGAAATGTTGAAGAATAAAATTCTTCCCATGTTCCCTCCAGCTTTTCACAAGTGGTTTTTGAACACGTTTTCTGAACCGGCTGCTTGGTTTAGAGCCCGTGTTGCTTATGCACATACTGCTGCTGTTTGGTCAATGGTTGGGCATATAGTTGGTCTTGGAGACCGCCATGGAGAAAATATTCTTTTTGATTCAACCACCGGTGACTGTGTTCATGTTGATTTCAGTTGCTTATTTGACAGAGGCTTACAACTGGAGAAGCCGGAACTTGTACCTTTTAGGCTGACACAGGTAAAAGAATCTGAAACCGCATATCTATTTCTTGAACGTTTGCATTTGTGTGTTATTTATTTATATCATGGAAAAAATGATGTCCATATCATGACAAATCAACACATTGTTTGATTCTTGCCTTCTTTATGGAATATGTATTGCGTAGGTATGTAAATGGTGACCAACATATTCATTGACCTATAATTCTTGGTTTGGCAGTGGTTTAAATCTTGTCATCTAGTGTATGTATGCTCATATAGATGGAAACACATACACGTTTATTGTAAATTCTATTATGCAGAATTACAGATTCCGTTGGAAGTACAACACTGTATAATCTATGATACAGAGTGTATCATTGGACAGGGTGTATAATGCGAAGTGGCATTGTGATCAACACTTGTTTATTGAACAGTGAACTTATTGGGTGATTATATGATCTTTTCAAAAACTGGAATGTTGTATTAGCACTTAATACAACATCGATTGCACATCTGGTTAAAATGTGAAGAATGAATGCAATTTTTCAAGATGTCAAGAAAGCGATGCATATAGCTGAAGTTTAAGACAATGTATGATAGTGTTTATTATATTAACTATCAACGTATCTAGCTTCTTATCATCTTGCAAGCGACTTTTCCATTATCTAATTACTTCCTAAAAGACTTATATTTATTTTCTTTTACTTTCTGCGTGTTTCATAAACTAGACTAAATGCTTTATGCCTCGATTCTTGAAAGTCAAAGTCAAATGTTCTATGCCTCCTAAATGTTATATTTGAGTATGTTCTTTGCTAGATGATTTCTGAAACCTTCTCATGCCATGGTGTCTGCAGAATATGATTGATGGATTGGGCATTACCGGTTATGAAGGCACCTTTTTGAAGGTCTGTGAGATTACGCTTTCTGTACTAAGGGAGCACCGAGAAACTCTGATGAGTGTTCTCGAGACTTTTATCCATGACCCTCTTGTGGAATGGACTAAAGTTCACAAAAATAGTGGAGTAGAAGTTCAGAACCCTCATGCTCAGGTTGGATCTTCTTATCTCTGTTATACAATAGTTTTTGCTTATAACAAAAAAAGGCAACTTGGGCTCAGTGTTAATAGTTTTGTAACAAACATATTTGATATTTCAGCGAGCCATAAGTAACATTGAAGCACGATTGCAAGGTATTGTTGTTGGTGTTGGAGCAGCACCATCTTTACCTCTTGCTGTAGAAGGACAAGCTCGTCGCTTAATTGCTGAAGCTGTTTCACATAAAAACCTTGGAAAAATGTATATCTGGTGGATGCCTTGGTTCTAATATAATTCATCACACCCAGGTTAGTATCGGCTCATAATTTCTGACAGGATTACAGGAACACATCTAGATTTCCATGGTACACTTTTGGCAAATTTTTTAGTCTTTTTATATTATTACAAATAAGGTATCTTTTTTAATAAATTGGCTGGGAAGATTTTATGCATTTAAGTACACTTGGGATGACGTTAATCCATTCCTCATGTTCTTTTTGAGTTAACCTCTTAATCATAGCCTATTTGAACCGTAAGGGATAAGAACATAACCCAATTTGAGCCATTTATGGGGCGAAATTGCCCTCCCTTACTGCCATAGTTTTTTTATGAATCTAGTAGAGAAACGTTTTGAATTTCATGAATCATAATATTGGAACAGAAATTTTGCACTATTAAATAATCTAATGTAACCCTTTTTACTCTTGCTTGGTTAGGCTTGCATTTTACTTGGTTAGGCTTGTGTATCGGCCTAGTAAATTACTCACTTGTTTATGGCATAAGTTCCATCTTCTTAGCTTCGTGGAGATTGTTGTTTATTGGCAGGTTCCGTCTCATTTTCTTTACACTCTGTTTGAATACTTGAAGCTGCATCGGGTTTTATCATCGTCCTCAAAATGCCCTCATTTTCCGGCGAATCAAGATTCATACACATGCTATGCTAGGAGCTGCGAGCTTTGGTATAATGTGTTACATGGCTTTTGTTGTGAATGTAAATGTAAATATCAAAACTCACCTTTTATCTACTTGCGAATCATAGTGTGGCAAAACATTACCTCATGTAAATCGAAACATGCCTAGGCAACTCAATGTCTTTACTTTAGAAAATAATTCCTTTTACAGATTACTTTTATTGTCTGTTAAAATACTTATGCTGATGTTATCTTTAAAAATTTCACAGAAATAAAGCTTGTGTAATTGAAAAGCTAGTTTGGTTATTAAATTCTATCTTGCTATCAGTTTAATTTGTACAAAGCGCACCGTTGACTAAACATAAAATTTCGATTAGCGTATCTACTTGGTAAGAATTGGATCGTTATAGGTCTCAAGTTGTAATATCACATTAGCTATCAATGTTTTAGTGGTTATTCTGTTGGCTGAGAACCATAAACCGTAAGCTTTGAGCAAACTTTTGTAAGCTAATTGGCTAGGTAAGGCTGCTTGTTTATAGGTGTCCAAACAGCTAGCTAAGTGGCTCGTTTGTAAGTGTCCAAAATGACAATGGATGGGATCAAAATATTTGCAGAATATTGTTTTTACCTTACACATTTTTGTGTGAAAACAAGTACTTTATGACTTTGACTCGAATTGATTGACCCAACATTATTTCTATCAATCTTCAAGGGGCTCTTCATTTGTATCATCATCTCTTTAACCAGTCCTTTCACCGGTGATTCACCTCTGATTATACTGTGTTTGCCTGCACCACATACCACCGCAACCTTATTCTGAATAGTGTAATTCTTTGTTTCATACAACAGCAGTAGATCTTGAAACCACTGTAATAAAATTAAGTAGGCCGAACCCAAATGCATTCCATGCAAATCAAGCTTAAATTCTGAAGTAGTTAACTCCACTGATTCGGACAAAACCAATGGATCAATCAACTCTTGAATCAGAGTAGATTCATCATGGTTCAGGATTTGAAGCAACGCTTTCAACGACGTGGGTGGGTTTTCTAAGATTGACATAATGGTAGGACAATGATTCAACACTGAATTATAGGTTCTGATTGAGAATGGGATTTTGGACTTTTTCATTCTTGGAAGCCATGAAACCATTTCCAAGAGCTCGTTATGAGACCCTAATGAAGAAAGCACCATATTAGATGAAACCACATCTAATTCAAAACCTGCATCCTCCATCAAACCAATGACCATCTTCAAACAACCCTAGTCGTCCGTATGCATAACTCAATGATCGATACTCATAAACACACGTTAAGCCCTCTGTTGTTCATCTCCACCATAAAATCCTCCGTTTCATGAGGCAAACAGTTACACATAAACTCCCAATCATAGATTCATAAGACCGCTTTCTAATGTAAACAAACAACGAATATGAAGGAAGTTGTTTGATAAGCTCATATGAATCAAATATCCCTTGCTTTGATTGGTGCTTCGAATGAGAGTCTATTAAGTTACGATAAAAGTTACAAAGCTCTCGTTCTTTATTCCCTAATCTTTGATGCTTGTAAAGTGAAGCAATGATATCGGCAATTAGTTTAGCGTTCCAATTGAACCATGATGTTCTACTGATTTCGGAGTATAACTGCAAGTAAGTGTATCAACATTAGACAGATAAAACACGTGATTGTTGACTGAAAAATTATGATTAGCGATACATACAAAAGATGATTAGCGATACATACAAAATTATAACATAACTAATCATCAAATACATACAAAAGATGATTAGCGATACGAATTTTCGAAAATGAGGAAGTCACCAACACTTATGATTATGACTGAAAAATTATGTACAAAACTAGCGTGTATTCGTGCAAGTATTGGCCTATTTTGCTATGATAATATATTGGTTTCGGTTCTCATCATATAGTTACATGGTTTAACATATAACTAACATCAGAATAATAGTTTTTAAAAATATTAATTTCACAGAAAAAAGACTAGACACAATTTGAAAGTTGATGACATATAATGAAACCAGCCTTAAATTAATATTATTGTTTGTTTTGTTAAGCGGGATTGTAATAATATAGGAATGTAATGAACGACGTAATGGAGTGGACGATGTAATTAAAAATATTCCATTGTTTTGTTTGGCTGACATTTTGGAATAGGATAGAAACATTTAGTTATTGTATGTTGTAGATGCGAAACTAATGAAATAAATGTAGGAATAGAATGAAAAGAAATGGGGATTAATAATGAAACAAATAAATGTGCAAACCACAACATTCTCCAACACAATTATTTTGTTTTCCTACTTTGATTCTAACATAATGAAACCAAGGCACTTGCCAGCCGGGTTGAGGTGGCAGAACTGAGAATGCTAAGATGGATTTGTGGCAAAACTTTGCTGGACATGATTCCGAACGGAGTTTTCAGAACAAAACTTGAGGTCGAGAATATTATCTCGAAGATGAGAGAAGGAAGGTTGAGGTGGTTCGGACATGTCAGGAGAAGGACACAAACAAAGACCGGTTAGAAGAGTTGAAGAGCTCCTAGTGGATGGCGTGAGAAGAAGGGGTAGACCTAAACTCAGATGGGAAGACAGAATTAAGCTCGACATGAAGGAGCTTCTCTTGTCCGAGGACATGATCTCAGATAGGAAGACGTGGAGAGATAGAATTAGGATTTGCGGGTAGTTGTCTTAGGGTAGGAGCTCTGTGGCTTTTGTCTTCTTTAGAGGTTAGGCTTTTGCGGGTAGTGGTGCTAGGTGCTTGTTGTTTTGAGAGTAGTGGTGCTAGGTGCTTGGCTTTTAGGTGTCCCCTTTTGCCTCTTTGCTTGTTTTGTTTTCGTAGACTCTCTTTTGCTTTGCCGTAGTCTTAGACCCTGTGTGTGGTTTGTGTTGCTCTGTTGTTGCCCCCTTAGGTTTTGCACCTTTTGCTGGCCCCTTGCGTTTGGTTTTGGTGCTCCGTGTCTTTTCCTTTAGCTTTTCGTGTGCTCCGGCGTTTTTGCTTTGTGTTGCCCCGTTTGTTGGTCTCGCTTTTGGTGTGCCCGGGCTTTGGGTTTTATATCGGTTTGCGCTTTGCTATTAGCTTCGTTTTCGGTGTGCTTGGCGTGGTTCCTTTTCCTGTATGCCATGTTTGCTTGTTTGTTTGCTTTTTAATCCACTTTTGCCTTTTGTTTCTGTCGTATGCTTTATCTACCCTTTCGCACTAGCACACATGCACTTGCCGGAGGTCTCGTTGGAAGCAGTCTCTCTACACTCGGGTTTACCCTGGTGTAGGGGTAGGAGCTGTCTACATTTTACCTCCCCCATACCCTGCCTAGGCGGGATTGGGTTTTGTTGTTGTTGTTGTTGTATTCTAACATACCAAAAGCTAAGGTGATGTTTGTTTTTTCAGAATACTTCTTAAGAGGCTCTTCATTTAGACGCGGTCAAATATTTAGGTCATTAAGTTGGGTGCGTTTGATTTGTTGGAATGAATCACAATAGGTATGGGTGTTGGTATAAGATGGAATAATAATGGAGGGTATGATGAAACCACCCACACACATAAGATATGAGGAAACCTTCACATCCACACACATAAGATACGAGGAAACCTTCACATCTGGGTATCCTCAATCCGGTGGGCCTCATAACCAACCAAACAACATTAATGACTTTCGAAATCATAGACTCATACCCTTGCACCCCAACCAAATGGACCCTTAGTGATAGCATATCTAGATATTTCTTCCACGTATTGTTGACTAGTAATCTAATAAAGAAGCATAATAAATAAGTGACAAGTAATAATTAAAGAAGCTCACAGGGAATGCCAGTGGAGAAAGGCGAGAGAAGGCGTTGTTGTTGTTGTTGTTAGGAGAAACGAGGTGAGAAATGGCATCAAGAGCAACCGATTTTGAACAAGAGGCAATAAATTTCCAGATTAATTTTGCAGTTATTGTTGGATTATCGTTTCTAGTTGCTACTGATGTTAGAAACTGTTCCCCTTGTTTACTCAGTGCTGCGCAAATTGATGCTTGTTTGTGACGGTTGTAGTCAAACACTGATAGTCGGAGTGTAACAACCATAACGCTATATTCAAATGTTTATCCTTTCCTTTGGTTTCAACTTTGAATAATGGTGCAAGGGGAAATTGCATATATATTTTCACAAAAGGGTTGTAATACAAAGAAGTAACTATACTTTAAAAAAAAGTTAGTCTAAGTTACTCAACTTTTAAATTGTTCATTTAAGTTACTATTATTTGTGTGTTTATTAAATATGTTACCGATCTTAAAAAAAAATGTAATTCCGGTCACTCCATGGAAGGGTTACCGGCTAAGATTGTCAAATGGGTGTCCACGTTGGATTGACCCGTTTCCAACAGTTAGTTTGACTAGCCAAAAGAAATTTTAATATATAATCCACCACTCACTCACCTAATTTTATTAAATAAGTCATTCACTCCCCAAATTAAATTAAGGTTCCTTTTCTTCCTTCCCCCCAAATTGAACACACAGAAAATACCAAACATCAATGGCTATGGTTTGCGGCTGTGGTGAGTTAGCTAGGTGTCGAACTATAATAACTCAGGTCGATGATTTATTGGTTCCCCCAATTACATGGATCCCACAAGAAATTGCAACTTCTTTAGGTGGGTTAATGTTGAGTTACCAAATCAATGGTATCAAGCACAAATGTATCAGCTTCATTTCAATTTGAGAAAACGCAAGATGTGATTGTTCAGTTAAACAATCAAAAATCAAGGACTGAAATGTATAATAAGATGTTGATGATGTTGGTGTTGGCCATGTTTCTGTTTAGGTTTGTTTATGTTTCTTGATGTCCATGTTGGTGTTTAGGCTTGTTTAATAAGGTGGGGTAGGTGTAGTGCTGATGTATTTTGGTTAGTATGTAGGATATGCAAGTTAGCATGTAGGATATGCATGATGTAAGGGAATGTATGTTATGATGTATTTTGGTTACCTTGTTTAATCAAGATTATGTTTATGGTATTTGTTGAATGCCAGATAGTTGTTTTATACTTTGTTGTTTTACACTTAGTATCAAAAGCATAATAATATAAAACTGCAAGACAAAAAAGCACAATATCAACATAAACCATACATGGATTAACCATTCATTACTAAAGGTGCCCATATGAAGCCAAAAGATGGGAAATGTTAAACACAATTAAGTGCTTTAGTTTCTCTAGTTTTTTGGTAAACGGTTACCCAAAAACAAAAGAAACTTGGTACTTCAAGACTTAAGCACTGAGTTTCATCCTAAGGTTGTTAAGTACATACTAAAGAGTTAAGTAATAATGGCATATATACCATCCAGAACAAGATCATAATGGCATATTTACAAAATTGCCTAACATTTGGCATGCCATTTTCAAGTTAGAAAAATCTATTCTAAGACCATAGCATCATCAGGTGTTAAACCTGGTCAGGAGAAAGTGGTTTGTTGAAAAGAATCTGCTTGATCCTTTCTGACTGTCTCCTCCTTATCACTGGTGCAGCTTCATGGTCATGGTCTTCAATTGCATCTTCATGTTCAGGTTCAACAATCACAAGTTCAAGCATTGGTTGTGAAGCAGTGTCTGGAATTTCATCTGGTGTGCCTTCAGTTACTGCATTTGTCCATGCAGGTACTGGTAAACCTTACATATACTGCAAATACAAAGATGAGGTTAATTACAACACAAATATGAATAAAGGTAACAAATTTAATGAAAATAAGGTCTTGGTCTTACCCATAACATTGCCTCTCCGGTAACTGGATCCCAAGAAAGCCCAAATCCTATTGGTCTTGATCCCCCTATACCTCTACTCCTCAGTGTTTTCTCATTTACAATCTTAAAAACAAACCCTTTACTTCCAGATGCACCCTTAGTAGGTAGCCTAACATAAACAGACCCTCCCCTTACAGACCCTCCACTTGCAGACCCTCCTCTTGTAGACCCTCCACTTGCAGACCCTCCCCTTGTTCTCACACCTCCCCTTACAGACCCTCCCCTTGTTCTCACACCACCCCTAGCAGACCCTCCCCTAGTTCTAACACTACCACTAGTTGGTGTTCCTTCCTTAGGTGCTCTTTCTTCCTCATGTGCTGTTTCTTCCTCAGGTGCTGTTTCTTCATCACTTGGTTTTTTTGGATACTCTCTTCTATTGTGTACTTCTTGCTTACATATTTTACAATGAATTACTTGACCCTTTCTACTCAGTCTTGTTCTATTCCCATCACTTTCACTAGCATCCTTCTTTCTATTGTGTAGTGGCCTTCTTGACCTTCTCCTTTTGATGGAAGGCTATGGTTTATGGTATTCAGTTGATGGCCACTGATCCATGCCATTCATAGACTCAATGTGATAACTATAAGCAACTTCAAACATATTCTTCTTATACTAGTTTGATACATAATCTTTAGGATCTTTGTGTAAGAAGTAAATTTCAGCTTAACCATGCTCGCAAGGAATGCCAGATAGCTGCCAACCCCTACCACTGCATGTTTTCAATCTTTCATCCACTTTAAATCCTTCAAATCCATTTCCGACTTCAAATTTGCTCTCACCAATGGGACTGACCTTCCAGTTTCTACAAGTAATTAAGAAAAAGAAAGTGTAAGTTAAAAAAGTTAAAGGTTTCTACAAGACACTGTAAGTTAAATAAGTTGAGGTTTATTAATTTACCTATGTGGATCCTTCAACACTTCAAACTTCTTTCTGATTTTAGGACAAAGCTCATCAGTCCATTTTCCACAATTCTCCCTCATCCTTTGCATTCTTAGCAATACACAAACTTTGATTTCTTCTAACATGTTAATGATAGGTTTCCTTCTTGCATCTACAATAAGTGCATTGAAACATTCACTTATCCCATTTTCTACAGCATCACAAGCTTTATCTGTAGTAAAGAATGCCCTGCTCCAACTCTCTAGATGTCTCTCCATCAAGTGCTTGTGTGCTTCCTTGCTCACATCTTTGATTTGGTTCATAATTTGATCAAACTTTGAAGGATAAGTTGCCTTTGCTGCTTTCCAAAACAAATTCCTGTATTGCTGTGACAACTCGTAATTTCAGGTCATTTTACAAACTTTGGAAATTTTTACTATTCATCTCGGGAATTTACTATTCATCATTTTACTATTCATTGTTTTCGAAGTCGATTTGATATTCTGAGAACGTATTTCAAAATTTTACTATTCACGAAACACTATTCATTCCCGGAGAAAATCACTATTCATGATTCACTATTCATCATTTTTCGTAAACTAGGTTTACGAGTATCAAATTCGCGTAACCGTAAGGGTTTAGCTGCGAATTAATGAAAAATCATCGATGACATTTCGTATACACTAGATTTAGTCTACATATTATTAGTAACATCATTTCATATCAATTTATGCATGGGTTTGCGTATTTCATTAAACGTATATTTAGTTATTAAATAAACGCTATCGCGTAATCATTTATTTTGAACATTTGATCCGACACTTCCAAAAATTATCCCAATATATTTTTATACTCATATTAAGATTATAAAAATAATATTATTAGTTTACCCGGTGTTTTAAATTTATTTTGTATATAAATTGTTATATTTATATAATTACGACGATTTTCGTAAATACTACTCGATAATTATTATTTCACTCAATTTTTGTAAGAAATGTATTTTTAATTTTTTTATGACTTCAATATATTTTATTTTGTTCCGTTAAAATCAATTTCTAGCCAACGCTCTATATAATAACTAAATATCCTATCATAAGTAATCTAAATATCTAACACCTAAAATCATTTTATATATAAAAAAAAACACTAAATCCTACACCCTTATCCCCTAGATGACGTCCCCGCCTCTTAGTCACCAAGATAACATTTAAAACTATCCTTGTCATCTTTAGATACATATGTACACATATAACTTAAATCCTAAGCTACCTAAAATATACATAAGATCCAAAAGAAACAAAATTACAACGAAAACTCTCCTTCACCATCATTGTGGTTCGGCCATTTCAAAAAAAAGAAGAAGATCATCATCTTATTTTGAAGTCAAGTGAATTTCTAAACCTATTAGTACTTCTAGTTAAGGTTTTGAAATAAAAACCTATAGATTAATACAATTTTCATCATCTTTTTCACATAATCATTCAAGTAAGCATTTCATGATCTTCATAACTCTTTCATATTCATATTTATGTTATTTCATCATTTTTGCAAGAAAACATGCAAGTTATATGAGTATCTATACCACTTTTCATGTTTTTAATACTTATAATTAGTATATAGCATACTATAATTAATCCCTTGAAACAAATCATTTTTTATGATGTTTAGGAACCCATGACACCCTAAGAAGGTGTATGGTAGGTTTAGAATAGCTTTGGTGTTGATTTGAAGTGGTTAGAATACGTATTACGCGAGAAAAATCACTTTCGACAATAATAAATAAGGGTCTGATCATTTTTGCTAAGTCTGGAAATTTCGACAGTTTGTAAAATATTTTGGGCTAGATATTCAGAAAATATACTTTAAAACGAAAACGTGGTCGCTTGAACGGGTTAAAACGGAGTTATAACGAAGAAGTTATGCTATTTTCAAGTTTAACGACGAAAACTATAATTTCTGGAAAAATCAGCATGCTGTCCAGATTTTTACGGGTCAAAAACGAGTCTCAAGCGTTATCTAAATGAGTAGATTTATCAAAAATATATTAGTATACTTTAACACGAAGCTACGGACACATAAAACGTAGAAAACGGACTTATAACGATTAAATTACACGTGTTTAAATAAGAATGACGTAACTATTTTCACAAGTAGAACTTATATATATTTTCTAGTAGCCAAAAATTATAGTTGCGAGTGACCATGTTGAGGGTCGTTTTTAACATCAATGGAGTACTTTTTAGAAAACGATGTCTTCTAGTAAAAGTAAGTTCACCTAGCCTATTTTCCAAAATGTACAACCGTTCGTCAAACGGAGTTGTAACGAATAAAATACGGTCACTCAAACTTTGCCGAAATCTACCCTTAAACAATATTTTTGGTACAAGTACCCTACTTTACCTATGTTTTTCTCCATGATCGAGACCTCTATGATGAAAATTTAAAAGCTAAAAGTTTGAGATAATGCTACAAGCTTTCCAAAACCGTCGAGTTTGTTTCCTAACACTCGATATTCACTATTTTACGACTAGCTTTTCGAGGCCATTTAGTCACTTTCATGAATTGTCAAATGACATTGTTTTACGACGAAAAGCTATAATTTTATAATAAATCACTAAATGATTATAGAAAGATATCATTTCAACGAAAATACTTGTAAAGTAATTTAAAAATTGTCAAGACGTTATAAGATTATTTTTCGACGATAAACTTTATTTTCAAAAATTCACAAGTGGTATAGATATCATACGAGTTGCATACATAACATTACATCATGACTTATTATAGATCATATCATTCATAATAGGTCGCAGTTAGAGATTGTGCCTCATTTCAGTGTACTCACTTTTGCCATCGCATCATTGTACCAAGTGAGTTCATAGCCCCACTTTCTATTACTTAATTGTTTTACAAACTCTTGGGGGAGATACATGCTATATTTTTAATCGAACACAAATGCTTTGAACTGTATGCTATATCCAAATGTTTTATTGTCACTAAGTAATCAATTGCCATGTTTGAAGTCGCTACATCATGCACCATTAGTCACTTGCGAGTGAGCGTGAATATTGTGAATAGGCCTATTGGAATTAACACTCTCGTTCTTATTGACCAAGTTAGGGGAAATCGAACGCACTATATTTGAATCATTAAGGTAAATGGCAAGTTTACCTATTAGGGCTGCGATGAAACGATTTTACCAATTTCTATTGGTACGAGGTTTACGCTTTGATTGTCATGAACTTAGTGAAATAAATGTTGTTTTGATTTCAACGATGAGTGTGAAACAACGTAACTCACACTACGAATATTGTGTTCAAACGATTTAATTAAACCTATGGAACTCACTCAACCTTTGTGTTGACATTTTTAAGCATGTTTTATCTCAGGTATCTAAGGCATACACTTCATGGCATGCATGTGGACTTATCATAGAGTCGCGGTGATGACGCGTCTCACATGGGATTTATGCACTTTAAAAACATCGTTTGGCTTGTAACAAACTTATTTCCGCACATAATGATTTTCAATTGGGACCTATACTTTGTAAACTCTGATTGTTTTATTAAATCAAACGATGTGTTTTCCAAACGACACTTTAGGTCGTTCAATATAACTGTGATTGTGATGCTATGACAGTCAATCCCCTGGAATTCCATTCCCCAAAAAGCGGTAATTGGGGGTGTGACAGATTGGCATCAGAGCTTCGGTTATAGAGAACTAGGTTGCATCATTGACCCTAGACTATAACTACATCATCATAGCATATCATCATTTCATCATAAGTGCATATTCACTTTACATGCTGATTCATACACACTTTATTCGAGTTATTTACTTTCATTTCACATCGATTGTCACAGAGATGCCTTCAAATACTCATTCCATTATCCTTCTTTCGACTCCAATGTGGAGAATGCCTTGTCATTCCCTGTCAAAATTTTAACATCAGTTGACTCATCACCGATAACATCGAATGCCGAGACAAAACTTTCAAGGAGGGTGAAGTCACTCTCACTTCTCTGTTTCACCACCAACATGTCGAGTTACACGTTATTCACACATTAAGTCACTAAATTGTCATACATTTGAAATACTTACGACATCTCATACCCATCTCCTAAAAATTCGTCAATCATTTTGAAAAATAACCTCAAATTTATCACCTCCTTTCACACCTCTTTAGAGCTCTTATTCTTAACATAGGACTTTGCTACGTCTCACCTTTCCTCTTATTTTGAAGAGTTATGGCGCCGAAGAAAGCTGCACCAGAAATGACGCAAGCTGCTATCCAGAAGTATGTAAGGGATAGTATAGCCGAGGCAATAAGGAATGAAAGAGCAACGTGGCGCTGCTGAGGCTGCGGACTCTGCCGAACCGGCCGCTAGACTTGCTAATGCTGCGAGGCTGCAGCCTCCGAAGCCGCTAGACTTGCTACTGCTGGGCGAGGCTGCAGCTCACTGGCTGCTAGACTTTACTCTTTTGAGGTGCGCAGAACTGCCAGACTTGCTAATCTTTGTAGGGATTACAGGAGGGTCTGGAGTTCGGAATTGTTCGTACAAG
The DNA here is from genome assembly GCA_910596185.1 of Chrysanthemum makinoi. Taxonomy (NCBI): domain Eukaryota; kingdom Viridiplantae; phylum Streptophyta; class Magnoliopsida; order Asterales; family Asteraceae; genus Chrysanthemum; species Chrysanthemum makinoi. The sequence continues at coordinate 176,424,864 of OU343221.1, read as the reverse complement.
GATTTTAAGAGCGGAGATCCCACAAAGTTCAAAGGCACGGAAGGAGCCACTGCTATGGTTCGATGGTTTGAGAAAATGGAGTCTGTGTTTCTATTATGCAATTGCCCAAATGATTGCAAGGTTAAGTTCGCAACAAGTACACTTTTAGATGGGGCAATTTCGTGGTGGAACTCGTATGCACAGCCCATGGGTATGGAAAATGCTTACAAGCTCACTTGGGAGCAATTCAAATGGTTGTTGACAAAGAAGTATTGTCCGCGTACAGAGGTGAAGAAGTTGGAAATGGAATTTTATGAGCTAGTGACTGTTGGGTATGACATCGAGACCTACATTCGAAGGTTTCAAGAATTGGCTGCTTTATGTCCATCTATGGTTTCGGACAACGAGAAACTACTGGAAGCTTTCATTGGAGGACTTCCCCAGATTATTCAAGGTGATGTGATTTCATTTGATCCGCAAATGATTGAAGAATCTATTCGAGTATCTCAAAAGCTCATGGCACAAGTAGTGAAGGGGGGAAACATTACCAACACCAACCGAAACAACAACGATAACCAAATCAATAACAACAAAAGGAAATGGGAAAATGACCAAGGAGTTTATAATAACAACAACCAAAACCATAACACTAACCATCATCAACAACATAATAGAAGGAAAGAAGCTGCAATGGTTTATGTTGCTGCACCAATAGAAGGCAGAGGTTATGCTGGAACACACCCACTATGTAATCGATGTAAGTTTCTGTTAGGAATTAGAAATTCCATGGTGAAGAGTCGGTCACCCCAAATATTATCTAGCGTAAGTTAGCTCGTAGACTTGTAGTTATTTCGTTATTTACTGTTTATTAGATTAGTTAGTTATTTAGTTTAGAGCAACACCGTGGAGGACGGACGGGTCTTTACCCAATGTATGCCTGATCCACAGCCCGTAGGTGGCGTTATTTGTAAGAACTATAAATAGCCCTCTCCACATGTGGAGAGGGTTGGTGCTTTCATTTCTTTTAATCATACAACTACTTTTTCTCTCATCTCTTTCTCTTTCTAGAAAGTATCCCACCCATCTCTCTCTCTCTAAAATCTTCTTGGTTGATTCAATCCTCATACATGTTCTTTGATTAAAACAATAACCAATATCCTACAATTGGTATCAAGAGCCATGGTTTGATCTTGGATATCTTGTGTGCTTGAATTTTTTTAAGTGGTTATTGTTGTTTTTCCATTGGTTCGAATTTTATTTGTGTTTGCACCAAGTCCGAATTTTATTTGGTTTATTATGTTTACGAGGGGTAGATTAGTATAGTTTGATGTTTGGTTAAGTTTTATCATAAGTTTCGGGGCTGTTTTTGGTAATTTTCGAGCAATACTTTTGACCAGTTTCTTGGCTGCTACTTGTGTTCATCATAGCGACTTGGTTCTTTAAAAACAGGTAGCGACTTGTGTTTAAAAATCTAGCGACTTGGGTTATGTATTAACAAAACCTAGCGACTTGTGTTTTTTTTTTATAGCGACTTGTCCTTTTCTTGTAATAGCGACTTATGTCCTCTTGTTCTAGCGACTTGTACTTTTCTTGTAATAGCGACTTATATCCTCTTGTTCTAGCGACTTGTACTGATTACTAGCGACTTGTGTATTGACCAAGTTGTGATTTATCTAAAATCCAGAAACGAACCTATCCTAAACTCATACATCCTCTCTTTAATCTAAACTGAAAAAAAAAATAATAAAAAAGAAAAAAAAAACAGCGACTTGGTTTTTTTCTTTTGCAGCGACTTAGGTTATTTTTGGTTATAGCGACTTGGTTTTTATAAAAAGAAATATAGAACAAGTTCTGCTTCTATCTTAAACACTTGAACGAAATAAGAACAAAAACGACAAATCATTGATCTCAGTTGTGTTCAAATGGTTACAAATCTATAAGATTCATCAGTTTTGGAACATACAACAACCATCATCGATCTTTTGAAGCTTTCACTTCCTTTTAATTTTTGAAAATATCAAGAAAAGATTTATAACAAATCTGTTATAACCCTCTCTTTGTTTCGATTTCCACACGAAAAAAAAAAAAAAAAAAAAACAACCAAACAAATACCTACCTGTGATCTTTTTATAAAGATCTTGAAGCCATACCTTGTTACGTGACTCTCAACAATCAAAAAGAAACCAAGAACCAAATAGATAAGGTTGAGATTCGGTTATCAACAATTACAAGGGACGATTTGTATTTATTGTGGTTTGATATTCGTTTGATAAATGAAAAACAAAGGGTCGAATTCTTTTTTTTCAGATTTGTTGTTGCTGCGTTTTTGTTGAGATAAGAAAAGGCTGAGAATAAGTTGACTGCGTTTTTTTAGGGTAGTGAAAGATCAGGAGGGGGTATTATATACCGGTGAATTAGGGTAAGGTGACTCTAATATTTGATATTGGGCTTGAACCGGACTCACATTGGGTTGTGTATATCTATTGGGCTGCTAGTGGACTCACATATTGGTTTTGTTCGGATTATAGTAAACAAAGGGACTCACTTGAACCGAACATAAATATTTGTCAACAAATTGTGAGTTTTTAAATTGGTTGAGTATGCCAAACATTTTGAGGTGAATTGGTGATATAATTTTGCACACGGTTTTAATTAAGCTTCGATTATCCGAGATTGAGCATTATTTTGGGATTGAAATTTTCCGGGTTCGTTGAAAATAACTACCGTGCTAGTTATTGTGATATCAAAAGTTCAAAAACAAAAAGTACTTCTTTATCGTCTACAAGATCCATAAATTCATTTCACACAATCCTTCTTGATTAATCTTGTCTCACGGTTTCGTCTTGATTTTAGTAAAATACCGCGAAAGATTCTATTTCTTTGTTTAAATCATAGACTTATAAAATCCCGTGTATACTACAACATCATGTCTTACTCTACTGACCCAGTGATTTCAGAAGTGCTTAAATTGTATGATGTTGTGGACAACAATGATAATGAATGCTACACCGAACGATTAAAGATGTTTGAATTAATCAATGAGGATGTGAGATCGTCGTGTTGAGTCCGAAGAAAGAGAATTGCACTGTTTAGACTACTGAGAATGCCATGCAAAGGAAAGTAGCATTGAACCTTATCATCCACTTCACTCACATCTCATGTTACTCACACCGATAGGAATGGAACGAACATGCAATGCACTTTCTCGTCAAGATTTATCCACATTAACCGGAACATTACTATTGAACTTAGAACAATTGGAACAACAAATTGATAAAGAAATGGTTCAAAAGAATTGTTCCATCTTTGCACTTCAGTAATCCACAACCAATTTCAGCCATTCATCAATGGAGAATATTCAGCAGATTACGATCGACACTTGACTGAAATTTCCTTCAAAAAACATACTGGAATGGAAATTCAGGATTTCATTAAGACATTTATCCAACTCATGGATAATGTGGAAAAATACATTGAGGAAGCTGCACAAAAGGATGAAAACTTGAATGAATTTCAGGTGCAATTGAGAGATAGTTGTGATGAGTCGGTTAATGTATCAGATAATTGGTCGGGTGTTGCTGAATGCAGAATATCAGAGACAACAATGAATGATGTAACCAAGTGGTAGTGTGATTGATTCGGGCAATGCATCGGATGTCAGATTTGTCACGAATGCAGATATGAGAATGACAATCTTGATACAAGCAACTCGTGACTCGTGCTAAGCAGAATGCGAAGATTTCGAGAAAAACAAATGAACACGTGTCATTTCTGAGGTACCCTTAATTGAACAACAAAATGAATCATTAATGTTCTTAAACAAACGATCACGATGTGAACATGATTCTAACAAATGTTCTTTGACTGAAGCTGATTCTGAAACTAGTGTTTTCAAAACTAACACTATGGTTGATAAGAAAAAGTATGATGAACTTTCAAACGGGTTTTACAACTTGAAAAACATTGCATTTCACTTGAAATTGCAATACAAAGTAAAAAGGAAAGTTTACAATCTCATAAACGATGCAAAAATCCGAATTTCACGAATTACGTGAATTTTTGAAATAAACACTTTGAAAGCTCAGCTTCGGGACAAAAACTTGACAATCAACAATTTGAAGAAACATATTTTTGATATGCATGTGAAAAGTAATTTGGTTACAAGTAATTCTGATGTTAATGCTATTGATGATATTCAAATGAGAAATGATGAATTAGCGGTTTGTGTGGCCAAATTACTAAAGGAAAATGAGTCTTTGAGAAAGCATCATATAGAACTAAGTGACTCTGTCAAAGAAGCTAGAACTAAGTCATTGGAACAAACAAACTCTTTGATAGAAAAAATTGATGAACTCAAAGCTCAACTTCAGGATAAGAGTTTCACAATAATTGCCTTAAAGAACGAGCTCAGAAAAACCACAGGGAATAGTGTGAACACTAAGTTTGCAAAACCATCAATCTTGAGAAAACCAGTTGTTAGACAACCGACTACATTTAAGTCTAAACGAACAAATTTTTCAAAAACACGGTTTGCCTCCCAAGTTGATGCGAAACAAGTTTTGTCAAAACCAGTCACTTCACTTCATTTTCCTAAGAATTCTCATGATATGAATGATTTGTTCAAGAACTATGATCTAGAAAAAGCTAGGAAAAAGCCACATATTAGAACAGATGGAATTTTAGGTGCTAGACCTAGGGTGATGAATTCTACGAGATTTCAAGGCACTGCTAGTAGTTTTAAACCATCTCCAAGGAACACTCAACTAAACACTAGGGATTGGCTTGGATCTAAGAGTAGTTGCATTTTGAATAAAGCCATTCCCATAGCAAATCCCTCTAAGAACTCTAGATCAGTTTCTGAATCCAGACAAGTTGTTTGCTCAAATTGTCTGAAATGCATCTTTAAGGCACATCATGATAACTGTTTTTCTACATCCCTAATGAAAGTAAATGCTCATCCAAAGGTTCAACCTGTTAAGTCTAGGATCTTCACTAGGTCATCTACTGTGTATATGAAGCAAAACAATCCGAAAACTTCGTCTAGATGGATACCAACTACTAAATCTTTGGAAAATAGGAATAAGGATAAGTCTTCCACTATGCATAAGAAGCCTAACAATCATAGACCTAGCTATAATTGGATACCGTCGGGTAGAATGTTTAAGGATGCTGGACTTAGGTGGATACCTACCGAAAAGCTATTTACCGATGACAAAATCAAGGTTGACTGTGAATCCCCAAAGGGTTTGGATACTAATGTCACTAACCAAAATATATGCAATCAAGTTTGTAATATTAGTGCAGGTAGTCCTTACTCAGTTGCAGATACTTCGATCCTTCACTACATGGACTAGCTTAAAGTATGGATTACAAATGGATTGATATATCATAACTCACTGGTTCAAGTAACTCAATCTTGATATTCATTCGGCTATGAAGTCTGTTCACATAAGTTCAGGCCTCGTACTTCATCATTATGGCGTCTGCAGATATCTCTTCAGGCCCCGTTCCTCAAAGAAAAGAAAGGTGTACGCTTCAGTGCGCTTTATCTTCAGAAGAAGAGAAATCTTCATATTTATGACCATTATCATCGACATTCTTCATCAACATACTTCATGTTTCTCCCATGCTCATTCAGTCATCAAGTGGATGTACGTTCATTGGTGTATACTCTTATTCACTTGTTAAATCAAAAATGGCAACTTCGGATGCAATTTTTGAGGGGAGAAGAGTGAATATACTACATGATGATGGATGTTTGAATAATGGTCATACGACTTAATTTTTGATGACGATGACTCTCCTCCAACGCCTAATGCTTCACTTACTAAGGATAACTGGGATTCATTGTTTTCAAAGATATGTTTGATGAGTACTTCCAACCTCCGGCGAATGTTGATCATCCGGCCGAAGCTCATGCTCCGGTTTCTACTGACTCAACTAGTTCACCATCTAAGAAGTACTTCTCAGAATTCTCAAGAAACCTTATCTCCAGTTACTTCACAAGGCGTTGATAATGACTATCATGATATTATAGTTGTACTACTGAATAATGATCCTCTCTTTGGTATTCCTTTGCCAAATCTTCACGGATTATTGTTCCTCTCATTGTGCACGCTATAAATCAACCACATGAACATTAAGGAAAATGACTACCTCATCCGCTAGAAGACATTTTCGGTAAATCTTCCAAATCAGCTTCCACATGTATACCTTGAGGAAGAATGCATTGATGTTGAGGAATCATTTGCTCCGGTTCATTCAGTGGGTCAATGTTCATCCGATTGTATGTTTATTCACGTGTTGGACATTTGACACAAGTTGATTACTTCGAGTTACTCTTTTATCACTTATTTGAGGTTGAAGTTGACATTCACAAAGGCGTGTTCTTATTTGATAACTTTCTCGGGCTTAAGAATTTGAGTTGAAGTCTTGGGTTATCTAGTTACCAGTTGTCGAGGTGGATGGTTGAAGACCTGGTTAACTATCACTATTAGGAGTTACTTTATTTTACTCAGTGTCACACGCATATGACGGTGTGGATAATCGCAAGAGGTGTTAATGTCTCATACTTTGCTTGAGTAGTGAGTACTTAGAAATTTGCTTGAAGCATAAATTCTAGACACCGTTCTTCCATTATTAAGTGCAAGCTTAAGATACAAATGTGGGAATTTGACTTTAGTTTCAAGTTTGGTTTATCGGGTATTCTTTATCAGTGGTCACTTCAAATTGTCTACATATGGGTTGATAAAGATAGTCAGAGAGAGTTTCCGTTGCAGTTGATTCTCACAGGATTCATTTGGGCTATTTGAGTTCTTCTCACAAGATTTCGAGTTGTTGGGTATATTATGTTTTTTGAATCTGTGGTATCAAAACCAGCAAGGGGAAGGAGACATATATCTAAAAGCACAACGAGTACACATGATGAACTTAACACTTCTACCTGATTGAAGTTATCCCAGAAAGACAATGGTCATAACCGTAGAGAAACTCGGTGTTTAACTCGTAGCCTTTGGTGTATTATTCCAACTAATTGGGGAAATGGTCTCGGAGACTTTTGGTTTGTGTTACTTCAGCGTTCAGTTTGAAGAAATGTGAAAAGAATATTTGGTTCGTGAGATGATATTGCATATCGACATCTTCTATATGATTTATGACAAAGTGCTTCGGGTTAGTGCTTCATGTACACAATGTAATGATGATTCTGATGAGATCGCAACGATCAAGGGAGATATATGTGTACATCAGGGTCGGACAACATATTCACATGATTGAGCTTAATCAGTTATTCTAGAGTTGACACCCACAGAGGAGATCAGTGATTCAACCAGTTAGTGTGATGTTGTTGTCTCTACTCTGGTTGGGTACTTGTGTACATTATGGGCTAATTGGTTATATGGAAGATAACTGGAATGCATTTGGTAAAATGAAGATGTTGATGTATTGTTCCCCTGAATAAGACAACTGGTCAATCTCGAAGAGTAATGTGTACATCGGGGACGCATAACAGGTTCATGTGATCGGTCTTCATCGGTCATTCGGATTTGATAACCGCTAAGATGATCAATGTCTTAACTTGTTACCTCGGTGTTCTCATGTTCTTGGGGTCTTGAGCTTCATTCAATGAGACTGTTTCTCTTCTCATTCTTCTTCTTGGGAAAATGGTCTTTATTCGAAGATTGCCGGTATGGGGGGAAGCTACCAAAGTCTCACTTTCTGCAGGCTCAATTTCTGACGTCCATTCAAGAGTCTCGGAAGCTTTGGTGGTGAAAGTTTTAGGGATGATGACTTCTATCTTCTACAACGGGGCTGCTCGATATCCTTATCTCGGTACTCGTATCATCATCTTCTTAAACTATATCATCTAATCTATCTGTGTATATATTTTTTTCTAAAAGCAAAATACAAAAATATAAAACCAACAAAATCAAAATAGAAAACTATAAAACCAACAAAAACCCATAAAAATCAGAAAATTTAAAAATACCAAAAATATGTTTTCTCAAGACATGTCTTCTAGTATCGATAACATCTACGGTCTTAGAAATGTCATTCAATAATGGCACGGGACTTTAGATGAAGTTCGAGCAGGAGGTGTATATATTTCTTTCTAAACATGTCTCAAAATATGGCTTACAGTTATTTCAGACTGTAACCCGTGCTTCAAAAATGGCTTGCAGTTACTTCAGACTGTAACCCGTGCTTAAACTATGGCTTGCTATTATTTCTGATAGCAACCCGCTCTTCAAAGAGGAAAGTGCTGCGCTAAACCAATTTTCAAATATTTCGTGCACTTATCCTAAAACATAATGAGGAAAGTATGTCGAAGGACTGCTGTTCCTACACAAATGTTTTTCCGTCTAAAAATTCTTCAGAAAAATATTTGTTGTATTCAAAAATTGGTGGAAAATGAGTTTCTTTCAAAACAATCAGATTCAGAGTTTTTATAAATTTTGCAAACTCAATCAATGACTTCAGCGCTTTTAAACTTTTCATAAATTGAGTCATTAATTGAGGGGGATAATGTTTTCAAATCTATATCATCTAACGGGCTTTCTTAATTATCCTATATGCTTAATTAAAAATGTTGTGAACCTATGTTGAAGGACTAGGTGCCTAGGATATGATTGTTAGGTTTAGATGATTAGAGTTTGATGAACACATTATTCCCATGCCTATGTATGATTTGATTGATATGTCGAATTGACTTTTATTAGTCGATTGTTGTTTGGGTGTTGTCGACCACCATATATCTGCATGTGTGTTCACTAACGTATGCAGGTATATTGGTATATAAGAATGTTCCCGATCCGGATCCCACAAATGAAGATGATTGGATGCCGAAAGGAAAGGGTAACTATATCTTGGGTTGACAAATGAAGAAACGGAGCTTAATTGGACTTCTATGGAGTGTTGGCATGGAAAAATGCAACGTAAGAGGTCTCACTGCATCACCAGCTGGTTTTCTTCTAAGTGATTGAAGAAACAGAGCTTAATTTGACCTCAGTTGGCATTAAAATGCAACGTAAGAAGTCTCACTGCATCTGCAGACAGTTTTCTTCCAAGCCCTACAACAACATCAACAAAAGCAGCTTATGATTCTCTCCACCTAACGTATCTTGTGCAGGAAAAGTAGTGAATGATACCATTTTTAAACAATTTTTGAAAATGGAAAAATATAGTTTTGAAAATAAATTGGTCTTAATTTTGAAAATCACCGGACTTCTTTTTATCAAAACCTATGTCACTCAATTATCGACTTCGGTCATCGATTGAGGGGGAGAGTGATTTAAAATATAATATTTTCATACAATATTTCTTCATAAAAGTTCCGGTTTGTACATTAAAATGTGGTGATCTAAAGATTTAATGTTATGTTATGGTATGATTTTCTTTAAAACTCAAAGATCTGTCAAAATGAAATTCTTTCTGTTCTTGTTTGATTGTGAAATTGTTTTATTTTACTAAAAGATCTCTTAAAACAATCATACCTGATACTAACAATCTTTAATGTCTTAAAATGGTCCTTATCTGTCATTTTTCAAAATCAAATCTTGCCACGTCTTTCCCCAAAATTTTCTAAATGATTTAAATCTTTTGGGAGCACAAATCTCAAATGGTTTGAAATTTGTTGATCGGGGGAGAGATCGTGATTTAAATCTCAAATCTATTTTAATGGAATTGGTTTTAGTCCTTCAAAGGCACTCCTGCCTCCATGTGCCAAACTATTTCAATATACATAATGCACATGTTGAGGGGGAGCATTTATCCAAAAACAAGATGAGCTTTTAAATCAGGCACATTTTCTCCCATGTTTTCTAAACATTATTAAATCACGTGGGATCCAAAATCTCAAAGGGTTTGATATTTTTGATCGGGGGAGAATTTGTGATTTAATAATGAAATTTGATAAAAGGTGATTGTTTTGATTCAATTGTGCAGGCTACTCTCTCATATGTGCTAAACCCTTTCGAATCACGAAGCACATATTGAGGGGGAGCATTTTAAAAGAAAATAAACTATCGAGGTACAAAAGCTTTTATGTTTTAACATAAAGTACCTTGATTGAGTTTTCAAATGGTTTTCTCTATGGCATGTGTGATCGTGAAAGTACTTAAAAGAACTCTTTCCTCTATGTGATAAAATGATTTTGAATATCCTATGCACATATTGAGGGGGAGAATTTACCAAGAAAATCAAATGGCGTTTTCTATGAAAATAGTGATCAAAGAAAATATTTCAAAGTCCTCTTGCCTCCATGTGCTAAACAATTTAGAAATCATATGCACATGTTGAGGGGGAGATTTTCTAAATGATCAAAACTATTAAGGTACAAAATGCTTTGATCTCGTATCACAAGTACCTTGATTGTTTTTCCAAATGATTTTTCAATTGGTTTTGAGAAGGAATGAACTGTACCAAAAGACCGACCATTTTACTTTATGTATGGAGTTATAAGGATGGTTAGGTTAGGTATTCGTTCCCACGATCCTGCCAGAGCCGGAGGGATCTACCCAGGGACAATCCACTAGATAGTGTAGAAGTCCTTAGGTATGATGAAAAAAAGAAAAAAAAAATGAGAAATGGGAAGAGTGCGAACTGAGACAGAGCTAGTATTGGAATAAACCCAACAAGGTTCTAGTTATGAAGTCTCGGTAAGCACTGAAGGGGTTGAAGAATGAAAAATAATTGGAATGTAAAAAGGGTGAAAAGAAATAGCCCTCCAATAATTCAACCTTAGGGCAGAAACCGGGTTCAATACATATGCTACTGGTGTTTACTAAGGTAACACTAGTATTGAAGACAAGACATCATGGACCCAGTGACGCACTGCACTACAACTTCCCAAGCCACTCAAGTTCCTCTTAAAAGGACTTGTTTCATTCTCACGGGGAACCTACATAATCTATCGACTTTCTCTTAGAGATTGTTGCTATTGAAGAAGGAGACCCTCTCCCTAGTCTCCGGCATAGGAACCAAATGTGCACGATTGAGTCTAGAGCCAAGAGATCATCCACAATATCTCATTAGGACACAAAAATAATGAAGACTTGCTGTTTCACACAATGTGGAAAGTGAGTATTTACTAAGAGTCCTACGCATTATCCTTGTGGTATTGCCAGAACATCCGAGTGATATGTAAATATTCACGATGAAGATGGAAATCCTTCTAGAGCCAACATCAAACAAGCTCTTGGTAGGTGACATGTGAAGTCTTGCAAAAGATCAAGCTTATGACAACTGGATAGAAACGATGGGGAGATTCAATCTTGAATCAACCTTGGTCCAGGAATGGAATTGACGAATACTTTTGGAAAAACCGTTCGATGTGCAAATCTTCTTTTCTCTAGCACATAGAATGTGTATTCATGTTTTCAAATTCAAAAAGTATCTCTGATTGAAAAAATGCTTTTGGAAAAACCGTTCGATGTGCGAATCTCTTCTTTTCTCTAGCACGTCGAATGTGTATTCTCTTTCAAATACAAAAGGTATTTTTGATTGAAAATTGATCTTTCTCATAAAACCTTCGTCGTATTGCAAAACTCTTTCTTCTAAGCAATACGCGATTGTTTTTCAAATCAATTTTTCATCAATCAGTGAATCTCAATTCGCTGGTTCACTCACTCCGTGTTGTCTTCTTTGAGACGTTCGGTTTGAGAACAGCTAGAACAACTGCGAAACCCTGTCAAGGAGATTCTTAGGAATCCTACCGATCACGAGCAAGTACTTGTACTGATCAACGGGGAACCGTGGGCTGTGTACCTCAATTCAATGAAAGTGATTAAAGACACTTTCATGCGCTTTATTGCTAACTGTCGTATGCAGGTACACCCTATTGATTGCAGCTGATCAGAATTGAGGAGTCAATCCAAAGCCGCATGCTCACAACATCCACACTTAATTGAAGAAATCATGACTTGTGCATATCTACAGAACCTGGCTCTGATATTCTAATACTATGTTTCGCTCTACTGCTGCAAATATCATGAGCCGATAAAGCTTCCGCTACTCTGATGAAAAGATGTCATGATCCAAAAGTGTGAGCAAGTCGGTCCGAAAGTCACAACAACACATGATGGCAACACAATAAAGGGTGATCCAGATTTCTTGTGGTGATGATCTCTAAGAAAGCTCAAAGATCATCAAAGATGTGGATCAGTTCAAAGACCTCCACTTAAAGTACAAATCAATGCAGACTTTAATGAATCGCTACTAGTCCACAAAGATTGCGGAATTGAAGAATTGAAGTCTACGAGCTCAAGAACAAAGTCAAGAATAGAATGCTAGGATTCAAAATGTAAATCATGGGGTGACCTCCCTTAGGGGGAGATTGTTAGGAATTAGAAATTCCATGGTGAAGAGTCGGTCACCCCAAATATTATCTAGCGTAAGTTAGCTCGTAGACTTGTAGTCATTTCGTTATTTACTATTTATTAGATTAGTTAGTTATTTAGTTTGGAGCAACACCGTGGAGGACGGACGGGTCTTTACCCAATGTATGCCTGATCCACAGCCCGTAGGTGGCGTTATTTGTAAGAACTATAAATAGCCCTCTCCACATGTGGAGAGGGTTGGTGCTTTCATTTCTTTTAATCATACAACTACTTTTTCTCTCATCTCTTTCTCTTTCTAGAAAGTATCCCACCCATCTCTCTCTCTCTAAAATCTTCTTGGTTGATTCAATCCTCATACATGTTCTTTGATTAAAACAATAACCAATATCCTACAGTTTCATCACTCGGGTCCTTGCCCTGCCAAGTGCCACAAATGCCAAAAATCGGGACACCTAGCCAGGGATTGTAGAGGTAAAGCCGTAGTCACATGCTTCGGATGTGGGGAGCAAGGACACTATCGGAATCAATGTCCTCAAAACCAAGGTCAACAAGTTAAAGGTGCTCATGGGAAAGCATACATGTTAGAAGGAGGAGAAGCTCGCCATGGTCTCAACAACGCGGAAGATTGAAGAAGTTTAGAAATTAACAGTCTTATTTCCCTATACACTATGTCGTACTAAGTTTATGTCTTCCATCGTATCCGAATCTTTATAACTTAAGATGTATTACTGTTTGATAAACCACTTGTTGTAAAATATTCTCATCTATCGTACTTTCTTTTCCTTCTGATTCGTTATCACTTACAAGGATTTTACTTTCTCTTACTTTAACTGCCATTTTAACGACACGGTTTAAATCTTTGTAAACATTGAGAGTTATAACAACTAAACCGAACGTCACATTATCGTTCCTTAATTATACATAGCCTAGCTAACTATGTCTAATTCTGGAGGGATCATGTTATGTTGGGAGCAGTTATTTATAAATCTTAGTGCAAGCAGGATTTTCACATATTCCTAAAAGTCAAAGTGATGCTTATCGGAGATATTCATCCAATATTTTCTCTACTATGATGTTTTGTACACTCTTAATCCTAGATAGCCGTAACAACACTTCCTCATGTCTTCTCTTCTCGTTAATCATCACAAACTCAAAATTCGATAGACCAACACGAACTGAATTCAGGGACTGAATTCCTTTTTGGGTGGGCGAATGTGACAACTCGTAATTTTAGGTCATTTTACAAACTTTGGAAATTTTTACTATTCATCTCGGGAATTTACTATTCATCGGTTACTATTCATCATTTTACTATTCATCGTTTTCGAAGTCGATTTGATATTCTGAGAACGTATTTCAAAATTTTACTATTCACGAAACACTATTCATTCCCGGAGAAAATCACTATTCATAATTCACTATTCATCATTTTTCGTAAACTAGGTTTACGAGTATCAAATTCGCGTAACCGTAAGGGTTTAGCTGCGAATTAATGAAAAATCATCGAGGACATTTCATATAAACTAGATTTAGTCTACATATCATTAGGAACATCATTTCATATCAATTTATGCAGGAGTTTGCATATTTCATTAAACGTATATTTAGTTATTAAATAAACGCTATCGCGTAATCATTTATTTTGAACATTTGATCCGACACTTCCAAAAATTATCCCAATAGATTTTTATACTCATATTAAGATTATAAAAATAATATTATTAGTTTATCTGGTGTTTTAAATTTATTTTGTGTATAAATTGTTATATTTATATAATTACAACGGTTTTCGTAAATACTACTCGATAATTATTATTTCACTCAATTTTTGTAAGAAATGTATTTTTATAATTTTTATGACTTCAGTATATTTTATTTTGTTCCGTTAAAATCAATTTCTAGCCAACGCTATATATAATAACTAAATATCCTATCATAAGTAATCTAAATATCTAACACCTAAAATCATTTTATATATAAAAAAAAACACTAAATCCTACACCCTTATCCCCTAGATGACGTCCCCGGCCTCTTAGTCACCAAGATAACATTTAAAACTATCCTTGTCATCTTTATATACATATGTACACATATAACTTAAATCCTAAGCTACCTAAAATATACATAAGATCCAAAAGAAACAAAATTACAAAGAAAACTCTCCTTCACCATCATTGTGGTTCGGCCATTTCAAAAAAAAGAAGAAGATCATCATCATATTTTGAAGTCAAGTGAATTTCTAAACCTATTAGTACTTCTAGTTAAGGTTTTGAAATAAAAACCTATAGATTAATACAATTTTCATCATCTTTTTCACATAATCATTCAAGTAAGCATTTCATGATCTTCATAACTCTTTCATATTCATATTTATGTTATTTCATCATTTTTGCAAGAAAACATGCAAGTTATATGAGTATCTATACCACTTTTCATGTTTTTAATACTTATAATTAGTATATAGCATACTATAATTAATCCCTTGAAACATATCATTTTTGATGATGTTTAGGAACCCATGACACCCTAAGAAGGTGTATGGTAGGTTTAGAATAGCTTTGGTGTTGATTTGAAGTGGTTAGAATAAGTATTACGCGAGAAAAATCACTTTCGACAATAATAAATAAGGGTATGATCATTTTTGCTAAGTCTGGAAATTTCGACAGTTTGTAAAATATTTTGGGCTAGATATTCAGAAAATATACTTTAAAACAAAAATGTGGCCGCTTGAACGGGTTAAACGGAGTTATAACGAAGAAGTTATGCTATTTTCAAGTTTAACGACGAAAACTATAATTTCGGAAAAATCAGCATGCTGTCCAGATTTTACGGGTCAAAACGAGTCTCAAGCGTTATCTAAATGAGTAGATTTATCAAAAATATATTAGTATACTTTAACACGAAGCTACGGACACATAAAACGTAGAAAACGGACTTATAACGATTAAATTACACGTGTTTAAATAAGAATGACGTAACTATTTTCACAAGTAGAACTTATATATATTTTCTAGTAGCCAAAAATTATAGTTGCGAGTGACCATGTTGAGGGTCGTTTTTAACATCAATGGAGTACTTTTTAGAAAACGATGTCTTCTAGTAAAAGTAAGTTCACCTAGCCTATTTTCCAAAATGTACAACCGTTCGTCAAACGGAGTTGTAACGAATAAAATACGGTCACTCAAACTTTGCCGAAATCTACCCTTAAACAATATTTTTGGTACAAGTACCCTACTTTACCTATGTTTTTCTCCATGATCGAGACCTCTATGATGAAAATTTAAAAGCTAAAAGTTTGAGATAATGCTACAAGCTTTCCAAAACCGTCGAGTTTGTTTCCTAACACTCGATATTCACTATTTTACGACTAGCTTTTTGAGGCCATTTAGTCACTTTCATGAATTGTCAAATGACATTGTTTTACGACGAAAAGCTATAATTTTATAATAAATCACTAAATGATTATAGAAAGATATCATTTCAACGAAAATACTTGTAAAGTAATTTAAAAATTGTCAAGACGTTATAAGATTATTTTTCGACGATAAACTTTATTTTCAAAAATTCACAAGTGGTATAGATATCATACGAGTTGCATGCATAACATTACATCATGACTTATTATAGATCTTATCATTCATAATAGGTCGCGGTTAGAGATTTGCGCTACATTTCAGTGTACTCACTTTTGCCATCGCATCATTTCACCAAGTGAGTTCATAGCCCCACTTTCTATTACTTAATTGTTTTACAAACTCTTGGGGGAGATACATGCTATATTTTTAATCGAACACAAATGTTTTGAACAGTATGCTATATCCAAATGTTTTATTGTCACTAAGTAATAAATTGCCATGTTTGAAGTCCCTACATCATGCACCATTAGTCACTTGCGAGTGAGCGCGAATATTGTGAATAGGCCTATTGGAATTAACACTCCCGTTCTTATTGACCCAGTTAGGGGAAATCGAACGCACTATATTTGAATCATTAAGGTAAATTGGCAAGTTTACCTATTAGGGCTGCGATGAAACGATTTTACCAATTTCTATTGGTACGAGGTTTACGCTTTGGTTGTCATGAACTTAGTGAAATAAATGCTGTTTTGATTTCAACGATGAGTGTGAAACAACGTAACTCACACTACGAATATTGTGCTCAAACGATTTAATTAAACCTATGGAACTCACTCAACCTTTGTGTTGACACTTTTTAGCATGTTTTATCTCAGGTATCTAAGGCATACACTTCATGGCATGCATGTGGACTTATCATAGAGTCGCGGTGACGACGCGTCTCACATGGGATTTATGCACTTTATAAACATCGTTTGGCTTGTAACAAACTTATTTCCGCACATAATGATTTTCAATTGGGACCTATACTTTGTAAACTCTGATTGTTTTATTAAATCAAACGATGTGTTTTCCAAACGACACTTTAGGTCGTTCAATATAACTGTGATTGTGATGCTATGACAGTCAACCCCCAGGAATTCAATTCCGCTGCAAAACAGGTAATTTGGGGGTGTGACAATTGCACCCCACTAATTTTATTCCTGAAATTAGCATATATGTGTCTAGCACATTGCCTATGCTCAACTAAGGGCATTACATCTTTTGCAGCTTCAACAATACCCTGAAAATGTTTGATCAAGTTATAAAATATGTTGCAGATTAAAGTATAATATACATTGAAAATAAACAAGTTATACCTTATGCTGATCTAAAAAGATAGTTAGACCTTCACCACCTACTAATCCCAGATCATTAATCAAACACTGCATGAACCAGCTCTAATTCTCTTTATTCTCAACATTGAAAACATCCCATGCAATAGGGTATATTTGGTTATTTCCATCTCTTCTTACTGCTGACAACAATTCCTCTTTGCATATGGTTTTTAGAATACAACCATCCAGACCTATAACCCTCCTACTTCCTTCTAACCATCCTTCCTTTAACCCCTTAAAGCATACATAAAAACTACTAAAGTAATTCTTTCCATCAGGAATTAGGTCAACACTCATCTTACAAGTAGATCCTAAATTAGAATTAAGTATCTCACTAGCATATGACCATAACAATCCATAATGATCCTCTAAACATGCCTCATACTGATTTAAAGCTTTGATCTTTCCCCTTCTAGCTTGACTGATACTAATCTTGCATTTATATTTATTTAGAATTAAAGCAATAATCTCCTTAACCTTGATTGTAGGATTGATCATAATCTTTTTTGCATAATTCCTAGAAATCCATTTACTTGTTATCAAGGTACCAAACTCATAAGTCCTAGAACATGCATGCTTATCAATCAAAGTCTTAATCTGAAAAAACTTCTCATTTTGCATCCAAGATGCCCATAATCTAAAAGGACATTTCTTTTCCTTATCATCTCTACAACATTTTGCTAAAAGTCTCCTAGGGGTATTTACTGCATAATATAACTTCAGACCATTGGACAAAGAATAAAATGCCAATGCTCTTTTAAATTGATTAGGAGACTCAAACTTTTCACCTAAATGTGGTCTAGTTAACTTCCATTTGATGTTACGATCATGCACTGGATAGTGATCACCTAACTTATCTGCATCTTCTGGATTTTGATCATTAACATCAGCATCTTTATCAACATAGTCATCACTAGGTAAGCTAGTGTATATGCTAGAAAAAAAGTTCTCATCAATTTTTTAGCTATTGTTTTAGGTTTAGGTTCTGCTTTCTTAGTCCTAACATCTACCACTTCTTCTTCACCATCAGAAAAATGATCTATTGATGCAGTGTCACTCTCTTCAGAACTAGCATAGTCATAAACATTATAATCATCCTCTAACTTACTACCGCTGTCACTGTCATTTTGCTGAACATTTTTTCTTAAATTATGTGGACTAGTTGCATCATGTAATTCAAACACGGAATGAGACACATATATATCTAACACATAATCATTTTTAGCACCATATTCAACACATTTAGCTAAGTCAACATCATGTTTTAGAACTTTCAATCCTAACTACAAATCTAAACCACACACAAGATAAAATATCTGTTGGATATCACTTGAACATTCACTTACTAAAAGTTTCAAAAAACCAACAAATCCTAATGCAGGAAGATCAATATCTGGAATTTCAGGTAGAATTTCAAAGTCATGAGAAAAAGGGTCTCTTACAAATACACCACCACGATGAAATTTAATTAGAAAAGTGGAGGACGATGAGGAAGATGCCATCTGAAACAAAATCAAGCAATAAAAATTGTTAATTTCATAAAACCCTAAATTTTTAACAAAACCTTAATTTTTAAAACCTAATTTACGGTTAACAAACAACTGAAATCAACAATCAGAGAATCAAAGTTACCTTGTTGATAAGATGATAACCATTAATCGAACTCAATTTAAAGATTTTTGGATAAGTGTCCGATTAGAGATAAGATTAGGGTTAAGTGTGTGTGTGTGTGTGTATTGGGATCGATGTGTTTAAGTGTGTGTTGGATGAGACAAAGTATTATTAATGATAAAAAAGAAAAAAAAATTAATATTAATTTTATCATGAGTTAATATAAGGTCAGTAACTTACATAACCGGTTACTCAAACAATAGTAACTTAGATGAACAATTTAAAATTTGAGTAACTTAGGCGAATTTTTTTGTAAAATATAGTTACTTTTTTGTCTATTAACCTTTTCACAAACTAATACTCGCGCAAAGCAACCATGTATAACGGCAAATAGTTATACTTGCAAACTTATGGTTTTGGTACCACCTTGCAGGTTCAATTTATAGTCATTGTATAAAAAAGAGATTATGAGTTAAAAGCGAAAACTATAAAATTTTGAGGATTAACCATATTTAAAGTATTAAATTAGTGGTAAATGTGGTCACTATTTTTAATTAGTGCTATATATAATATATATTTAAGTTAATTATTTTATGGGGATATTTTAAGGAATCAAATTTACTCATTTTAAGAAATTTTAGCTTCTCAATAATAGACAAATTTGTTTGATAAGTAGTAGAGATACTCATAATTACATTTATATCTAACTTAATTTTTTTAGAACGACAATTTTAACTGTCACAAAAAATTTTACACTACAAATCAGTCTCACATACCCTAAGCAAAACTTTAATCTACAACTATTTAATGAGAGAGCTTATCACACAACATAGGATACCATAGAGACACAAGCATTTTGGTATCAAACTTTATATATATATAGGAATTGGTTCATTTGAAAAGTTGATCTCGGTAGAAAAGTGAGAGAAATGATCTCAACCATTAGATTAAACCACCATCCCCTCCTTTTTTTCCCTCCTAACTACAGGGGCCTGTTTGTTACTTCCTTCATTCTTCAAGGAACGATTTTATAAATTCGCACTCTTTTTTTCTGTACCATATAAAATGCCTAATTATTTTCATTTGTTTCTCTCTTTTTTTTTCTCTGATGAGATACGCTCCACACTCTCTATGATTTTGTTCAGCTATCTTCTTTCTCTCGTTTGATTAAATCCTTCAATCAACACACTAAACATGGTTTATTATCAGATGCAGTTGATCCCCTCGTCATAATTTCCTAAATTGAAGATCAAGTTAAGTTGTTTAATTAATTTCGATTACAGTTTTGCTATTTAAATTCAAATATAAGCCATATATATGTGTTTGTTAGTGTTTATATCTACGAATTCTCGTTTATTATAAGTTTAGGTTTTGTTTATTGAAATTTGCTTCAGTAGTGATCATGTTTGTTCATTGATATATTGATTGTAAGAGTTTATTAACATGATGGACTGTAGAGAATAGATATTTAGAACGAAATTGAGAAAAAAAAATGCTTGCAGAACGTATTTATAAATTGCACAAGGTGTGTTTGATAATATGTCTCAATGAAATTTTATAACAGTGATGCACTAATTTTATAATGTCATGTATCAATTGTTCATAACTGCGATGCTATAATTGCATATGGGGAAATTGCAATATGGGAAAACTGATATTGGTCTTGCACGTGATTGGAAGGTAAATTTCCAATTATTAGAATATAATATAATTCGAATTACTAGCTAATATTTTATTGTTTGAAGGTTTCGGTAAATGTAGCAAGAGAAACGGTTTCCCGATGGTATAGTGATAATCTAGAAGTTCTAAAATGGCAAGAAGCACATAAAAAAAAATCATGAATGAGATATTTACTATCACAAAAAACAAACAAAAATGAATCTTTTATTAGGGTGTTGATATTGGTGCAGGTTAAAAAGCTCATCGATGGTACTCAGCGATATCGTAAGCGATTAATGCGCTTTGATTTGTTGTTGGAAATCGATAAACTTTAGGTGATATCTCAAGCTGTTATTCAAATAAAGCAACATAAACATTATGCTCAATTCATTAATAATCTAGAAAAACATGCGTCATACTCCGTAGTAAATTATGCACCCTGTTTTAATCTCGATTTTTTTCTCTTCTTCAGTAGTTTCCTCACTTTTTGAGTAGCGGCTTGTGGCCTTGGTGATATCATTTGGAGCACCAAATACATCACTGCTATCTCAGGGTTCGAGGGACACCTCAATGATTGCAGCAGGTGTCTCGGTAGACTCAAGCTGTAGGTTCAGGTGAGCTGGCTCCAGAGCAGCGTCAACAACAGCCTTTTCAATAGGCACGGGTTTTGTAGCTACAACCTGCTTCTCTTCTTGATCTAATGTATATGTTACCTTTTGACTATTTGACTCATATAATAAGTTTAATATTTAAACAGATGTATATACAAAATGTAGATCATGTTTAATATATATTTGAAATGTATTTCTTTTGTTGTTTTCGTTTCTTGTTAAAGTCTATGACTAAAGTTCAATATAAATTTGACTGGTCTGTGACATTTGAACTTGAGTTACACTTTAACGACTTAGTGGTGTTACGTGTTCTGAGTTGGTAAGCGGTTTATTTAGCAAAAAATGGCATAATGAATCACCGATTTGCAATCTCCATTAGAAATTTTAATTCGACGAGAAATCTCCAACTTCAGCACAACAAGGAACAGTCGCGACTATTTGATGCAACATGTTTTCGGTAGTGATTTTGTGATTTTACTTGTCAAAAATCGATACTAATTAGGTAATCAATAGACAATATTCGAATATCACTGAAATTATACCATTATATACACCAATGAAACCAAATCAATAGAATTTACATGGAACCGATAGAAGCATAAAAACTTTCCATAAATAAACTATATACAAAACACAAGCGTAAATATCCGGTGTTCATAACAAAATACAAGAAGCTAAAAGCGCAAAAGGACTAAAGTTCTTAAACATAAACAATGTTTTGTCAAGTATACCTACCATATTATACACCGGGACTAGTTTAAATACACGAGGACTTGTCACTTTTATATAATAGTGTCATAAAGAGGCATATGTTTTTCCTAATTCCGTGCATGACCATCTATGAAGAGTTGGCTTACCCAAATTGTATAACTCATGCTCAATTTCGTATTTTCACACTCAACACACATTTACAGTAACAATGATTAAAAAGAACAACACAAACAAAAATGAAACTACTTAGGTTTGTTTGCTAGCGACTTTCTTTCCTTTCTTTTGATATTGCTGACCAGCTGCAAAGATTTTGATGTTTCCAATTATTGCAGCCATAAGATCAAGGTTTGTACATGCCTTCATCAACTCTTTTCCCTTTGATGCACTAAACATGAAAGTAGATGCCTTAATAAGTCCAAAATGAAATGGATGCATTAAACATGCACATTGATGCCTTTAATGTGTCCAATGATTCACTAATAATACTCACCATGGATACGCCTCTGCAAGTTGAATGTCATTGGGCATGATGGTCACATGCTTGGTGTGAATTGCACACAAATTGGTGTCCTATAAAAGTCTCACCAGATAAGCTTATGTAGCTTCTTGCAATGCCAGCACAACGTGGCTTCCACTAAAACTAGAAATTATAAAAGTAAAAAGCATTAGCTGATGATTATTAGTCGAGCTAAATCTAACCATACCATATAAACTAAAACTGGATGTACATTTCCTATGAACATGAAACTTTGTGTTTTATTAAAATAGCAGATGCATGTCCTCAACAAGTATATAATCTACAACTACTAGTCAATGGAAGTTTACATGTAAATGGGTACAAAGGGACACAATTTGGACTGAATTTTCCCCTCCTAATACAAGTCCTAGCAAGCATAACATCAAGTTACGTAAGGAAATTCTAGTGTACAATTAGAGATGGGAAATATACAGGTATTGGTGTAGCAAACACGTTTTTAAGTAGCTCTCGTTGTTTCCCCTTGAGGTTTATCAATTTTTCATTATTATCATCAGACAGTGCATGAAAAATAAAAAAGGTATAAACAAAATGCTTGTAAACTTGTGATATGTTGGGTCAAAATGAGTAAACGGGTCAATTTGGGTCTAAATGGAAAATCCTAAAAAACTATTGGAATGGAAACGTCTTGAAGAACGCATAAATTTCCTTCATTAGTTTTATTTCACTATTTATATTATCATTGTAGAAAAAAGTTTTAATCATATCTAAAGCATTTGTTATTTTAGATCTAAATAAAGAGAATAGTACAAAGTAAAACATAAGGTTTGTGTGTTTGACCCCGTCTAGAATATACCCATTTTGACCCATTGCCTAACCTAACCGAATTTTTTCCGCCTCTATCCAGAATAGTATTTAGAAGGAGATGGGGTTTCTTCCATGAGGTGTTTTTCATCCACCTCTATGATAGATGTGGATGACATTAGTGGATCTTGAGATGAAATAATTTCATTTTCATGGTTCTTTTCAACTTTTGAATTGATGTATAGAAGGTTAACCGTCTGCCTAGTTGCATCTTCACAAGACCTTACAGGTTGTACCCTATCTCTCTCTCAAAGAATTGCATTCTTCTTTCGCCACCTGGGAAAAAATATTAAGTTATCATAAAGTTACTTTATTCATGAAGAGCAACTATTAAGTTATCATAAAGTCATTATATCGGTTTAATGTGTCTATAACAATCACATTTTATGGTGCAAAGCTAAACACAATAAGTAATATGATATATAGATAAGCATAACACTTTCATGAGGGTAAGATTGTGCTTGTCACTAAATTAAGCTTTGAGTAGCATAAAAATGTAACACTTACTGGAAAAAGACAAGCTTTGAGTAGCTTGTTAAATGCATAAACTCAATTACCTGGTAACATCTCAAAATAGATTTTTTTCATCATAAAACCATCTGCATAACAAGATTAATGTTAAAGGATCAGAATCATATAGGACAAACGTTTGTCTAGCGGAGGCCATTGAGATAATATGAAAAACTGATACACATCTGTTATAAGTAGCATCAATACTAACTATTAACAACCTCCAATAAAAAATTAATCAAATAAGGTAGATTGTCAACATCCTTTATTCCTAAATATTATTCAGCAGCTACATTTTTCAACGTTTTCTACACCATCCATCACAGTATTTGGTTCTCATTTGAGGCGACTTGCAGAACTTTTGCCCAAAGATGGAAAATTGATCCCCTTATTGGTTTCACAGCATTTAAAATTTGACAAATTCTGGGATGTAGTGCAAAGTTATGTTATCACTAACAAGTTTTAATAACCTAACCAACATGTTCAATTTCTGGTATAATGGCAATAACCTAGATATGTAAATTCATGGCAATAATCCATATATATGTAACTAGATGAACAGAGAATAGGATAATAAGATCAATAGTCTGATTATGCTTACAAGTAATAATATCACACTCACTAAGATTTAGCAACACACTTATAAAATAAGTTCCAAAAGCCATGGAAACGAGTTTCAGTTGGAAAAGAGATAATATTATGGAGCTCCAGGAAGACGTCGAAATAGTAGTTTGTTCAAAAAGTAGAGCATCTTACCTTCAGTTGCAAGCTCAGAGTAGTCACACACTGGTTAGCATGTTCAAGCTTTAATGCCCTATCTTTTCAATTCAGCTTCCTGCAAAAAAAAAACTCGATGTGGCCAAAATTTGAGCGAGTTGAACACAGTAAAGGCTGTAAAAGTTCGAGTCGGGTTGAGTCGACCACAAGCATATTTTGCCTTCTTATTCTTGAAACTTTTGACTATTTAGAGTGTAAATTAATTATAAAAACACATTTTACCCTACTTTATTCAGAAGTGCTTAGTGTTAATATTTTACATAACATATAAGTTAATTTTAAATGGATGCACTAAACATACATGTTGATGCCTTAATATGTTCAAAGATGCATTAATTATACTCACCGATGCCCTAATATGTCCATCAATGCGCTAAACATACAAACGGATGCCCTACTATGACCAACGATGCACTAATCATACAAACTGATGCCCTAATGTGTTGATGTACTAAACATACAGACTAATACCCAAGTATGTCCAACGATGCACTAAACATACAAATGGATGCCCTACTACCACCGATGATGCACTAAACATTCAAATGGATACAATAAACATAACATTCACATTGTTGCTCTAATGTGTTCATTGATGCACTGAACATACAAACATATGCCCAAATACTTTCAATGATGCACTAACCATACATATGGATGAACTAATGACCAATAATGCACTAAACATTCAAACGGATACACTAAACATAACATATACAATGATGCCATAATGTATTCATCAATGCACTGAACATATAAACATATGCCATACTATGAACAATGATACATACAATCAGATGCCCAAATAGTTCCAATGATGCACTAAACATACAAATGGATGCTCTATTATGACCAAAGATGCACTAAATATACAAACGGATACACTAAACACAGAGACACACTAATTCCTTAATATCTCTGACGATGCAATAACCATGCTCTAATCATATTGAATCATATTTATAGATGCTCTAATATGTTCAAAGATGTACAATACTGTCACACCCCCAAATTACCTGTTTTGCAGCGGAATGGAATTCACGGGGTTGACTGTCATAGCATCACAATCACAGTTATATTGAACGACCTAAAGTGTCGTTTGGAAAACACATCGTTTGATTTAATAAAACAATCAGAGTTTACAAAGTATAGGTCCCAATTGAAAATCATTATGTGAGGAAATAAGTTTGTTACAATCCAAACGATGTTTTTAAAGTGCATAAATCCCATGTGAGACGCGTCGTCACCGCGACTCTATGATAAGTCCACATGCATGCCATGAAGTGTATGCCTTAGATACCTGAGATAAAACATGCTTAAAAGTGTCAACACAAAGGTTGAGTGAGTTCCATAGGTTTAATTAAATCGTTTGAACACAATATTCGTAGTGTGAGTTACGTTGTTTCAAACTCATCATTGAAATCAAAACAGTATTTATTTCACTAAGTTCATGACAACCAAAGCGTAAACCTCATAGCAATTGAAATTGGTAAAATCGTTTCATCGCAGCCCTAATAGGTAAACTTTCCAATTTACCTTAATGATTCAAATATAGTGCGTTCGATTTCCCCTAACTGGGTCAATAAGACGGAGTGTTAATTCAATAGGCCTATTCACAATATTCTCGCTCACTCGCAAGTGACTAATGGTGCATGATGTAGGGACTTCAAACATGGCAATTGATTACTTAGTGACAATAAAACATTTGGATATAGCATACAGTTCAAAGCATTTGTGTTCGGTTAAAAATATAGCATGTATCTCCCCAAGAGTTTGTAAAACAATTAAGTAATAGAAAGTGGGGCTATAAACTCACTTGGTACAATGATGCGATGGCAAAAGTGAGTACACTGAAATGAGGCACAATCTCTAACTGCAACCTATTATGAATGATATGATCTATAATAAGTCATGATGTAATGTTATGCATGCAACTCGTATGATATCTATACCACTTGTGAATTTTTGAAAATAAAGTTTATCGTCGAAAAATAATCTTATAACGTCTTGACAATTTTTAAATTACTTTACAAGTATTTTCATTGAAATGATATCTTTCGATAATCATTTAGTGATTTATTATGAAATTATAGCTTTAATTCAGTAAAACAATGTCATTTGACAATTCATGAAAGTAACTAAATGGCCTCGAAAAGCTAGTCGTAAAATAGTGAATATCGAGTGTTAGGAAACAAACTCGACGGTTTTGGAAAGCTTGTAGCATTATCTCAAACTTTTAGCTTTTAAATTTTCATCATAAAGGTCTCGATCATGGAGAAAAACATAGGTAAAGTAGGGTACTTGTACCAAAAATATTGTTTAAGCGTAGATTTCCGCAAAGTTTGAGTGACCGTATTTTATTCGTTACAACTCCGTTTGACGAACGGTTGAACATTTTGGAAAATAGGCTAGGTGAACTTACTTTTACTAGAAGACATCGTTTTCTAAAAAGTACTCCATTGATGTTAAAAACGACCCTCAACATGGTCACTCGCAACTATAATTTTTGGCTACTAGAAAATATATATAAGTTCTTGTGAAAATAGTTACGTCATTCTTATTTAAACGCGTGTAATTTAATCGTTATAAGTCCGTTTTCTACGTTTTATGTTTCTGTAGCTTCGTGTTAAAGTATACTAATATATTTTTGATAAATCGACTCATTTAGATAACGCTTAAGACTCGTTTTTGACCCGTAAAAATCTGAACAGCATGCTGATTTTTCCGGAAATTATAGTTTTCGTCGTTAAACTTGAAAATAGCATAACTTCTTCGTTATAAATCCGTTTTAACCCGTTCAAGCGACCACATTTTCGTTTTAAGGTATATTTTCTGAATATCTAGCCCAAAATATTTTACAAACTGTCGAAATTTCCAGACTTAGCAAAAATGATCAGACCCTTATTTATTGTTGTCGAAAGTGATTTTTCTCGCGTAATACTTATTCTAACCACTTCGAATCAACGCCAAAGCTATTCTAAACCTACCATACACCTTCTTAGGGTGTCATGGGTTCATAAACATCATTAAAAATGATATGTTTCAAGGGATTAATTATAGGATAGTATATACTAATTATAAGTACTAAAAACATGAAAAGTGGTATAGATACTCATATAACTTGCATGTTTTCTTGCAAAAATGATAAAATAACATAAATATAAATATGAAAGAGTTATGAAGATCATGAAATGCTTACTTGAATGATTATGTGAAAAAGATGATGAAAATTGTATTAATCTATAGGTTTTTATTTCAAAACCTTAACTAGAAGTACTAATAGATTTAGAAATTCACTTGACTTCAAAATATGATGATGATCTTCTTCTTTTTTTTGAAATGGCCGAACCACAATGATGGTGAAGGAGAGTTTTCTTTGTAATTTTGTTTCTTTTGGATCTTATGTATATTTTAGGTAGCTTAGGATTTAAGTTATATGTGTACATATGTATCTAAAGATGACAAGGATAGTTTTAAATGTTATCTTGGTGACTAAGAGGGAGAAGGGGGTCATCTAGGGGATAAGGGTGTAGGATTTAGTGTATTTTGTTTTTATATAAAATGATTTTAGGTGTTAGATATTTAGATTACTTATGATAGGATATTTAGTTATTATGTATAGCGTTGGCTAGAAATTGATTTTAACGGAACAAAATAAAATATATTGAAGTCATAAAAATTATAAAAATGCATTTCTCGCAAGTATCGGGTGATTAAATAATTATCGTATAGAAATTTCGTAAACCGTCGTGAATATATATATATAACAATATATATACAAAATAAATCCAAATCATCGGGTAAACTAACAATATAATTTTTATAGCATTAAAATGAGTATAAAAATATATTAGGATAATTTTTGGAAGTGTCGGATCAAATATTTAGAATAAATGATTATGCGATAGCGTTTATTTAATAGGAAAATGTACGTTTAATGAAATATGCAAAACCATGCATGAACTAATATGATGATGATGTTACTAATGATATGTAGACTAAATCTAGTCTATATGAAATGTCCTCGATGATTGCTCATGAATTCGCAGCTAAAACCTTACGGTTACGCGAATTTGATACTCGTAAACCTAGTTTACGATAAATGATGAATAGTAAAGCATGAATAGTGATTTTCTCCGGGAATGAATAGTGTTTCGTGAATAGTAAAATTTTGAAATACGTTATCAGAATATCAAATCGACTTCAAAAACGATGAATAGTAAAATGATGAATAGTAACCGATGAATAGTAAATTCCCGAGATGAATAGTAAAAATTTCAAAGTTTGTTAATGACCTGAAATTATGATTTGTCACATTCGCCCACCAAAAAAGGAATTCAGTCCCTGAATTCAGTCCATGTTGGGTTCTACGGTGTAGGGTTTGTGATGAATAACGAGGAGAGAAGACATGAGGAAGTGTCGCTACGATTATCTATGATTAAGAGTGTATAAACATCGCGATAGGGAAAATATATTGGAAGAATCTCCCATGAGTATC
The DNA here is from genome assembly GCA_910596185.1 of Chrysanthemum makinoi. Taxonomy (NCBI): domain Eukaryota; kingdom Viridiplantae; phylum Streptophyta; class Magnoliopsida; order Asterales; family Asteraceae; genus Chrysanthemum; species Chrysanthemum makinoi. The sequence continues at coordinate 176,396,102 of OU343221.1, read as the reverse complement.
ACTTTGACTTTTAAGAATATGTGAAAAATTTTGCTTGCACTAAGATTTATAAATAACTGCTCCCAACATAACATGATCCCTCCAGAATTAGACATAGTTAGCTAGACTATGTATAATTAAGGAACGATAATGTGACATTCGGTTTAGTTGTTATAACTCTCAATGTTTTCAAAGATTTAAACCATGTCGTTTAAAATAGCAGTTAAGGTAAAAGGAAGTAAAATTCTCGTAAATGATAACAAATCGGAAAGAAAATAAAGTACGATAGATGAGAATATTTTACAACGGGTAGTTTATCAAACAGTAATACATCTTAAGTTATAAAGATCCGGATACGATGGAAGATATAAACTTAGTACGACATAGTGTATAGGGAAATAAGACTGTTAATTTCTAAACTTCTTCAGTCTTCCGCGTTGTTGAGACCATGGCGAGCTTCTCCTCCTTCTAACATGTATGCTTTCCCATGATCACCTTCAACTTGTTGACCTTGGTTTTGAGGACATTGATTCCGATAGTGTCCTTGCTCCCCACATCCGAAGCATGTGACTACGGCTTTACCTCTACAATCCCTGGCTAGGTGTCCCGATTTTTGGCATTTGTGGCACTTGGCAGGGCAAGGACCCGAGTGATGAAACTTACATCGATTACATAGTGGGTGTGTTCCAGCATAACCTCTGCCTTCTATTGGTGCAACAACATAATACATTGCAGCTTCTTGCCTTCTATTATGTTGTTGATGATGGTTAGTGTTACGGTTTGGGTTGTTGTTATTATAACCTCCTTGGTCATTTTCCCATTTCCTTTTGTTGTTGTTGATTTGGTTATCGTTGTTGTTTCGGTTGGTGTTGGTAATGTTTCCCCCCTTCACTACTTGTGCCATGAGCTTTTGAGATACTCGAATAGATTCTTCAATCGTTTGCGGATCAAATGAAATCACATTACCTTGAATAATCTGGGGAAGTCCTCCAATGAAAGCTTCCAGTAGTTTCTCGTTGTCCGAAACCATAGATGGACATAAAGCAGCCAATTCTTGAAACCTTCGAATGTAGGTCTCGATGTCGTACCCAACAGTCACTAGCTCATAAAATTCGGTTTCCAACTTCTTCACCTCAGTACGCGGACAATACTTCTTTGTCAATAACCCTTTGAATTGCTCCCAGGTGAGCTTGTAAGCATTTTCCATACCCATGGGCTGTGCATACGAGTTCCACCACGACATTGCCCCATCTAAAAGTGTACTTGTAGCGAACTTAACCTTGCAATCATTTGGGCAATTGCATAAGAGAAACACAGACTCCATTTTCTCAAACCATCGAACCATAGCAGTGGCTCCTTCCGTGCCTTTGAACTTTGTGGGATCTCCGCTCTTAAAATCCTTGTACAAACAATTCCGAACTCCAGACCCTCCTGTAATCCCTGCACCAGTAGCAAGTTTGGCAGCTTCAGCAGTTGCCGCAGCCTCGACAGCAGTAGCAAGTCTAGCAGCTTAGATGGCAGTATGCAGCCTCAGCAGCAGTAGCAAGTCTAGCGGCTTCGGCAGTAGCTGCAGCCTCAGCAGCATTAGCAAGTCTAGCAGCTTCGGCAGTAGCCGCAGCCTCATAGCAGCCGCCCCATTTGCTCTTTCATTCCTTATTGCCTCGGCTATACTATCCCTTACATACTTCTGGATAACAGCTTGTGTCATTTCTGGTGCAGCTTTCTTCGGCGCCATAACTCTTCAAAATAAGAGGAAAGGTGAGACGTAGCAAAGTCCTATGTTAAGAATAAGCGCTCTAAAGAGGTGTGAAAGGAGGTGATAAATTTGAGGTTATTTTTCAAAATGATTAACGAATTTCTAGGAGATGGGTATGAGATGTCGTAAGTATTTCAAATGTATGACAATTTAGTGACTTAATGTGTGAATAACGTGTAACTCGACATGTTGGTGGTGAAACAGAGAAGTGAGAGCGACTTCACCCTCCTTGAAAGTTTTGTCTCGGCATTCGATGTTATCGGTGATGAGTCAACTGATGTTAAAATTTTGATAGGGAATGACAAGGCATTCTCCACATTGGAGTCAAAAGAAGGATAATGGAACGGGTATTTGAAGGCATCTCTGTGACAATCGACGTGAAATGAAAGTAAATAACTCGAATAAAGTGCGTATGAATCCGCATGTAAAGTGAATATGCACTTATGATGAAATGATGATATGCTATGATGATGTAGTTATAGTCTAGTGTCAATGATGCAACCTAGTTCTCTATAACCGAAGCTCTGATGCCAATCTGTCACACCCCCAAATTACCTATTTTGCAGCGGAATGGAATTCCTGGGGGTTGACTGTCATAACATCACAATCACAGTTATATTGAACGACCTAAAGTGTCATTTGAAAAACACATCGTTTGATTTAATAAAACAATCAGAGTTTACAAAGTATAGGTCCCAATTGAAAATCATTATGTGCGGAAATAAGTTTGTTACAAGCCAAACGATGTTTTTAAAGTGCATAAATCCCATGTGAGACGCGTCGTCACCGCGACTCTATGATAAGTCCACATGCATGCCATGAAGTGTATGCCTTAGATACCTGAGATAAAACATGCTTAAAAGTGTCAACACAAAGGTTGAGTGAGTTCCATATGTTTAATTAAATCGTTTGAACACAATATTCGTAGTGTGAGTTACGTTGTTTCACACTCATCGTTGAAATCAAAACAGCATTTATTTCACTAAGTTCATGACAACCAAAGCGTAAACCTCGTACCAATAGAAATTGGTAAAATCGTTTCATCGCAGCCCTAATAGGTAAACTTTCCAATTTACCTTAATGATTCAAATATAGTGCGTTCGATTTCCCCTAACTGGGTCAATAAGAACTGGAGTGTTAATTCCAATAGGCCTATTCACAATATTAAGCTCACTCGCAAAGTGACTAATGGTGCATGATGTAGGGACTTCAAACATGGCAATTGATTACTTAGTGACAATAAAACATTTGGATATAACATGCAGTTCAAAGCATTTGTGTTCGATTAAAAATATAGCATGTATCTCCCCCAAGAGTTTGTAAAACAATTAAGTAATAGAAAGTGGGGCTATGAACTCACTTGGTACAATGATGCGATGGCAAAAGTGAGTACACTGAAATGAGGCACAATCTCTAACTGCAACCTATTATGAATGATATGATCTATAATAAGTCATGATGTAATGTTATGCATGCAACTCGTATGATATCTATACCACTTGTGAATTTTTGAAAATAAAGTTTATCGTCGAAAAATAATCTTATAACGTCTTGACAATTTTTAAATTACTTTACAAGTATTTTCATTGAAATGATATCTTTCGATAATCATTTAGTGATTTATTATGAAATTATAGCTTTTCGTCGTAAAACAATGTCATTTGACAATTCATGAAAGTAACTAAATGGCCTCGAAAAGCTAGTCGTAAAATAGTGAATATCGAGTGTTAGGAAACAAACTCGACGGTTTTGGAAAGCTTGTAGCATTATCTCAAACTTTTAGCTTTTAAATTTTCATCATAAAGGTCTCGATCATGGAGAAAAACATAGGTAAAGTAGGGTACTTGTACCAAAAATATTGTTTAAGCGTAGATTTCCGCAAAGTTTGAGTGACCGTATTTTATTCGTTACAACTCCGTTTGACGAACGGTTGAACATTTTGGAAAATAGGCTAGGTGAACTTACTTTTACTAGAAGACATCGTTTTCTAAAAAGTACTCCATTGATGTTAAAAACGACCCTCAACATGGTCACTCGCAACTATAATTTTTGGCTACTAGAAAATATATATAAGTTCTTGTGAAAATAGTTACGTCATTCTTATTTAAACGCGTGTAATTTAATCGTTATAAGTCCGTTTTCTACGTTTTATGTGTCCGTAGCTTCGTGTTAAAGTATACTAACATATTTTTGATAAATCGACTCATTTAGATAACGCTTAAGACTCGTTTTTGACCCGTAAAAATCTGAACAGCATGCTGATTTTTCCGGAAATTATAGTTTTCGTCGTTAAACTTGAAAATAGCATAACTTCTTCGTTATAACTCCGTTTTAACCCGTTCAAGCGACCAAATTTTCGTTTTAAGGTATATTTTCTGAATATCTAGCCCAAAATATTTTACAAACTGTCGAAATTTCCAGACTTAGCAAAAATGATCAGACCCTTATTTATTGTTGTCGAAAGTGATTTTTCTCGCGTAATACTTATTCTAACCACTTCGAATCAACGCCAAAGCTATTCTAAACCTACCATACACCTTCTTAGGGTGTCATGGGTTCCTAAACATCATTAAAAATGATATGTTTCAAGGGATTAATTATAGGATAGTATATACTAATTATAAGTACTAAAAACATGAAAAGTGGTATAGATACTCATATAACTTGCATGTTTTCTTGCAAAAATGATAAAATAACATAAATATAAATATGAAAGAGTTATGAAGATCATGAAATGCTTACTTGAATGATTATGTGAAAAAGATGATGAAAATTGTATTAATCTATAGGTTTTTATTTCAAAACCTTAACTAGAAGTACTAATAGATTTAGAAATTCACTTGACTTCAAAATATGATGATGATCTTCTTCTTTTTTTTGAAATGGCCGAACCACAATGATGGTGAAGGAGAGTTTTCTTTGTAATTTTGTTTCTTTTGGATCTTATGTATATTTTAGGTAGCTTAGGATTTAAGTTATATGTGTACATATGTATCTAAAGATGACAAGGATAGTTTTAAATGTTATCTTGGTGACTAAAAGGGGAGGGGTCATCTAGGGGATAAGGGTGTAGGATTTAGTGTATTTTTTTTTTATATAAAATGATTTTAGGTGTTAGATATTTAGATTACTTATGATAGGATATTTAGTTATTATGTATAGCGTTGGCTAGAAATTGATTTTAACGGAACAAAATAAAATATATTGAAGTCATAAAAATTATAAAATGCATTTCTCGCAAGTATCGGGTGATTAAATAATTATCGTATAGAAATTTCGTAAGAAATTTAATGAATATATATATATAACAATATATATACAAAATAAATCCAAATCATCGGGTAAACTAACAATATAATTTTTATAGCATTAAAATGAGTATAAAAATATATTAGGATAATTTTTGGAAGTGTCGGATCAAATATTTAGAATAAATGATTATGCGATAGCGTTTATTTAATAGGAAAATGTACGTTTAATGAAATATGCAAAACCATGCATGAACTAATATGATGATGATGTTACTAATGATATGTAGACTAAATCTAGTCTATATGAAATGTCCTCGATGATTGCTCATGAATTCGCAGCTAAAACCTTACGGTTACACGAATTTGATACTCGTAAACCTAGTTTCCGATTAATGATGAATAGTAAAGCATGAATAGTGATTTTCTCCGGGAATGAATAGTGTTTTGTGAATAGTAAAATTTTGAAATACGTTCTCAGAATATCAAATCGACTTCAAAAACGATGAATAGTAAATTCTCGAGATGAATAGTAAAATTTTCAAAGTTTGTTAATGACCTGAAATTATGATTTGTCACAAATACAAACATTATGCGGCAATCACAACCACATATACACTAATACTATCACTAATATTATATGATGCCCTAACGTGTAATCCATGTTGCAAATATACACATAGATGCTCTAAGATGTCATACAATTTAATATTTGACACATATGCTTTAAATTAGTGCATCGCCTATATAAAATCTTATTCAGACATTTTATCAAACACCTAGTGAGCAATGGTTCATGTGTGGTAGAAAACATGATTATGATGATAACCTTTCAACAAAACTTTAAAAATCATTACATCACTTATTTTTTTTAACCTGGTGTATGTATTTTTGGTGGTTGTTGATGTCAGTGAATTGACGATTGTTGGTGGTGTCCAATGGTTCATGATGATGGCGTTACACTGGTGGTGATGCCCGCGGCGGTTTCAATGGTGGTTCCCGGCGATAAATGGTTGGTAATGATGGTGATTTGAATGCTATTTGGTGGTCATTTGATGGTGGTGGTGAAAATGGTGGTGGTTCATGGTGGTGCAGGCGGTGGTGGTTAGTGGTGGTAAATGGCGGTTGTAGTTCACGGTTGTTTTTTTATCTCTGTTTGTGTGTGTTTTTTTTATGTTTTTATGAAAATGAGGATCTGTGATGTTGCCATCTGTTGGTTTGCATTGTTTTAATATTACCTCGAAGTTTGAAATATTTTCACAATCTACCCTGTAACTATTTTTCTCACTTTTCTATCTAATTACACTTTTCTCTAGAACCGCACACTCTCTCTCTCTCTCTCTCTCTATATATATATATATATATATATATATATATATATATATATATATATATATATATATATATATATATATATATATATATATATACTAGTTGCAAAGCCCGCCCTTATAAATATCGTTGACATATGTTACTATAGCGAAAGAAGACGCGTTAAAAATGGCTAAAAACGTTTTCAAGGAATATACAAAGTATATGTTTTTACTTCAAAAGTAAAATAAAGCTTTATACACGTGTGTCATTGAATTTGTGTATTATAGTTTTATAAAGCTATTCGGGTGACATTATCTTACAATGATAATAGGTGTTTAATAATCGGTTCCCAAGCGCGCTAGTTAAACACCTACTCCATACTATGTAAAATCAAAATGTAAAGTACTCATGCTCAAAAAACTAACACAACCTATGCATAAGTAGGCTATATCACACTGCAGTACATGTTTCATAAAGGTCACAAAAAATAACATGTATTGATCTAACATTAGTAAGCAGACTCAATACTACTCAAATGACTTCTCCAGATTATGCATTAATAGAAAGAAAAAGAAGATAAAACGTGTTGGAATTGAAAGTGATGATCCTTCTTTGCCCATTGTTGACTGAGAAATCATTAGAGTTGCCAAAATTACATCAAGTATCTAATTTTCAATCTACATTCGAGATTTGGATCAATTGGTGATATTATTCTACCAACTAAAAGTTTGTCATAATCATTTATGTTGAAAGTAATGTCTGAATTGGGTTCGCGGAATATAATGACAACCTGATCATAATCCCTATAATAAACACCAAATTCATATACCAAAATAATGTGTCAAACGGTGATAAAAGCGGGTACCGTATTTACCTAGCGGCAACATTTGCGGTTTTGAAACCTCCTATAAACATCAAGTAACCAAAATTTAAGTGGGACAACCAAGTAAGCTACTAATATAATCATATTCAAACTGAAATAGAAATATACAATTGGTCAGACGAGTGTCATTATAACTACTTGGTACATTACTAAGTCCTAACATCCCACAAAACGGTAATTTTAATAATTGTCATGTAAGACTTGTTTGTTAATGCGTTAAACATTAAAATTTGTTGACCGTTATTGATTGTTAAACAATTTGAAAGAAAAAAAATTTATAATTGCAATTTGTTTATGTTTTTTTTTTTAAATTTTAGTTTAAAATAAGTTGTCTATTTATATACTTTTTAAAATATTATTGTCCCTTTGTCCCACAATATAAGTATAGTTTGACATTTTGTATGCAACTTTGTTTTTAAATATTTTTGCTCTATATTATATAATAGTTGTTTCAATATATAGATGGATTTAGTTTAAAATGTAATTTTATTTGTATAATTTTGATCAAGTATTATATAATAAAAACAATAATATTTAAGGTAAAAAGTTGGGCCTACTTGTTGATAGTTATAAGTTAACGAAAAATAAGATATAAATGTACCAGTTTGTATAGCATTAGATAACAACTACAATAACACACTATAAATGTACCAATGTACCAGTTTGTTGAACACGGCTCGGATGGTCTGTACGCATAGTTGTGTTCTAGAAATCGGTATTAGTCGGATCACATTCAGCTGTAAGAATGGTAACAGGCAATAAGTTAGTGATGTGTGTCACAATAATTATATCAAAAGGTTTAAGTCAAGAACAAAAAAGACATCTAATGGCAAACCCCACTGAAACAACTAACGAACCTTGGTGAACACGAATGGGATGACCGGTATTCTTGCTTGTGTTCCGAAAACCGGTATTAGTAGGATCAGGTTCAACTGCAGCAATGCTCATGGGCAATAAGTTAGTGGTACGTGTCAGAATAATTGTTCCAAAGGTTTAAGATCCGCTCCTAGTATTGGCAAAATTAGGCTCATCTGTTGTCATAATAAAATCGCACATTGAATAACTTCCCCCCATATCTGCTGCAACTATTCATTCTACAGAGTTTGCGCCAAATTCTTTACAAAACATGAACATTAGTTCTAACCTACACCTCCAACAATAAGAAACCCCTAGGATCTTTAAGTCTGACCGAAGAATCTGGTCCGTGACCTCCATTTAATATCAACGCTGGTGTAGGCCCATATGTGACAACCCATGTTTCTTTGCATAAGCATGTAGCATCTGAACATCCAGATAGTCCACGTATATGTAAGTATTTTTGCTATTAATTGTAGGAAAAACTTTTGATAGCAGCAGATATAAATATCAGTTTATGTTATACTTAATTTGTACACTACGTTGCCATTATAGTTGTAAGTGGAAGCTCGGAGCAGCACTTCGGTGGTACACATAGTAACACCGGTAGAAGGCATTCTATCAGTTAAGGGAAGTAATCTGATGCGATAAACATGGATCTCTAGAGGTTAACAAAGTAGCTGGAAACTTCCACTTCATTAAAAGATTTCATCAATCAACCATTCATGTCCTTGATATGCTTTGCTTTTCGACAGGATAGTTATAATGTAGGTTGTCAAATATTTGCTCCTTCGCTAATCCTCTATTTCATTAAGACTTGCAGATTCATCTTCTTGAAACTCTAAAAATGTAAATTTGAAAGCAAATAACTTGGTATTAAAATTTGAATGTTTACATATTACTTTAGTATATGCTATTCTTTAGAGGTCAAATAAAATCTCCTTGAACTTACCTCATTATAATATGCGTCAGTAGGTTGCAAGAGTTACAAACGTTGGAGGATCCACCTGCAACCTCAGCAATGAGGCTAGCTGCCATTACACCTGTGAACAGACACACACACTCAGTACATGGTAACTAAATTTATACATACAAATTTTGCTTAAAATCCATGACTGTTGCTAGGATTTTATTATTTTCTAAAACATTCGGTACCAACATCAGAGATATTTCCAAAATGGAAGAAAATAATGATGTCGATACATAAATGTGCACCATGACTTATACATGTGCATGTCTTTGTGTGACTTCTTGCGACAACCATTGTTCTAAAGATCATCGTAAGCCTAATATCGATTAACGCTCTTGTTCCTACATTAGCAATCGCGACTGTTGTAATCAATCAACAATAAAGGAAAAAATAAAAACCAATATCATAAAAGGACCAATAAAATATATAAATATTTTAACCCACCTTCAGTTCCATCACGTGTTTGGCTTCGCGATTTGAGTGTTCTCAGTTACATATCTGGTTAGTGCCAAATGTAATGGAATATCTTAATAATTTGCTTTCCTATAATGCCTAACTTTGTTATGCTTTTGTGTTCAGATGGTGGAGTTTTTGTAATGATTCTTTTGGTAATCTACTTGTTCTGGGTTGGTTTGGTGGATAACATTGGCTTTGATGTACCTCAGATGACTTTTAAGTTATTCCAGTACCGGTAGATGACTTTCCACCTGAATCAAAATTTAGCTCCCTAGGTAGTCCAGTCAATGAATCCTCTGAAAATGATTTAACATGATGCACGAGGGAAGTACCTTCCTGGTGCACTCGATTGAAGATGAGATTAAGCTTTTCACGGGTGAACTTGTGACCCGTGTCGAATGGGTGACTTAGGTTGATTCAAGCTCATGTTTTCACAGTGTCTAGGAGCTTAATATTATTGTATTCGCACCAATTTGAAATTAATCACAATGTAATTTGGAATAAGATTAGTATGGGCAAGTGTTTGCATTGTCTTGGGGCAAATCGGAAGTCAATTACAGGGTCTATCATCAGTTCAAGTGATAAAGGGCAACAAAAGACAAATAATGTTGACGGTCCGGGCTGTTTGGACAGATTTGGTCTAAGGGGCTGTTTAGAGAGATACAATTTAAAGGGCTGTCTAGATACACGTAAATCAATGTGGAAAGTGATGAATTTGTAGTTTTAATAATAAGTACATGTTCCAGTTGCAGATTTGATCTGCTATTCGGAGCTTGATCTGCAGTTCCACGCGTTACTGCCACTTGAGCCTGTCCATTTGTGCAGAGTTTCGTGGGTTACAACTTCTTTACCTGAACTGACAGACATCACACCAGCATGTCAGAAGTATCAAAAAAGTGTATATAGAAATAATCCATTAAACGACTAAAATTGTCTAACATGTTTTGTATCTGAGAACATAACTTATATCTCGATTTAAGTTTAAAAAAATTTAAAAATAGCGCCATAATTATAAACATTTTATTATTTATATGCTGGTGTGATGTATCTAATAATACTTACATAAAATGTAAAACATGTTTTGAAAAAAAGGCCTTTTTTGGAGCATTTGGAAAGGTCTTATGACCTGTAATCAAACTTAAATTGTAACCATTTTCCTCATGAGGTATCGAATGGAAACTTTATCCGTGTTCCTCATAAGAATAGCTCATGGTTATATACCTATATATGTATAATCGCCTCTTTTAATCCAATGCCTTAAACTTACCATCACCAGTTTTGTTATTTCTCTCATTATCAACCTACGTTTAAATTCAAATCAATTGAAACCCATTGGATTAATCTATTTATATCAATGGCCAAACCTAATATGCTCAAAATCAAAACAATTGCTTGTCATGATCAATATTCATATCTGCTATAACTCTTTTCTTTACATCAATGGTTGCTATTGTAAGGGGTATAATGGGTGACTTTTTGATATTTATATGATTCAAAACATATACTTTAAACAATTGGAATATTCTGATGCATCAAGTAAACTATACCTGAAAAGAAATGGAAGGTGAAATGGCTTGTCTGATGGTCTTTTTGGCTCATTGAGCTAGTCAAGTGCTGCAAGTAAACTTTGTTGACCTCTCAATCATGCTATCACCCTCGAAACCAAAGACAAGGACAAATGGAATTTTTCATGTCTGAAAAGAAGTCGAAGACGAAATGGCTTAAGCTTAGGTTAGCATTAGCATTATTTTAAGAAGCACGGTTCTCTGAACCTGGATTATCTTTAACAGAAATTTAGAAGTTGTTAATGCTTTTTATTACTAAATATAGCTAGCTTAAAAGTTACTGGTTAAGGTTTCAAAGCTACATGTTTTCTCGTTTGATGTGAAATGAATAAATTTCGGAATTGGAGTTGATTGGTTCCTCACAAAAATATAGATAACCTTTTATCACGTAGTAAAGCAAGTACCTGCCATTTGCATCAGTGAAATCTCTGATACCACCACAAACTATTAGAGGTACAAACACATTCTCTGAAGTGTACTTTAATTAGTATCTATCAAACAATAAACAATACTGAAGTATTAACAAAAATACAAAATATAAGAAATCTATAAGACTATAATCAATGCAAAAGCTAGTTTTTATTAGGAGACATACTTGCAGCATTGGCAAATCACCGAGAGGGAAATCACGAAAACCGGTTATATTCAAAAAGCTAACCTGTAACGCATCGCTGTACATTAAAATCTATGTATAATTAAAATTAATTAGTAAGAAAGATTTTAATACCTCGTCAGCCCCATCTAAGTAATACTGTCCAGCAAGTTCAATTGGCTTACCAAGGTTCCTCACCTATAAAAGTAACAGTATAAATTATCATTTACGAATATTTTGCCTATAAAATAAAAAACTTAGATTAAGTAGCATATTTTCAAGCCAAATGCTACCCATTTTATGGATACATTAAAATTTCCACTACAATAATGCAAACTTAGAAACTTGTCGAGTCAAATATATAGCTAGGTTTTGATTTTGGCGTGCTGATGCATTGGTCATTTGGACACATTTAGTGCATTTTTTTTAGAGTCTAATGCTTTCTTAATTTTATTCATTTCATTGGTCTGACCAAGTTCTTAGTGAACAAAAGAGGATCAAAATACCTCATTCTCTTTTGTCTGCTCTCTCACATCATACTGATCTCCTTTTGTAACAACAAGATGACCATTATCATTAGTCCTCACATCAAGGCAAGCGATAACCTGCAAGTACCATATTACTTTAGCTTTAACTCAAATGTCTGGAGAATCATTTCAAAAGTATTACAAATATAAGATGGATGTTCAAAGAAAACATAACTAATTTTCAGGACATCAGTTATAGTAACTTTGGCTAATGAACACAGAACTCACCGTCTTTGCAAGCTTTGTAGCCTTTCCTTCAAATGGCTTCTGTCTTCACATTCCGGTGTTACGTTGTTAAATAAACAGAAACGCATGCCAATATTATATTTAAAAGCTTATAGGCTACCTTAGTCTTTGAAGAATTTGGTAACAAGAACTTCCTCAATATTGAAAGACCGACATCTGAGAAATTTGAAGCCGTTGATTACATGTGTCAGAAATAGAACTTACCCTAAGAAAGGCGAAGATTCTGGGCTTCTAATGTTAAAATGGCTTTCTAATAAGATCATTGAGTTGAAACTTAAAACCCAATACTTTCTATAACACGTAAAAGAAAACTTTCCTCCACTCTTTTCGGGGTGAAATTGAACGACATGCACATTTCCCCTTCTAATAGATGAAATGAAGTCAATCCCGTAGTTGCAGGTGGATGAAACCCACTCTTCATTTTCTTTTGACTATATGTAAACCAAGGTCCGATCTTTAGTTATATGTCAGTGAAAATAAGACAGATGAGAAGAAGAAATAAGAAAAGCAAACATACCGGAACAGCACGGTAAGAATGAACGAAATATACTTTTTTTTTTTGAAAGGCTAACTTCATTAACAGAAACAACGGATTATCTCCAAGCCGGAGATAACCACAAACCAATACATCAAGTTACATCAAAGATACACCATTTTTTCCAATCTATCTTAACCTTTTTCGATCTACTATTCAACCATAAATAACTAATAGCCTTCACTTCCTTGTCGTTTTGGACACGTTAGCCTTTCCTTGCTTGAAAATGATCTCATTCCGGTTCGCCCATATCTTCCAACACATGATGACAACAATGCCGTAAATGATCTCTTTCCGGGAACTAGACATTGGCAATAACTGAACACTTTGAAGAATGTCTTTGACAGAGAACATGATCATCGGGGGGAAGTTTCAACCACGCACTCCAACCCGCTCCATAACCCATTCGAATCTGCAGACAACCACGGTGAAAATGTGATCTGTACTCTCGGGAACCTCTCCGCAAAAACTACACAACCCATCCCCAATATTGATATTCCGGCAATCAAATTAGAAGCCGTGGGAATTCTATCTAAGCTCGTCCTCCACATAAATACGTTGCATTTACTAGGGATCCACTTACACCATTTATAAACATCACCATTAGGGTTACCTTGATCGCTGAAGCCACTTCCTCGTTTCCTTGACCGCGTATGCGTGATATTAGAACGAATTCCATCTCCACGAATCACGACGATGTTGCGGCGGACAGTGGACTAAACGGAAGCACTCGATCATCCTCCGTGTCTCATCATCCGATGATGGATATCGCTTCCACTCCCATTGCACTAAACCAGCATCATTATCATTTCCAATGCGGTCGACCACCTTGCACCACTTGTTTCTTTCAAGACGGAATAGATTAGGGAATAGATCTCGCAAAGGCATATCGCTAATCCATGAATCCAACGAAAGCGGATATCCGATCCGTCACCAAGCATCCACGAATCATATTTATGAACCGCGTCCCTTGAACTTGAGTCGCATAGGCAGCTTTAACGATCTTGCTCCACGGCCCACTAGATTGTTTATTCCAAGGAACCATATCCCCACGATTAGAAAGCGTGAATAGCCTCAATAACTTGTTTCTACATCGCATTATCCTCAACTTTGTAGCGCCAAATCCACTTGAACAACATCGAGTAGTTGCACTCCAAAAGCATACTCAAACCCAATCCACCCGAGTCTTTAGATTTCACTACATTATCCCAAGCCACCCGGTGTATTTTCCGATTTCGTCTGTCCCACCCCATAAAAACCGTCTAATGAGGCCTTCAAGCTTGTTTATGACCGCTATCGGTGCCTTATACATAGAAAAATAATACGTAAGTATACTCTCCAAGACAGATTTAATTAACACCAATCTCCCACCCATGGAGAGAATCTGAGCCTTCCACAAAGAGAGCCGTTTTTTAAACACTTGAATCACCGGGTCCCAGCTATTAATTCTAGACATATTACCGCCAACCAGGATCCCCAAGTATTTAAACGGGAACTCTCCAAATCGACAACCTAGCCAAAGAGCTTTAGCTTGCACCTCCATATCTGGCTTCCCAATACCATACAGCGTGGATTTATTGATGTTGATTCTAAGACCCGAACATAACCGAAAAACCCGCAAGATTCTTCTGAGAGAATTAAAATTAAACTGCGACCATTCACCCATAACCATCGCATCATCCATATATAATAAGTGGGATAGGACCGACCATTATTAGGCGGAGCACCCCTTCAAACGCTACCATACGACAAGCTTTCCGGATAATGCTAGACAAAGCTTCCATAACAATTATAAAGAGAAATGGAGAGATAGGATCACCTTGTCTAATGCCTTTACTGCACGAGAATTCGAATGTGGGAGAGCCATTCACCAATACCGAAGAAGAAGCCGATGCTAAGACACCGTGGATCCATTCGCACCACCTATCCGGGAACCGCATTTGCTTCATGATCGAAATCAAAAACCCCCAATGAACGTTATCATACGCCTTTTCGAAGTCAATCTTGAACAAAAATAATTCTTTATCTCTCCGTTTAGCCCAAGACATAACCTCACTAATAATCATAGGACCATCCAATATATATCTCCCCGACAAAAAGGCCGATTGAGTCTCATAAGTAACCGACTCCATCACCGTCTTTAATCTATTAGTAAGGACCTTCGATATCACCTTGCTTATCACCCCAATCAAAGTAATGGGGCGATATTCTCCCAACCCCACCGGATTCTCCACCTTTGGAATAAGAGTAATAAAAGAAGACCCCACCCCCTTATTAATCTTCCCAGTGTCGTGAAAAGATTGAAAGATCTTCAAGAAGTCATCTTCAAATAAATGCCAAAATCTCTTGATAAAGCGGAAATTGAACCCGTCAGGACCCGGTGCCTTGTCACTACCACATTCAAAAGCCGCCTCTTTAATCTCTTTTTTCGTAAATGGACCCACTAGGGACTTCGGCTTACACTAGAGATCATCTTCAAATCGTCACATACCAAGTTCGGCCTATCTTCCATCTCTTCTACAAACTTATCCCGAAAAAGGAAAAACTTCCGTTTAATTAGATTAGGTTTGGTTACCCAAACCCCGTTAGTCATAATACCCGGGGTACAATTCGAGACTCTTCGTTTGTTGATCACACCATGGAAAAAACTCGAGTTCTCATCCCCATCCCTGGCCCATTTCACCCTCGCCTTTGTCTCAAATCTGTTGAATAGCAACTTCAATCTCACGTGAACGCCTATGCCCTTCGCTAATAAAACCCATCGTTCTTCTTCCAGTAAATTGTTCCACCTCGCCATCCAACTCGTCTAAATCCACACGAATACTTTGAACCTCTTCCTCCTCAAACCTCATGTTCCTAGTTTTCCACTCCACAATAGCTTTCCGAATGAACTTTAGTTTATGTGCGGAAAATATCCGGACATGTATTCTCACCGAGATCTGCCAACATTGGTGGTAATCAAATCGTGAACCCATCTCGGTCTAACCATGAGTTGAAAAACTTGAATGGTTTCGGGCCAAAGTTCCTATATTCAACTTTAAGGATCAAGGGCTATGGTCCCGATTTTCCCTAGGCAAGGCTCGATATTCCAATGTTAGGCCACTGCTATGAAAATTTAAGGACACAAAATTCTATCGATCCCGCTACACTTATTACCCAAGAACAAAAGTATATTTTCCGCCTTGTAAACCATACTGCGTGTAAATCCAACCCATCTAGAAAATCATTGAACTCGTTCGTAGAAACAACATCAAACTTAGAACTCTTCCTTTCGCTTCTATCTCGAACACAATTAAAATCTCGCCAACAATCCAATGTACTTAGGATCTTGGCTAATAATCCTCTCCAACTCCCTCCAAACCACTCTCTTATCATCAATCTTTGAGGAGCATACATTAACCAACCCCACCTTCATACCCACTTTTAATAATACCATGAACAACAAGGATATTCCTATGTTTAAGAACCGAAAGTTTTTGAAACACTTTCTTATCCCACATAGACACTATTCCCCCCGATCTACCCGTAGCATCAACCCAATCCACCTCATAATCGCCTCTACCCCAAAACCTATCCAAGTTAACATTCTGCATAGACGTCAACTGTGACTCTTGGAACATAACGAAATTAATCTCATTAGCCACTCTAATATTCGATATCCAACCCGCCTTGTCTACCCGACCCATACCACGAATATTTATGGACATAATATTCATTGATCCACCATTTGAAAGCTCTCATCGTTGACCGCATTAGCTAGAGGTTCCTGAAAGTTTTCCAAATTCGAAACTCCAAGGTCTCTAGCAAATAATAAGGTATCTTCCACTTCTCTTCTTATAACTTCTTCACGAATACTGGTACTTACATTACTCACGTTAGCAGCCACTCGGTCATTTAAATCCGGAGTAAGAAACACCTCTTGTTGAACCTGTTCATTACCCGCTACCACCTGCACTGGCTTATCGAAAATAAGCCTGTCAATGTCAAAAATATCGTTATCTTCACGTACCCTCTTTTTTGGTCTATCTTTATCCAGTGGCGACATTGATCGCCGATATGTCCCCTTCTTCTTAGAATATTTGCCACCTTTTCTTTTACAACTTCTAGACGTAGACCCGGCACCCAGAGAATGATCAAAGTGACCATTTAAGTGTGACCATTTAAGTGTGGCAACACCCAGAGAACGAAATATACATGGCGGTTTGCAACATCATCTAATATAACTGAGTCTTTCTTGGTTTGCAAAGCATTCCATCCAATATGAGGCACTCGGCAACCATTTGATGAATCAAAACGTCCAACCACCCCAGGAATCAAACCAAGACCTTTCACTGAGAACGCAATTATTCAATTAAGTTAACATACTTAAGCTTAACAAATGCAAAATTTTCAAACATTATTTGTAGTCCTCATTTAGCAGATTTTTGGTTTTGCCTGCCAGATGACAGCAATAGAAGTTAAAGGTAACAATGCACAGAAGATCTTATTACCGTCCAAGACCATATTTCAATGATTTTCTTTATTAACCATTTTTCTTTTTTTAGCACATTTCATAATAGATAAGAAGAAGCATTAAGTGAAGCCTATTGACAACCCACCAGGTCCATTTTCTTCCCTTGATTCAAAGCGTAGCTGCAAACCAAGACAAATGCCTAAAAATGGGCGATCCTTCTCAATGTAAGTGCGAAGAGCATCAGCCATCCTAAAACATCATAACAGAAAACGATAGTTTGAGTTTTATTTTATTTTCGAGGAAATCGTTCACAAACAGGCGCATGTTACACATAAAGTGGCAAAAAGAAGAGACAGGTCATTGCTCCCTAGTAGTCTAAGTCAATTGCATAGTTCTTAACGGTCTCACTAATACTTTATTCCACGTGTTCTTGTTCTACATTTTATTTTACGTGGTCAGTCCTTTCTTAGAATTCCTAATCTCAGAAATCTACTTTTGCAAAGGTGGAGTTGACAAGAATTGAGTACGTGGAATTATCAAAAAATACCCATTCTGGTTTATCACGTCCATCATTGCAGCAAATGCTCCAACCCCGGGTGATATAAGACGCTTTGCATTCAAAATGTCCTCGGGTGTTTGAACCTGGAACATGGGAAAGTTAAACTAATATACCGGTGTAAAACAATATATGCACTACCAAATAAAATCACGAAGTAATATATATGCACAAAGGTGTAAAAAATATACGATACTCAGGTTCAACGAATAACCAACCGAATATACAGTATCTAGTATAGTAGTATCGACAAATATATATTCTTTCAATATTGAAACTTGCTTGTTCCTACAAGTTGAATTCACACAGACAACCGAAGAGTAACACTCTTTGCACCAAACTTCCATTTTCTTATTACACTCGCCAGCTCTCCAATCAAGGAAGCAACCTCCATGTTGAGGAAAAAATAGAAGGTAATAGAATAGATTGTCAGCATACAAGCTTACACTACCATATACCACTTGGACCTAAAAACCAATTGCACCATACTTACCATTAGATTAGTCACACCAGAAGCGTGTCATGTGTGTGTGACAATAAGCACTTTGGAAGTTTGTATTTAACTATTTCCCTATAAAGTGGCGATAATCCGTTTGATATTTCTCTGGTGAACTAAATTTTAATAAATTTTAATAGCAAATATTTCTCTGGAAGTTTGTATGTAACGTTTGATATACTATGAATAAATTTTAATAGTATTTGATGACTCTCTGGTGAAATGCTTTTTGAACCTGACCCTGATGACGTTTCCTTCACGTCCCGCTCCCTATGACTACTTGAAGCAACACCCCTGTCGCCTAAATCCGCTAATTCATTCACAAACATGGACTCGAAAACATAAGTGAAGTAACTGGATGCCAATGTTCCCACCACCAAACTGACCTATACTTAAATTCTCCTCATTTTCACCAAACTCTTCGACTTTACTGCAACCCCTTTTCCTCTTAGCTCGAAAGAACTCGTCTTAATCATCTTCATATAGTCTTTTGACCCCTTGTTACTACTGGTATCCCAAATATTAGTATGTAACTAAGAAGGATAAAGCTGACTAAGCAACATTTAACTCACTTCTCTCTTAGCCGACAGGTGCATAGATAATCGTATAGATACAATATTTGCTGCAACTGATCTTCATCCAGGGACAAAACCTAAAATAATGGAAACATGTCAGTTAGTATGCGTAGAGAATGATTAAATAATTAAAACATTATGAAACTAACCAATCCAGATAACTCGACATCGACAGAGTATTGTGCCGCATTATTGTCCCTATTCCGCGTGGAGTGGTACCGGATGTCAGCTCCTTCACAGGAATATGGAGGTGAAGTCATGTCTTTTCTTATTAGTATTAATTAAATGTTTAATTTTGTTGTTTGTGTAGAAGTGGTGAACAATAAGCAGTAAGCAATACTACTCCATCGTAGTCTTTGAATTGTTTTTTACTTGGTTTCCCACAAGCAAATATTACATCTGGAATTTTCGTACTGCCAATAGTTATCACCTCTTGGCCCAAATCTACAGTTACGCTACTATCCACATAATTCTGTTTGCAATCTGCAGCTGGAGAAGACTTCTTATCGGGTGTACACTTAGTCCATATTAGGTCGCTCCCGGTGTCCATGATGGCCGAAAAAGGCACAGCTGGAGTTCCCAGCTTTATATTCATAGTGTAAACATCTCTGAACTCTTTCATTGGGAATGTTACTGGTAAACGTGGGTGGTTTTCCTTCCCATTCCTATCATTATTTAACGCGTTTTGAGTGTATCTGTTTATGGGCGTATTTATACCCACACCAACACGAGTTAAAGTGGCTTTCAAGCCGGGTTGTGTTCCGACAGTTGGGATTGATGCATAACATGTGGGCTCTTTTGCTAAAAGTAAGTGAAATAGGATCACTAAAAGGATAGGAGAAACAAAAAAGATGGACGAGGCCATTACTAAGAGTATGGTGGTACTTGAGAGTGGTATAATAGATTGATGAATAACTGAATATGCATGTATCAGTTTATATAGACATGTAAAAATAACTAAGCTCATTGTGGAGTGCAAATTAACGTGGCTGTATATTGTACTCCATAACAAAAAAACAAAAACAAACCGTTTATTTTGTCCTGGTCGTATAACGTGAGCATTCAAATGAGGTTATAAGTCATGGGCAGGAAAGTTTAGTGCATGTTGAGTGTTGACTTGAGATAATTCAGAAAACCATATTGAAAAAAGAAAGGAAAAAAAGGAACTTGGTGTCAAAAATGACCTGAAAACAATATATTATGTTTACAATGTGTCTCGAACCCAAGATAGATCCATCTCTTGGAAACACATAACTCAACTACCACACCATTTATCCTATCATATATCAAACCGTTTAGTAATATATCATTTCTCCTACCACACCATTTCTCCTATCATCTCTTGTGATGGATATATCATATATGTTATGTGATAGTGATTTGTGGATGTTGTTTCGTTGAATTGTTTATCTGCTACGCAAAGTTAGTGATAAAGCTACCTTGTTTCTAATAGGTTGTGCATTTACATAAAAGGAAATGGATAGAAGAAAAGACTTATCCTCGGTTTACTATGATTGGTCAAAGTCTAGGTTCGGTGTACCTTGCATGGGAAGCCTTGAACAAATTTGTTCCGTTGTACTATTTGGATACGAGTGGATATGCCTTTACTTATCCACTTGCCCGGCTTTTTGGGTGTAAGGTCAATTGCTACACACATTACCCGACTCAGTCAGCATCAATGCCATCTCCACAGTCCTCAAATATGTCTTCTCTTCTGCCTCATTATTCTAGCGAGCCACCATCAGTGGTTCAACTCACAATGTCTGCTGCAAGCACCCTATTGCAGCAGCCTTTGTATATGATTAGCATGCCTCAGATGCCACTTCAACCCCCACTACCATCACAGCCTAGACAAACTTCTATGCCACCTTATCCTCATCAAAATTACTCTCAGATGGGAACCAATTCTTTTCTTATGCTCCCATGAACAATCATAATTTTGTAGCAGGATTAGTCCAATAGGCTGCCTTAGTAATAACAGGTCTGTTTCCCATTCGAGTACTTGAAAATTTTGAGGTTTTGCCTATTACAATCACCCTGATTTATGTTATTGACCTGGAATTATTTTGATTATGTTATAATACTTGGCTACATTGGATGGATGCTTCCATTCATTCAAAAGCTATGGGTGATAAATAATTAAAGATGCTTATAAAAAACGTACTAATGACTTTTTTATGGGAGCAGGTATAGCTAGGTGGCCTCTTGTGTGCGTAGTTGTGTACTACAGAGGCAAGGAGGAGAACTTTTATAGAAGTCAATAATGCTTTTAGTGATTTTGCTGATAATTGTAAAGTTGAACGACCTCCTGGAAATGATATCCAAGCTTTCGTTGATGTGCTTGGTGATTCAGATACATCAAATGCTATACCACCAGTCAATACTAC
Source organism: Chrysanthemum makinoi (assembly GCA_910596185.1). Lineage (NCBI taxonomy): Eukaryota > Viridiplantae > Streptophyta > Magnoliopsida > Asterales > Asteraceae > Chrysanthemum > Chrysanthemum makinoi. The sequence goes on along the minus strand of OU343221.1, from coordinate 176,374,709 downwards.
TGTGCCTAATTCTGGAGATGAAAAGATACAAGATCAGCCAGCTCAGAGCAATGACCTGAATATAGTAAGGAATGTTGATGCTCTTGATGAGATTTCAGATATCTCATACCCATCTGCTTCACCTATTGAAGACTTAGAATCATTCAAGGACTTGGTACAACACATTAATGAGTCCAAGTGCTCAACGGCAAGTGTTGATGGAAGTGAACCCATCTATGAAGGTGAGGAATACGTACAGGAGACAAGCACTACAAATTATGAGGATCAAGAGCCTATATATGAAGGGGTGGTTCTAGCAGAACAAGTGGACAAGGTTAGTAGTCATGCAGATGAGACAAAGGATGAGTGGAGTTACAAGAAGGCAAGGTAGGAGTTTATCTATAGTTAAATGTTTCCTATAGTTTCTTTCTGAAACATTTACCTCAAAACAAATCAGTTAAGATGATCGTTCTTTTATATAGGGGATTTGATCAGGAAGTTCCTGAAGAATACTGCAAATCTGTTGACTATATATGGGTACGTTTTATCTATTGATGTACACACTTTTATGCTTTCATTATGAAGAATATAGTGGTTCTGCTTGCTTTATTATAAAGGCTTCATTCCTATTGCTGTTTCAATGCTTGCAGCTTATTTTCCTTGCAAGAAGGCCTAAATGAACATGAACTTTGTGTATTTTTATGGAATAACCATTTCAACACAATGTTCAAGGTTGGTTAAAGTATAATGACTAAAAAGAATTATATAAGAAAGTATGTTCGTATGTTCTGAGAAAAAAGATGTGTTTGTTGGTCAGTTTATTTCCAAAGACTAACAAACTCAACAAACTTGGCTTATCATCTTCTGATTTTTCAATAACATTTCAGGGGATATATGAAACAAATGTAGGACTGGATTTCAATACCACCCTTCAAATTGGATGTGTTTGTAAAGTCGATAAATCAGCTAAGAAACGGAATACAAAAGACGGCTGGGACTTAAGTGAACTGCATACGAAAACCACTACAGAATGCTCTTATTTAGAATCATCGATTTCTTTCTTCTACTTGTGTCATAGGTAAGTTAGAGTTTTTTGTTTTGGAAAACTACAAACGTTCAAAAAGTCCTTAAAACACATGGTTTAAGCAAACAGTTTCGTGAAGCTTGCCAATCCTTATCAATCGAAGCTCCCATATCCATAGATGCTTCCAGTTTTAAGGACTGGTTTGACTTATGTATTGAAAAAGTCAAATGCTGTTTTTTATCTCCGTAAAATAAGTCTTATAGAAGGGTTTATGCCTTTAAATAGCAAGAAACTTATTGCTAGGGGCAGGGTGCTCTCCTACCTCTCTGGTTCTTTTAACCCTATAAGTTTATTACTTACGCTGATCCTTACACTTGTATTCCTAACTTCTGACACGTAAATGTTCCCTAGAGTTTAATTTTCTCATTTGTATGTTTATGTGATTAATTTTTTGCTACAAATGTGGGATTTAAACAGAGTAATATTGAGTAGGAATGCATTAGGTAAAAGTTCTTTGTGTGGATTTTCTGGTAAGGTATTTATTCATCCGCCCTTTCACTCCAATTTTCTTTCATTATAGCTACGCTTATTAATTACGTGCAATTTGACTTATTGCAACTGAATGCATGACCGAGCTCCTTTTTGGATCAGGTTGTAGGGTCAGAGTGCATGAAGCATAAGCCTGCTTACGTGCATAGTCAGCGTGCAGAAGAGATTGTTATTGAGGTACTTTCCGTTGGGTTCACATGTATGATTTTACGTTAAAAGTTGTGATTGTTTGTTCTTTGAGACGCGTGGTGCTGTGTTTGACCTTTTTTACCTTTCAAATGCACGAAGAAATTACTTTTCTGAATGATCGTATAAATTATAAGCCCATGGATGTTACAAAACTAAACTGAAGAAGAATTTTAGCAAATGCCAAGATTACGTTGTATATTTTAAGTGAATGCCGGCTACTTGATGTCTTATTTTGTGTAGTATGACGAGATATTAGAATGTTCTACACAATGCATAATCAATCGGAATACCCTGCATAATTTTTCTGGCAGGTATGTGAAGATTGCTGGGATAATCGTGCCACGTAATATGCACTTGTGGAATACAGGGATATGTATAGCTAAGTGTCACACCCTGCTAAGAGCGGAAACACGAGGTGCAACGAAATGTAACATCGCATAAGATAGTAGAACAACACCATATATGATTTAAGAAATGAGTTTACAATGTTACATAAAGATTTTTATACAATACAAAATGATGTAAAACATAAGTCTTAATCTTATCAAAGTTAAGTCTTTAGAAAAATGGGCTTGGCTAAGTCACTCGGTCATGATATGGGAAGAATGTATGACTTCAACATGCATGCCTTCAAAAATACGACTATCGATCACCTGAAAATAATACTCGAAAATGTCAACATAATGTTGGTGAGCTCGCAGGTTTAAGGAATTATAAGTATAAAACAGTTTGCTGTGCATGGAAACTATAAGTGAGACATGTGTATAAATAATAGCGCAGAGCAAGTAGTAAATGAAATGTAATCCACATCATGAAATCAGACCACCACGTGGTCCCGTGCACAATAGGAATCCAATAAGTTATTATCGCAAACCAGTTGGAGCTAAACTGTTGGATAAATGAAATTTGTCAACCAGTCCCAAAGACTGTTGGCTAAATGTAATCATAGGTATCCAAGCAGTCCCGAAGACTGTTGGCTAAATGAAATTTGTCAACCACTACAAATACTCATGCGCACAATTATATACACAAACATGTCCAAGGAAATAATATGAATTTAGCACAGCGAAAAAAATAATTTAAATGAAATAGTAGTTGAGTATTATTTTCCCCCAAGAAAATATCGGAAAATGGGGCCACGAGTACTCACCTTGAAGCGGATGAGATAAAGTGACAAGCCCAAGTAAATAATCTCTAGAAATCAACGTAAAATACTCGGAAACACAACTACTCCTTCTTCAATTGATCTACCTGAATTTACAATCATATATCATTTATAGGCTCTTTTTATAAGTCATAAATAATTTTAATACTTATTGTTATTTAGTAACATGTCTTAGGGTTATAACGGTATTGGTCAAAACATACATTAAATGCATCCTTAAATTAGTGATTAATCGTATATAGATTTTTGAGGTTTAATTAGGTTAAATGTATTCTTTATTAACGAATGAGTGTTTAGGGTTAGACCGAATTAGGAAATGAGGTTAAACGACTAAGTATTATGACAAATTGAATAAGGAGGAAAAAGGAAATCAAAAATAGATTACGACACTACCCTCGTTATAAACAAAAATCCTTATTGAAACACCAAGTTAAACGAGACGCGAACAAGAGAACATACTCACGAGACAAGTTATACCAATATCCTTTAAACCTAGACCTTTACATGACCGAATGAAAATAACGTGACACAAATCCTCACGAGGCCAACTTAGATCGACACCCAAAGCCCATGCATGACCATTTAAACATGACACAAACACACTCAACACTACAAGGTATAATTGACTCCATAATACCATGCATATTATACACGCATACAATCACAAACCCACAATTTTTTTAAATCCCGTACTAACCATACTTGACCCTCATTACTATACACTCTTAGATCAGATTCTAGATTGTAAAAGTATAATATTGTATTTTTATCATTCACACCAATACAAACCATGCATGCTAACGTGTGAAATACTAATCCCAAAAGAAACACAACACTAATAAAAGATGAATGTAAAACCCTAAATTTCAAAACGAATACTAAAGACTAAATTATCCTTTAAAATCAAGATTATAAAATACGTAAAATATATTAACGTTCATTTAAAGAAATTAAAAGATCTAAATTATGAATGTTTAAAACCTAACGAGTATATTAAGTAATCGACATTGGTACGACGGAAAAAAATTAAAAGTCACACATATAAGTTATTTTGGGCCATTTCCTTTTAAGCCGAATACCAACATAAACATGGGCCTCGTTTGTTTCATTGCAAGCCGAGTATACACATGAGCTATGGGCTCCGGTTTGGTTTGTGATCCGACCCCCCCCCCCATTAGGCCATGTCGGGCCTTGTTCTTTTTTTTTTTCTTTTTGCAAGCCGATCCACACACCAAAAGCCCACCCATTTGGACCGATCGGTACATGTATATATACACACACCAACCTCAAAAAAATTGAAACCCTAGTTTTCAAGGTCTCGACACAAGGGTTTTGTTTTCCTTCTCTTTTCTTTTTCCGATCGCTGCTACATCCTTGGTGTTGGTGCGTTGATCCGAGCTCGCAAAGGTATAACAACGTTTCCATTCGTCTCATTTATATTTACATGCAAACGTAATATATGGGAGTTATGAATCGAGCCACATGAATAAATCAAGCCCTAAAAATCAGTTATGATAGCCATTAATATGTAATCACAAAGGTAGAAACCCTAAGTCGTTATAATCATGGGTGTTTATGATTTTATGTGAAGAGTTGTGTGCGTGTTGGATCGCTAACTAGTGTAGCGGGTGTGTATTGTTTTATAGGACTGAATTATGGATTTATAAACATGTTATTATGAGGTTAAAACAGGTTGTGTGGCTTACATGGGTCATGAGTGCGTTTGGGTAGGTTAAACATGTGCTTATGTTGGTTTTAATAAACCCTAAAACTGGACAGCATCATATGTCGAACTTGTGCGTGTCATAGATCGAATTTTATAAGTACAATAATCTGGGTTTTTGTTGGAAAAGTTTATTTTATATCTTAGCTAAGTTTTCCAAGTGGTTTGGTCGAATTTGGAGTTGTCTAAGTCGTATTTTTGAATTTTACAAGATCAAGTGTCAAAGCTGAGAAAACGGGTCTGAAATTTAGTTGGATTGTCTGATTTTTCATTTGCAAACCATAAGTTAGTAAAAGCTCTCCTTATACAGGATTGACATTTAGGATATAAATGAATTTCTGGGAGTTTTGGGAATTTTTCCAAGGTGTCTAAACAGGTCCAATAAGTGTAAACTTTTAAGGTGTATTTTCTGATTTCGTTCTGGACAGGTCTGGACTTATGATTTTCCGTAGGCCATTTGGCATGGAAATAGAACCCACCAATTTTTTTAGAGTCTCTTAACTCATATGGGAACCCCTGGGATTTTGCTTGATTTCATTTGAGCTAAGTAAGTATTTTATAAAAATCGCTAAAGTCTGGTCCGAATATGAGTTTAAGAAACTGAGAGATAAAATATGATATCAATAGGTAACACACTTACAAATGGATAAGAAGCTTATAAAATGAGAATATACTTATAACTCTAAGAATGTTAATGCGATTAATCCGTTATAGCTTTAATGATGCTAATAAGTATTAAACAAATCCTAATCCGTGTAGATTCGTTGAAGGAGACGCGACGTTGTATCTTCGTGTTCATTCATTCGTTTGTTTTTCTCTCATTTGCTTTAAGGTACAGATATTCTGACCTTTTCAGTAAAGGTTTCTCATGATTTCCTTTCTTCGTCATTTCTCTTATGCTTATTAGGATTTCCTATGCCATTGCTATGATTCCCTTCTGTTTATGTGAATCTCTGTTTGTCTGAATCTCATGTTTGTTGAACTTGCTATGTTTGATTATGTACTTCTGATTATGAACATTTGATTTTGATCTTCTGATTATGAATATTTGATTATGAACTTCGATTATGAACAGTGATTATGAGCGTATGATATGTGACTGTGATATGAACCTTTGATTTCTGAACATTTGATATGAAACCTTTCGATTTGTTTGATCATTGCTTATCGAAATCTCTGTTTATTGAACCATGAAACATCTGATTTGAACTTATGATATGAAAACTCCGATTTGTAAATCTGTTTGACCTTTATGATGAATTATGATCTGTGTCATTTATGACAATCTGTTTGACCTAAGTTAGTTTGACACCGAGCCAATATTTCACTAGTCATGGGGGTTCCATGTCCGTGTCGATGATGCACCGTGACATGACTCTAGGGCGTAGAGTGATGTTCGCCACGTCCCTTTACATTTATCTGTTTATTTATAGTATGGACACTATCATGCTGTTGGGGCGTATGGATGCATCCTAGATCGATCTGTTATCGATATGATTTGTGCGGTGAATGATGTCGGTGTGCAATACGCGTCTTCACCAATTCGGAGCTAGTTACTCCATTTGTTATTGAGGCCTCCCTCACATTTTATAAGGTATTCGAGGTCACCCCTCCGAATAAGAAAGTTACTTCTGATATGATATGTTCTGGGCTCGTGGTAGATAACTAAATTTGTATCTATTATTTCGTGTTAGATATTACGTTTATGATTCCGTATTTGTCAATGTTTCCATTTACATACTGAATTATTATATGTTTATTGAATGTGTTTATGCTTTGACATGTTTATGTGACTACCGTCTACTAGGCTAGGATATGATTAATAGGTTTAAATGTGATTCGCATGTTGCCATCTGATTATATGTTAGTTTACCGTTATGTGAACTCGTTGATCTGTGTGATGACTATGTTGGTGGTAATCAATCGATCTGTATGTTTAGTGTGTATAATCTGTTCAGTTAATATGGTGAACTTTGCCTATCCGTTAGTGTACTTGTCTGCTTATGTCTGACCTGCCATGTTTGAATTCTGCTTATGCAAATTGTTTGATCTGGGAAATGATTCAACTTATGGTGTCTGAATTGTTAATTGGCTAATTGCTTTGCTATGTTTCTAGTTCGTTTAATTATAGTTTCCAAATTGTATTTCCTATTTGTATATGTGACTGCCATGACTTTGACTGCTATTGTTCCATTTGCTACTATCTTGTTTAAGTGTGTTAAATGTAGATTCATTGACTAGTATGAATGCCATGTTACTTTCTAGGAACTGTTTCCGTTAGCCTTTAGACTCTTCGTTTGGTTTATATGTAATCTATTTTTCTTGATATGTTAAGTGTCGGTTATTCGATGTGTTTGCGTTTGTGTCATTAATGTGCTATGAGGTGTTTTAAGCTGTTATGTGTTCTTACGGATTTCGTATGTTTGTGCTTCCGCAGAATCCTCAATGATTCGTCATTCTCATTTTGTTGTGATTTCGTTATTTGTATCTTGTTCTGTTTTAGCTTTTGTTTTGTTATATCTGTTCACTGGGCTTTGTAAGCTCAGCCGCATTTTCTTTTCTGCGGCAGGTATTAAGCATTCAAGATGAGCTTATGGGATAGGCTGATGGGTTGAGAGTAGAGATGAGTGCAAGATTTTGAAATAGGGATCTTAGATTTATTTTGATTATTAAGTTATTTATATTTTCTTTTGTAAGTTTTGTAAAGGCTTCCGCTATTGTATAGTACTTAAGGTTCTGATATGAAACTGTATTTGTGACATCTTTACCCTTGTCGGGTTGGGGTGTTACAATTTATGGTATCAGAGCCAGGTTTTAGGACCCTTAGAGCTTAGGCTATGACCTGTGAGGATTGGGTAGACATTAGGTTTCCGTCTGTTCAGATATCTTTCGATTCCTTTTGACTGTCGTTCAGATTTGACTTCGATATTCTTTTGTCTTCACTGAATTGGCCCTCCTCTTTTCATATCGAATTTTGGTTATTTTGTTTTCGCTCGTCCGTTTGTCGATCGTTTAGATGGAGACTACCCGTGGAGCCGAAGAAGAGGGTGCCGACCCTACATTGCTGCAATAGTCCCTGTGCTGGAGAGGTTCGTGAAGCAGAAGCCACGTTCGACTGCCGTGGTGCTGGAGACATCAGGATGCTGCTGGAGGAAGATTGGACGGACCAACCAGAGGCGCAAAAGACGGAGACAAGATTCAACCGGTTGCTGAGAAGGTTCATCTACTTCATATGATTTGGGCGCGACTTATGTCACTCTGATTCGTTTGTCATGCGTTTTGAGACGGTTTGATATTCTTAAGTGATTCGATCTGTATTGCTTTTCTCTGATTTGTTCGGAACTCGGTTTGAATCGTGAAGTTTATTGTCTGGCATTTTGTTAATATCCCAGTTTTCTTTTGGATCGTCAGTAATGAGTCATGAGGAGCCGTTTTATGCAAGTTGGTGGCCTTGTTTGTTTGGTAATATGGTAAGTTTTCTGATGTGTTATATCTTTGCATGAATGTGTATCTGGTCTGTTTTGGTATGTTACTTGTTACCTATATGTTATCCGTTTGTTCTGATATTAGTTATGTGGTTTGTCATGACCCGAGACAGAATATGATGATAATGAGGACTTGTTATGTGATGCAAGTATTATGACGCCTGATCAACGTGATAATACCGAGATCATATAATTTGAACTTATTGAAATTATATGACGTCTGGGGAAATGCCTGTGGTTGATACGTGAAAAGAATATGACTTGTATCCGTTATTTGGCACTCCTCATGTTCGTTTGAAATTCTGAACCTAATTGTGAGATTTTCGTCGATATCTGTTACGTATAAGTTTTGTACGTTTTGGACCGAAATTGTTATGATTTGTGTGAACTATGGATTTCTAGGTTTGCTCAAAATGTGTACGTCTCCATGTACCCTTATTGTGATCATAGGATATTTCATGAAGTGTTTGAGGAACATTAGATCCTTTTAGTTTGATTATCTGCGACTAGTGAGATCGTTAGGATTCATTCTGTCTATGTATATGTTTGTTCTCATCATTAGAGATCTGAATAAGTTAGAATGTGTTGTTTGATTTTCTGCATCTCATCTGTTTTCTGTCATTACTATGATAAGTATATGATTATCTGTTATAAGTATTTGACTGTTGAATTGATTTCTGAAAAGTATAAGTATGAATGTTCTGACAAGAATCTGTTTGTTCTAAAACAAGTTTCGCGTTTGCTTTATTTCCTTGAAATTCTGAAATCCGATTTGTTTTCTGTCCTATTCCGTCTGGTTCAATTTCGAGGACGAAATTTTCTTTTTAGGAGGGAAGAGTTGTAAAACCCTAAATTTCAAAACGAATACTAAAGACTAAATTACCCTTTAAAATCAAGATTATAAAATACGTAAAATATATTAACGTTCATTTAAAGAAATTAAAAGATCTAAATTATGAATGTTTAAAACCTAACGAGTATATTAAGTAATCGACATTGGTACGACGGAAAAAAATTAAAAGTCACACATATAAGTTATTTTGGGCCGTTTCCTTTTAAGCCGAATACCAACATAAACATGGGCCTCGTTTGTTTCGTTGCAAGCCGAGTATACACATGAGCTATGGGCTCCGGTTTGGTTTGTGATCCGACCCCCCCCCATTAGGCCATGTCGGGCCTTGTTCTTTTTTTTTCTTTTTGCAAGCCGATCCACACACCAAAAGCCCACCCATTTGGACCGATCGGTACATGTATATATACACACACCAACCTCAAAAAAATTGAAACCCTAGTTTTCAAGGTCTCGACACAAGGGTTTTGTTTTCCTTCTCTTTTCTTTTTCCGATCGCTGCTACATCCTTGCTGTTGGTGCGTTGATCCGAGCTCGCAAAGGTATAACAACGTTTCCATTCGTCTCACTTATATTTACATGCAAACGTAATATATGGGAGTTATGAATCGAGCCACATGAATAAATCAAGCCCTAAAAATCAGTTATGATAGCCATTAATATGTAATCACAAAGGTAGAAACCCTAAGTCGTTATAATCATGGGTGTTTATGATTTTATGTGAAGAGTTGTGTGCGTGTTGGATCGCTAACTAGTGTAGCGGGTGTGTATTGTTTTATAGGACTGAATTATGGATTTATAAACATGTTATTATGAGGTTAAAACAGGTTGTGTGGCTTACATGGGTCATGGGTGCGTTTGGGTAGGTTAAACATGTGCTTATGTTGGTTTTAATAAACCCTAAAACTGGACAGCATCATATGTCGAACTTGTGCGTGTCATAGATCGAATTTTATAAGTACAATAATCTGGGTTTTTGTTTTAAAAGTTTATTTTATATCTTAGTTAAGTTTTCCAAGTGGTTTGGTCGAATTTGGAGTTGTCTAAGTCGTATTTTTGAATTTTACAAGATCAAGTGTCAAAGCTGAGAAAACGGGTCTGAAATTTAGTTGGATTGTCTGATTTTTCATTTGCAAACCATAAGTTAGTAAAAGCTCTCCTTATACAGGATTGACATTTAGGATATATATGAATTTCTGGGAGTTTTGGGAATTTTTCCAAGGTGTCTAAACATGTTCAATAAGTGTAAACTTTTAAGGTGTATTTTCTGATTTCGTTCTGGACAGGTCTGGACTTATGATTTTCCGTAGGCCATTTGGCATGGAAATAGAACCCACCAATTTTTGCAGAGTCTCTTAACTCATATGGGAACCCCTTGGATTTTGCTTGATTTCATTTGAGCTAAGTAAGTATTTTATAAAAATCGCTAAAGTCTGGTCCGAATATGAGTTTAAGAAACTGAGAGATAAAATATGATATCAATAGGTAACACACTTACAAATGCATAAGAAGCTTATAAAATGAGAATATACTTATAACTCTAAGAATGTTAATGCGATTAATCCGTTATAGCTTTAATGATGCTAATAAGTATTAAACAAATCCTTATCCGTGTAGATTCGTTGAAGGAGACGCGGCGTTGTATCTTCGTGTTCATTCATTCGTTTGTTTTTCTCTCATTTGCGTTAAGGTACAGATATTCTGACCTTTTCAGTAAAGGTTTCTCATGATTTCCTTTCTTCGTCATTTCTCTTATGCTTATTAGGATTTCCTATGCCATTGCTATGATTCCCTTCTGTTTATGTGAATCTCTGTTTGTCTGAATCTGATGTTTGTTGAACTTGCTATGTTTAATTATGAACTTCTGATTATGAACATTTGATTTTGATCTTCTGATTATGAATATTTGATTATGAACTTCTGATTATGAACAGCTGATTATGAACGTATGATATGTGACTGTGATATGAACCTTTGATTTCTGAACATTTGATATGAACCCTTTCTGATTTGTTTGATCTGTTGCTTATCTGAAATCTCTGTTTATTGAACCATGAAACATCTGATTTGAACTTATGATATGAAAACTCCGATTTGTAAATCTGTTTGACCTTTATGATGAATTATGATCTGTGTCATTTATGACAATCTGTTTGACCTAAGTTAGTTTGACACCGAGCCAATATTTCACTAGTCATGGGGGTTCCATGTCCGTGTCAGTGATGCACCGCTGACATGACTCTAGGGCAGTAGAGTGATGTTCTGCCACGTCCCTTTCTGTTATCTGTTTATTGATAGTATGGCCACTATCTGTCTGTTGGGGCGTATAGATGCATCCTAGATCGATCGTTATCGATATGATTTGTCTGGTGAATGATGTCGTGTGCAATACGCGTCTTCACAAATTCTGGGAGCTAGTTACTCCATTTGTTATTGAGGCATCCCCTCACATTTTATAAGGTATTCGAGGTCACCCTCCGAATAAGAAAGTTACTTCGATATGATATGTTCGGGCTCGTGGTAGATAACTAAATCTGTATCTGTTATTTCGTGTTAGATATTCTTTTATGATTCCGTATTTGTTAATGTTTCCATTTACATACTGAATTATCATATGTTTATTGAATGTGTTTATGCTTTGACATGTTTATGTGACTACCGTCTACTAGGCTAGGATATGATTAATAGGTTTAAATGTGATTCGCATGTTGCCATCTGATTATATGTTAGTTTACCGTTATGTGAACTCGTTGATCTGTGTGATGACTATGTTGGTGGTAATCAATCGATCTGTATGTTTAGTGTGTATAATCTGTTCAGTTAATCTGGTGAACTTTGCCAATCCGTTAGTGTACTTGTCTGCTTATGTCTGACCTGCCATGTTTGAATTCTGCTTATGCAAATTGTTTGATCTGGGAAATGATTCAACTTATGGTGTCTGAATTGTTAATTGGCTAATTGCTTTGCTATGTTTCTAGTTCGTTTAATTATAGTTTCCAAATTGTATTTCCTATTTGTATATGTGACTGCCATGACTTTGACTACTATTGTTCCGCTGCTACTATATTGTTTAAGTGTGTTAAATGTAGATTCATTGACTAGTATGAATGCCATGTTACTTTCTAGGAACTGTTTCCGTTAGCCTTTAGACTCTTCGTTTGGTTTATATGTAATCTATTTTCTTGATATGTTAAGTGTCTGGTTATTCTGATGTGTTTGCGTTTGTGTCATTAATGTGCTATGAGGTGTTTTTAACTGTTATGTGTTCTTCTGGATTTCTGTATGTTTGTGCTTCCGCAGAATCCTCAATGATTCGTCATTCTCATTTCGTTGTGATTTCGTTATTTGTATCTTGTTCTGTTTTAGCTTTTGTTTTGTTATATCTGTTCACTGGGCTTTGTAAGCTCAGCCGCATTTTCTTTTCCTGCGGCAGGTATTAAGCATTCAAGATGAGCTTATGGGATAGCTGATCTGGGTTGAGAGTAGAGATGAGTGCAAGATTTTGAAATAGGGATCTTAGATTTATTTTGATTATTAAGTTATTTATATTTTCTTTTGTAAGTTTTGTAAAGGCTTCCGCTATTGTATAGTACTTAAGGTTCTGATATGAAACTGTATTTGTGACATCTTTACCCTTGTCGGGTTGGGGTGTTACAATGAACATATTAGAATCCATTTGCAAGGCACATGTTCAAGTTCCAAAACTTTAAACCTTAATAAACGAATCAACCTATTGATGCTACGACCCACAACCAGACATGATCGATATATAAAAGACACTCATGCGGGTGATAACAATCCCATGCTCTTTAACGAGACACAATCCGATTTGAATCAAAGGATACACACGCGAGATAACAACAAGTATCGCGAGACTAGATTTAAGCCCAAACCCCATTCTTTTAAATCTATTTCAGGCGCATGTTTATAGGCAGTTTTAGACATAGAGCGACACAAATTTCATAACCTTTTAGATCGACCCAAGACCCATGTTTTGAAATCTTTTAGGCGTGACATTAATGTTAAAATTAGAGCTTAACGCATAGACCCATGGCTGGAACAAAATAGATGGATCGTAAAAACAGAAAGCAAGCTCGATATACGACACAAAACAACACCCATATGTGGCGTTAACCTCTTTTTATCTTGTTACACAAGTATATTAATGAGACCAGTAGTGATTATTAGGTTAAAACTAGAGTATATCAAGAATCTGGTTAGGTTTTTGCATCTTAATCGTGAAATAAAATGTTAGAAGATGGTGATAAGGTTTGGGCTTAGTTGTATATCAGCAGGTTACAGTACTAGGAGCCTACAGGTGTACCTGGAGTCGAGCAATGACGATCACAAGAGCAGAAATACAACCCCAACCGATTAGATGCAAGCTAAAAAAAAAAGAGAACCCTACTCCACCGATCCAATTCTAAAACTTGCGACCTTCTTATCTTGAAGGATAGAAATACGCCAAGAGTCTTTAGTTTCTGAGTTTTAGTTTTGGTGAGGTGAGAATGAGAGAAAGATCGAATAAATATATGATGGGAGAAAAACGTGTGACTAAGTTTGGTAACCATGATATACCATCTAATAGTTAGGAGTGATTGACGTGAAAATTTATGGGATAGGCACGTTAGTTAAATTATTCTTATCTTCCAAATATACAAACATGAAAATTGATTTAGAGTCAATATGTGTGTCGTGTAATTTGCATCTTAGGATGGCAAGAAAAACGTGGAACGTATGATGTGTTTAGGAATGTAATAAGTTTTATTAAGTTAGTAAATTCTAGGTTTATTAATAATAATTTATAATCTTAACATATACTAGTAGTTTTTAATTATTACTCACCTATACTATAACTTAAGGGAAAAAAAAGAAATCAAATCACTTATTAAAATGACATTAAGGTGTTATAATTCCAAATTAGAAGTCAAATGTCGGGTCATGATGACTAATCTGATTTGGTGAGGGTTCTCACACTAAGAAACAGTAATAAAATTAAGTGGGCGAGGTTTGATAGTCATGGCGAAAAGGGATGTGAAAGTATAGTGTGTTTGAAAATTAAGAAAGGCTTGAAGGTGAGAAGTATGAAGAGGTTGAAAAGGGATGTGAAAGTATGCTGTGTTTGGAAAGTTTATTGATGAAGGAGGTAATAGAAGAGCCATGGTTGTTATGGATGTCTTCGGTTTCTGTGATGAACCAGATTAATTATGATGATGACAGTCTGTTCAGAAAATGTTTGCAATGGGGATCAACAGTTGACATGGCAAAATTTGCTCACATTAAAGGTAATATAGATCTCTGTTAATTATTATGCATTATTATAGTTTCGCAATACTATACCATGCTCACAAGAACTAGGAATATAGGTAGATTAGTTTGGACTAAAATATACACGTTGGACAAGTTTCAAATGTTGCAAGTATCATCTTAGAGGGGTGTTTGGGCGTGCATTTTAACAAAGATTATGTGATCTGTAGAGTGATCAAATAATCAACTCAATGTCTTTTTAACCCATTGAATAGGAAAAATGAAATAGTTGAAATAAAACCCGTTTAGCCTAAATCTTACTCCTATTACTGTGTACATCTTAGATATCCTACCAGTTTGATATACTTCTCGCTCGAAATAGCCTGATCCATAACACCCTCAAGGTTCATATTCTCTGTGTCTTCCATAAATAATGTCATCAAATTCTTGGAAAACCCGCTAAAAGCGCCAACCCATTCTCCTTCCAGCCACTGGTGTTGCCCATGAATCCCTCAAATTCCAAAACACAATCTTTGGCACTGCTCCTCTATACCCTTTCTTAACATGCTTCCTCTTAATCACTTGATTATCAGTCTCCCATGGATTCGTCGAAGCTTGATAAATTTCAATACTGATCGGACATTTGTGTGGACAGGGACTTAATCGTTTGAAGAAATTGCAACCTTAAGGAATACCTCAGCATGATTTAGCTCCGAGTCTTCCATTCACTCTAAAGAAGCCAAATAAATAGTACCAACAGAAAATTTGATTTAGCGCACAATTATAGGGGCCAAAGAAGTTGTGAGCTAACATATATGTATATTAACAAATCAAACATAAACATATAATCTATTCTTTTGTTCTAATACTCAGAAATTATAGCAGGCATGTAATGCTGATGGCTTGCACTGCATACCATTATATGTTACCCCAGGCAAGTACTATCTTTTTTTATTTCAGTGATTCTTCTTATGGATTTTCACCTTTAACGAATTCATGTCTTTTTAATTATCTCATACATTCTCAGGACTAAAGTAATATGATTTTGTTTCATGCAGGTGTCGGTGTAGTAGAATTCATCCTTGGTCATGCTGAAGTTACAATCGTTTTTGTAGAAGAGAAAAAAATCTCTGAGGTAATTTGTATTATATCAGTGACTATTATCTTCTCCATTTTCTTCCATTAAATTTCACAAAGTTCTATCACTAATATGGTTTGTTGAAAACATTCCCAAAAGCTGGAAAATATCTGAAAAGTAAGTTAACTATCATGTCCATTTTTTAAATATTCACCCTTATATACTAATATGCATAATACTGCATTGAGAGTTTGAATGACGGTCCTTCAGATGATGTTTATGCTAACGCTATTCAAAACTGTGACCCTAATGGCCCGCTTATGTTTTATGTCTCCAAAGTGATTCCAGCATCTAATGCGAGTGGACGCTTCTTTGTATTTGGTCGTGTGTTTTCTGGTAAAGTTTCACCTGGTATGAAGGTAAGAATAATGAGTCCAAATTATGTCCCAGGTGAAACTAGAGATTTGAATGTGAAAAATGTTCAAAGGACTTTAGTCTGGATGGGACAGACACAAGTAATTTGGTGTCAGGATGAAATCAGAATCACCTCTGGTTTCTAAACCAGAACCAACACAAACTGTGTTGACCGATGATGATGAATTTAAGATCATTGGATGTGTCAGGATATGGGATGTCATGTCAAATGAAGAAGCAGTGGGCTTTGTCCGGAGACAACTAATGCAACACAATGACTGTCAACGGTGTGCTACAGAACTCAATAATCAAGCGCTATGCGTACACACATGCGACAATCTCACAACTATTTTCATTTGCTTCTCTTTTTGCATTGAGCCTCCCGAGCCATGGCGTCCAAACGTGGCTTCAAAGAAAGTGCACAGTACACACGAGTCCGAGTCGATATGCTCCAAGACAAAAAACTGGTAGAAATTTTGTTTTCTTTATTATTGAGCTCCCTCTTGCTTCTCCTGCTGCTATGGTTTCTAAATAAATTATTCGCTGTGTTAAAAAACAGTTACACCGTAAATGGTTAAAAAGACGAGAACAAACAAGATGGAAGGAACTAGATAGCTGATATGAAGAATGGTATACTTGATGTGAAACAAGCCTTTCGATATAGGTACATGAAATCACCCACTGGTGATAATTCAAAATTACGTTTGATTGCTGAACAAGAGACGACAGATTGCCATCGACCGTTGATAAATGAATTAATGATAACATAATAACATGACTTAATGGTATCCTGAATGTGATTTCGAATGAAGAAGCGGATGAGCCAAAGTGTTTCACCTCAAAAAAGGACATGATGGAGGGGTGATTACATCTGTGGAGGAGGCAGTAGATATACATAAAAGTAAGTCGGTTTTAAATTGTTTCTATTGGAATTTGTCTCAGCGTGATAAAACTTCACAATTATCGAGTGTAAATGATGAAGATGATGGGACAAAAAGGGGTGTTGAGGAGAAAATTATGGTGAGTATTCAACTTAGAACATGTAAAATAGATCTGCCAATACAATCCGAACTCGAAGAAGTAAGACCAGTGGTCTTTAGACCACTTAACACTACCCGTATTTTATTTAGTTAGATTCCAAGCTGGATTATACTTGCTGAATTTAGTTGATGTAGTGAGGGCAAACTTTGAGTGTCTAGAAAAGCTTGGAATCGATAGGTGGTGTTTACATGATAGAGACATTGCCCCTGATAGTAAAACGTTGGAAGTAGATATAACTTAATTACGAGTACTTATTATTCATGTTATTATGTATTCATTAGTTTTATCCGTATGACGAATTTCACAACGTTTTTAGTAAAAATGACTATGAACCCGAAAATGCTTCTTTTATGCTGATGAACACAAGGAATTGCCAAGAGTCATAGTTAAACTATAAAAAAATTATATGCTTGACGAGTTACTTAGTGGGGACACGAAACTTTTTTAGTACTACAAGGAAGGTAATTAGACTCTTTTGTAACTTCATAGTAGTTTCAGCAGCAACTGTGTTTCAGCTTTTGAGGAATCCTGCTCTTTTGGCAACAACCCATTCATGATTACGTCAACTCTTCTATGAAGCTATGCGGTTCGATCATCAAATATTTTGTAGCACAAAGCAAAACTTGAAATTTATGCTTTGTAATCTTATTAGCTGCGAATGTAGTTAACCAGAACTTACTTCTTAATGTTTTGTACTAGAAAGATAATCCCAACCTTTATAATTATCTATATGTTTAACATAAAATTGTATATAAGCATTATGTATTAGCATGACATGATGCCCCTACAGCGGTGCTTGGGCATCAAAAAGTATTGTACAAATAAAACACATAAGTGTTCGAATTTATTTGTGGAAAAATGAGAGAATGTATAAGCAGATACATTTTGATCTTGATTTTTGTAATTGTAATGGATGTTGAAATTGTTGAACAAGTGAGTTTTAAGGTCGTGGTTTACACCATCTGGGAGATTTTCTTGAAGTAGTAGATTCTCTGTAGTGGTTGCTGGAGCAAAGCCACACATAACAAGTTGTAGTGATTCCTGTGGCTATTTACTTTTTACATATCAATTTTATTTTTTCACCTTTTCGTGCTCACTTCTCTGGTGAAATAATAAAGTTAGTGCCTATATGGGGAATTTTATGGTAGGAGTCCTTTTTGAAGTGTAATTAGCCTTTGAATGAGTTAATGAAACTTGGTCGCACCAATATATGTACATGAATATTAAAAGTTAGCTTTTAAATAAAATGTCTACCCCATGAGAACATTCACCAAAAGTCGAAGGGTGGTATAAAAGAAAATATTGTTCAGTATATGTTAGTGACAAGATGGTTCATTTGATTAATCATATATTCGGTAGTAAGTTCTGTCGTTGGTGTACATGTAAGTGTCACATCTTAATAGATACACTTTAGTTCACGACCCACGTTTATGCTAGAGTCGTTTAAGTTTATTAAATTCACTCGTAGATAATGTTAAATTTTGACTTTTATAATGTAATGGGAGCCTTTGTTTCTGGATAATGGGTGCCTTTGTTTATGCTAGAGTCGTTTAAGTTTATTAAAAGATTACCTGTCAATACAAGGGTCAGTTAGTTGTGAACCTTTTGTTAAGGGAGAAAATTTACAAATCGAGATATCAATAAAGGACAACTAATGTAGTTCGTTATATGGGCACTTTGCTTATATTTAAATCTACACATGCATATTTATTTAGATACACCTAAGTCTATCTGTACTAGCATATACATAGTACATGCGCGTGTGTGTACATTATACATACACACCCATATTCAGCATAGACAATGGATTCTTAAACCAAAAGCCATGTATTTTAATTTACCTTAATAACAACATAATGATCGGCCACTTAAGTTATCGATGTCATTTAGTCTTTCATTTTTAACCACTCCTGCATATTCTAGAATATTGAGCCACTAAACAGTACATGTTGTATGTTCAATAAAAAAAACAGTACATGTTGACGATAGTTGGATCAGGGGTATTATTATATGATTTTGCCAACAACGTGTTCTTTTACAAATGACCATATTAATGTATTATCATCTTTAAGAGGATTGTGCTTTATAAGAAATAATTTGAAACGGCCCTAGAAAACTTATGTATCCTACGTGTTATTCTTCAGGACTACACACTGTTAATACTAACTTATTTTCAGGATTATGAGTTGATTTGATTCTGGAAAAACTCAAAAGCCCACTTTTTTCCGGTGTATGATCTTAACAAGTTAAACTTATGATCTTATATAAGTCATAAGCTATGTGTTTTGATATTTTGTATTCAAGAAGTTAGCAGTGCATGTGTTCTAAATCATAATGGAAAAGTTTTTATACTGGAGGTAAATACCTTAATTAGTCATTGGTTGCTATAATAGCATATGAATGAGGTCAGATAATATTAAGTTGTATACCTTTGTTCTTGACAGATACGTAACCACACGCTACCCACACCCATAAACAAAAACCCTTAAATCAATAAATATATAGATGACGAAAAAAGGCAACAATTTTGTTTTATCTTTTGATTTGCCTACATAATTAAAAGGGTTTGTGAATACTTTGTTCTAATCACTATGATCTCAATATGGTATGCTTTCCTTCATTGCTTTATTTTAAATGTGTGATCCATACCGTTTCTATGGTGAATTTATGCCACTCAGTAAAGCTCTTTTACAAAATGTTATTGCGCCAGTTAAGAGCTTTGACTATTGTTAGTTTGAATTTCTTTTAGTGAAATATGGATCCACTCTAATTTGCATAATCTTCAATTGCCATTAAATAGCACCAGCACCAAATGTATAGCTTTCAAGTTTAAATATGAAACCAAGAAGCATTATGATGTTGTCCTAATGAATGATGGTTAGTGAAATAAAATTACAACATACTTATAATAATGGCACATCTGATGGAAGTTGCACGGCAAAATAGGAAGAACCTGGTGCCACCCAACACCCTTTTTTAACCGAGCTTGAGAAGCAAGAACACGCTTAAGAAGTGCCTCGCGGTTTATGAGCTACAGTTGGATAAGATGAAGGAAGATATTTCACAATCTATACTTTTGTCGTATATAAGAATTTCAAAAAGCTCATAAGCCCAAAAATAGGCTTTTGTGTTGATTAATTATTTGGTTCGAAATTTTTAAGATGGACCGTTCTTTAGTAGCTTTGGTTAGTTATGCTTTTTGTCAAAAGCAACAACTTATTTTTTCTTTGTACATTTGAGCCGGTAAAATAGGCATCTGTTTTTGTTATACAAATGCAATTTTACTATAAAAATGCTTACTTTATGCATAAAAAGTCTTAGATTTTGGATGGTACTTTTTGTGTTAAAAAGTTGGAGATCACGAGTTACATAGAGAAAGTAATGGAGTTGGAAAAGCGCCGTCAAGAAAGGGTATGGTAAATGGGATCAACGTGGTACGATGCAGGACGGCGCTTTCGACTAATTAGCAAAAGATTTGTGAGGCTTTATGGTGGTGGAGGTGTTTATTTAGGTGGTTCTTTTACTAGGTAAGATTTTTTTAATAACGTTTTTATTTTTCCCATTATTGCATTCCTTCGGCTAAATAAAGCTTCCCTTGCTGAGATTTTTTTAAGCTTATCTTACTGATTTTGATTATACGTTGTTTGATATACGATTAAACAACTACATTATATTATTCAAAAGTAACCTGAACTTTGAACTAAAATGAAGTACAAAATTTTATGCATTTTACGGTTCAACTCTGATGACTTCTAACCTGTGTCACCTGCTTTAATCTGACTATGTTTAATGTGACCCGCTTTAACCTGTGTAAATTTTAACCTACATGTTTCTGCTAACTATATCAAAAAGTCGAAATCAAATGATAGATATTATTTTCTCACAGTTGGTGAAATTAGATAAGAGTTTTATATGCTCCGCTGCAATTATTATAAGGAAAAACTTTCATTACCGCAATCTCAATACGGTAAATTAGTTGATGCTGAATCATGGAAACGTGGGTATGTTCGTTTAAACATGAACCCGTTTGACCCGGTTTACAAACTGACCATTTTCACCCAAACCAATTTGCCCCATTACCCAACTCTAACCTATTATCCTTCCCATTGACTAAGGACACGATTTTGTTTAGTAAACGGATTACTATGTAGGCTAATACAATCGCATCTAATTTCAATACTTATAACAGGACACGATTTTTTTAGTAAACGGATTACTATGTAGGCTAATATAGTCGCATCTAATTTCAATATTCATAACAGTTCGATCCAAATTTGAAAAGTTAGCCCCTTAAGGAAAGATGAAACTATAAACAATGGGCAAGCTTTTTTTACTTCAGAACTTAGATATATGCTTCTATATTCATCTTTTGTTATGGGTCAACTTTTGACACGTTTAACCCGGTCGATCTACAAACATGGGTCAGAAGCATAAGGATAGTGAGGAAGAATGAAAAAACATCATTGCATACATTGCTTGGATACGGTAACACAAGTATAGTGTTGTACAACAAGAATTACATTTAAGACCATGAACCAAGAAATGTGATAATTCTTTTATAGCCTTCGACAGCTATTGATTATCATTCTTCCCAGCACATTGTTTTATAATATTGTTTGAGAATTCTTAAAAATGTATTAAAGTTAACAAAAAACAACAAACAAATAATTATAAGTTATGCCCGCCCATTGGGCGGGCTTCGAAAACTAGTGTATATACATATATATATATATATATATATATATATATATATATATATATATATATATATATATATATATATATATATATATATAGGGGAGGGTTAATGTGAGATCAAACTTAAAGTTGTAAAAATAAGATCAAATAAAAAAACCACTAAAATATTTATAAATAACAATTTTAGCAATCATACACAAAAGAAATATTATTTTAATACAAATTAACATTTTAGCCACTAATAACCAAATGATACATGAGTTTAGATTAGTGATACAACTGATACACATTACACTAATAAATATTCCAAAACCTGATACACATACAAAAACCTGATACACATTAAACTTCTAATCAAAGTGTATCACCTAGGTTTCGTAAATTTTAAAAAGAAATCTATCAAAAATTTAACAATTTTAGTTGTAGTAAATAAAAAAATTGTTTTTATTGTAAGGAGAGTATCTCTTATCAAATTTTAGTTCGATCTCATTTTAACAACTTTAATTTTGATCTTATTTGATCTAGATTCTATATATATATATATATATATATATATATATATATATATATATATATATATATATATATATATATGTATATATATGTATATATATATGTATATATATATATATATATATATATATATATATATATATATATATATATATATATATATATATATATGTATATATATATATATACATATATATATATATATATATATATATATATACTAGTGTCAAAACCCGTCCGATGGACGGGTATGACTTGTGGTTTTTATTTTTATGATTTAGTGGATCAAATATATACTAAAAAGTAATTAAAAATTAAATGAAAATGTTAAGATATATAATTGATGTTACCATAATTCATTAAACGACTAAAAGTAGGTAAGTACTTTGATTTGTGGTTTTTATTTTTAGGATTTAGTAGAACAAATATATAGTTAAAAGTTATTAAAAGTTAAATTAAACGGTTAAGAAGTATAATTGATGTTACCATAATCCATAAAACGGCTAAAAGGAGGTAACTATTTTCTAACATTTTGTTCTAAACAATATTAATCATGAACATCTTTTACATTTGATAATATTATTAACATTTATTATTATTATTTTGTTTTTGTTAATTATGTTTATTTAGTTATTGTATATAGGTGCTTCCAGCTGTTATTTTACCAAATTTAGATGATGTTAACGAATTTGAATTATCTGTGAACGGATTTATGGTTTTGTTTGATGTTTGTTGTGATAAGAATATGTATGTATTGTCGGGTTACAAAAAACCATGATATATTGATCATGTATTATGTGTACAATTAAGAATTAGAAGTATCATAACAAAATAATTAAATAATGGTTACTTATACGCGGAATAAAACTTCATACATTATTAATATAAAACCATGAATTGAAGAAAATGATAAAGATACATCAGATCAGATCCATAAATGATAAAAAAAACATAAAATTACTTAATTATTGAAATGAAACACATGGGAAAAAATTTGTCTTGAACGAACATTAAAAAACCATTAAGATAAATTGTCTTGAACAAAACACTGGCAAATGCAAGTGATTACTCATTTTCACACAAGCTTCATGGCCCGCCCAATGGGTGGGCTAGCTTCATAATATTGTTTGACAAAATCATATGAACATAAATAAAAAATGAATAACGGAAAATATGTTAAAAGAATGATCAGAAACAAAAATAAAGTAATCATGTATTATTTTGTAAAAATAACAATGAAAAGTATGAGAACCAAAACAACGTTATTCATTGCATAGGCTTGCCTTTTAATGAATGTTTCTCATACAATTATTATAGCTTCAAGACCCATGTGATGAACGGGCTAGTTTCATATGGTATCTAACTTATAGAGGAAGAGAGGTCTAACTTTAATGTTTTTATATGATCAACTTGAGCTAAATGTCAACCAAATTCGTATAATGAACAAAGGTGCATGGAAATCTGCCTTATTATTTTTATATCTTATTAGGCATCATAATTGATGATTTGTAAAAACAAATGACAATACTCTTGTATTTCATTGATATGTCTTATGGTAAAAGCATGAATATAATTATGAAACCATGGATGTTTGTTGTTTTAGATGCAATATTTAAAACTTCCAAAGACATGTCCTACGGTAAGCTTCAAATCTTTTAATTTATATACATTGTCAATTTTCAACAAATCAAATTAAATACAATATATCTAGCAATTATCCAACTAACTTTTAAAGCTCCCGCATACATTCAGAGTCCACTTTAGTAGCCAGTTTATTGTCAGACTTCTTGAACGGATATATTTAGTTCGTTCCTCGACAACTCAGGCCTATAGTGACTGCCTTACTTTAATGATCATAAGTTGGAACCTTCATTCGCTTCCTTCTTAGCATAAAGCACAGCATTCTTGAACCTACATGAGCAAACACACTACTTAGCTTGCCAACTTAATTGACATAAATCATTATGTGCTTAATTGACCCTCACCAATATATTCCCATCTACAATTGAAAGGCATATGAAACTCAAAGTGATGTCATTCTTTAGTTTGCCACAGATGCAAGCGAGCGGCAAATAAATGCATGAGAAATTAGAAAGTAATGCATGATACAGAACATGATTGGGATAGACTTAGACCATCAACTATTAGCCATACAACAACCAAAATCCACATGGTACTTCATATATAAGCAAACAAACCATTGATCATGTAACATAACATGTTACTCATGCATGTAGAGTATATTAATGCTAGACATGTTGCAACACCCAAACACCTATGACCATTTTAGTATGCTCGTCTGCATAGTGTAAAGACTATCATTGTTAGCCCACTAAGTTTAATTTGTTCAATGTACGTTTGACCATTTTAGTATGCTCGTCTACTAAATGCAAGATGTCAATTTGATGTTGTGTCACTATATCTAAATATCATTAGCAAGGCTTGAAAGTGTGAAAATATAAAAATATAAAAATAATTTATTTTGCATATATCTAATTGAAATAACGTGAAGGCTTTTCTTTTATAATTGAGATTGCACCTGTATTTCGAGCTGCCTAGCCCTTGCTTCAGCTTCTTCATATCTTTCCTCCGCAATTCGAAGCTGGAATGAAACCATTGGAGAACATACAAATCATATATTACTCTGTTCACCAAACAATGAAGTGACTTTTAGTATTTTGACATTGAACCATATGGTAGCACTAATATGAAACCTTAAGATAGATAACATACTTGGTTTCAACATTTTTTTAATTTTGAACTATTCGAGCATACATTTATTATGCCCCACCTACTAAAAATTTCAGAAAAATCTACTTTCAATGGAAGAATATATGATATACATAACATTTTAATTGCATTACATACCAAGAAATATTCCAAACTTGGTTTAGCTTAATTATCTAATGCACACAAGGGTTAAATTAACCCAATTGTATACTAATTTCAAAGATATTGAACCAAGTTTAGAGCCGTCACCTTTTGAAGCAAACTCTTGTTTTCTTCCTGAAGCATGTAAATCTGCAATTATCGTTTGCACTTGTTAATGTGGGCCCGAGGGAGGCAAGGGGGAAAGGAGAGTATACCTTATCTTGCAGAGAAGAAGTAGAAGCCAAATCAGAAACATAAGAAAAATTGGAAGTGGTACATTGGTTGCTGAATTCCGAAAAGTGAAATTGCTCAAATAAAGAGACCACCTGTAGAAACAAATTACATATTCATGATCAAATATTATAACATCATAGAGCAAAAAACATTTAAAAGGAATAAAAGTAATAAGTTGGTAATCATGAAATACAGTATGTACTATTCATACACAGCAAAAGAGCTAGTTTAGGAGGTGATTGGAATACTGTGATGAAATAGGTTATCTTACTATTTTACGTTGATATCGTATATAATCAGTTTTACTTAACTTCAATTATCTACAATCATCTTTTAGGTTGATATTGTAGATAATCAGTTTTACTTAATGTCGATTATCTACAATTAACTATTACGTTGATATCGTAGATAATCAACAAAAGCGCCAAGTATAGTTCGACAATCAACTTCATGTTTCATGAGTACACTTCTTATTAGATAATTTCACATAAAGTAACTAGACTGTTAATGATACAAATAAGAAAAAAAGGAAAAAGCTTATGCAAACATAAAGTAATTAATTATAAGTGAAATTTTAATGACTTTACCTTAAAAGACTGCAAAAGATGACATATTCTCCATCTCCGTGAGTACACTTCTTATTAGATAATTTCACATACTCATCACTTTTTCATGTTATACCGGTTCTTCTAAGTTTCAACCGTATCAAAAGTACTTCTTTTTGGAACAATGGCGAAGGTTTATACATCATCATTGGGTGCATGAACTTCAAGATTAGAAATAACAACCTATAAGTATATAATATAAAAGATTAGTAATTGCAACATACAAAATAGATATTAGAAAGGTGGTCAAATGTTATACTTGAATTACAATAGTTACTATTATGGTAGTCATGTATATAAACATCTATACCGTTAAAGAAACCAAATCAAATAGGTACCGCGTAGCATATTTTCATATGAATAGTTACCTAAAATTGGTTTTTCTTTGTATAGGAGGATTTAAAGAGTACCACCAAAAAAATGGTAGAATATAGTAAGGTTGTTAACACACCAGGTGCAAAGAAATAAAGTAAAAGATAAATGTTTGAAACTGAACTTTATTTCCAATGCGATCACGAATATCATATCATTCCATTACATAATGTTCAGAATAAAATACATTAGGATGTTTTATGCATTTAAAGTAACAGATCAAATGGAGCAGCAAAAAGTAGAAAGTAACACAATAAAAGGGCTAGCTCATGAACCAATCACGATAAAAAGCCTCCTAACCTCCAAAACACATAGAAATAACTTACATTTTACAGTTTTTATTTATTCCTAAGTCCTCATAATTAGTAGACTGATTGTAGCAGTGATTTACGCAATCTATGATGAGAATGATGTAAAATAATAAAGATGTAGACTTTATGGATGACCGAGATAAGTTTGTTACCTTGATTGCGATAAAGGCGCGAGTTTTTTATATCCACCTAGAGCCTTGCCGATGTTTCCATGCATATGACGAGTGAACCTGTTCATGATATGCAAACCCAATAACCATGATTTGTACTTAATATTCTGAACTGGACGTAATACAGAAAGATGAATATATACATGGTTGTAAACTTTAGACTTCCAAGTGAGGTCTAAATAACAGTAAAAGAAATATCAAATACAAATACCCGAGAGAATTACAAACCAACCCTTTAGGAAAAAGGTCGACACGCAAAACCCTCAAATATTCGATAAGTGATACCGGATAAGGATATCCGGGTCGTTTCCCAACGAGGTGTGAATTGAGAATTTCGTTTGAGGTTTGTTATTAAAATGCTCGATGTTACGGGTTTTTGTTTTTGGTTACGTTTTCTACAAATTAACTAAAGGGAAAGTGATTAAGGCTACGGGAACAAAGTAAATGATTATCTAAGTACTACTAAGCATACGGAATAATAAAATTAAGTTACACTAAGTCCTAGAGTGATAATATGCAAAAACGTGAAAACCCGGGCTAATCCCGAGCCTCAAAAAGTGAAAATGATGCAATTTAAGGCCTAGGGATGTGAAACTAATTTTCCTACATTCTAAACGACTAAAAATAATTTTAGAAAAAAGCCGGGTATTTTTTCGACTTTTAAATTATTTATTATGATTTAAAAACTAATTTAATCTAATTTAATAATTAAAAATACTAAATGATTTTAGAAAAATCTGAAATTTTCACTAAAAATACTTTGGATAAAACTGGTTGCAAGAAAAATAAAAAAGTTGGGTACTACTTAACGAAATAAGCAACTAAAAAGCCTAAATAAGCTATAAGGCTAAAGACTGTTTTTTTGTATATAAAAGATTGATAGTGCAAGATTCTAACGAAATAAGTCCCTAGGGCAGTTGGTGTTGTGTTTTGGGTTGTGTATGTGAACTAAAGGTCCCAGGTTCGAATCTGTCTTGGCACCTTTTTTGCAAACTATTTATTTTTTATTTTTTTTTTTGAAATTTCTTTTTGCAACTTAATGACAAGACTAAAACAAGCACTTTTTGTGAAAACACTTTGGACAAAACTTTGGAATAAGCAGTTTTGCAACTGCTTATTTCAAGCAGTTAGTGAAAGATAAGCAAACCAAACACACCTTTAGCAGTTTTTTAAACCAAATGAATAAGCAATGATAAGAGAATAAGCTAACATACTGAATTCTAAACTTAAGATAAGCTACAAGAATAGTAAATACACTAATCTTAGCTAAGGAAATAAGCAGAATAAGGAAGATAAGCA
The DNA here is from genome assembly GCA_910596185.1 of Chrysanthemum makinoi. NCBI lineage: Eukaryota > Viridiplantae > Streptophyta > Magnoliopsida > Asterales > Asteraceae > Chrysanthemum > Chrysanthemum makinoi. Next base: position 176,346,892 of record OU343221.1, on the reverse strand, counting down.
GTTATGGGAATCCTAAACTATCATGAGACATGAGCATACAAGGAGAAGATAAGCTATACTAACAAGCTAAAATAAACACTACTTTAGCAGAGGCCTACTAAATTTAAGCTATGGGATCTAAGAAGCACTAAAATTTCCTAAATAAGCTAAGGGGAACATGAAATAAGCTAAAACAAGGGGCTGCTACAGTAACAGATGCTGATGTGGTTTTGGACAGATTTTGAATGCAATTTAAACTAAGCTAGAGCTAAACTAGGTGCAAAATAAGCAAGGCTATGTCTAGGTGGGTATGTGAAGTTACAAGAAAAATGATTTGGAAGAGTCTTAGATAAAAAATAAGCTTAGAAAAAGCTACTGAAACAGCAACTGTAGCTGCTGAAACAGTTGGCAAAAATGGGTTTGGGACAGTTTTTATAGGTGATTTAAGCTAAGCAAAAGTGAACCTAAGTGCAAATAAACTATTGAAATATAAAGATGGGTAAGTAGGATGCATGAAAAAGCAATTTGGACAAAGTTTTGACCACCAATAAGCTGTAACAGTAAGCTGCAAACAGCAGCTTAGCTGCTGTTTTGGTTGTGCAGAACAGAAAACAAGAGACCTTTTTTGCTATCCAAACTTGTAAACTCTTGTAAAAACAGATTAAGACCTTTTAAACATTAACTAATACCTTGAAACATGTTTGACTTGAAGAGTCAAAATGGGTAAAAAGTGAGTTTAGACTCTTAAATAAGCTAGAACCAAACACCCCTGTACAGGGTGTTAAACAAAACAGATTTTTGTTTTTAAAAGCAACTAAGGTTTTTTTCTTTTATAAAACTTTCTTAGGATCTTAAAGTTGAACTTAGAACTGAAAATAAAGTGTGATAAGCTAATAAGCACTCAAGTGCTTATTAGCATATAAGCAGAAAATAAGACAAGTAGGAAAAAAAATTTTCTCATTCATAAAATAAAACTTTACAACTAATTTAAAACATAAATTTAAACTAACAATTCTATTTTAAAACCCTACTAAATCCTAATGCCTATCAAAGGCTTACAAATGCTCTATTTATACTACTGAAGTCTAGGTCTTGAGCTTGGGCTTGTGTTAGTTTGCTGAGACAATGAGCATCTGGCTGGCATTTGTGCTTGTTTGCTTTAATCCTAGCCATTGAAATCAACTTGGGCACCACTCCTTTAATCTTGGCCGTCTAATCTTTGGTATCCAATGTGGGTTTGTGGGATTGCCAAGGTGGCACTGAGAACCCATGTGGGTATGTTGGGTAAGGTGAGCTGGGGACCAAGGGTTGAGAGGGACCTGTGGGGAAGAAGACAAGGTGGAGAGGTGAGGGTTTGGGCGCCAAAAATGGAGCAGGGTTTGGGATGTCTGTTTTAGGTAAAAGCAGGGGAAGAGAGGTTAAATGGGTTTTGGGTAAATGGGTTTAGTTGGGTTTTTAATAAAAAGGGGTTAGCTTAAAAGGGTTTTAGTAAAAACTTTTATATAAATAAAACTTTGTATTTTTTTTTTGAATAGAAAATAATTTTTATAAAAATTTGGTTTTTGAAAAATAATTGGTGTTAAGTAAAAATGGAGTTTAAGAGAGTAGTTTTTTCAATTTTGATAAAAAGGGTAAAATAGTAATTTTGGGTTCGGGTAGAAGGGTAAAATGGTAATTTGGATTTAGGGATAGGTTTTTGAGTCTGATTCCCCAAGCTCACTCCCAAATGGTATCTCGGGCTCTGAAAATGTAGAAAATCATCATCCGGCTCCGTCTGCAAAGCACGTAATCCAATCCAAGCTCATTTTAGTACGTTTTTGCCCTGTTTTCGATCCTTTGTACCTGAAATACATAAAAACACACTCCAAGGATATCTGTAGCATAATTGGTTATATTTCAGTGTTTTTAGACATTTTTGTGGTCTTAGATGGGTAAAAATGATGAGTAAATAAGCACTCATCACAAAGAAAAGAGATGTATGATCAGGTGGGTGTAGGCTCCAAATAATAAAAATCAATTTTCTTAATATCACTTTGCATTACTACCTTCAAGTCACTGCTTCTTGCTTTAGTCTCTTGGATTCTAGTATTAGTTTTTCCATCTGAATTTCTTCTTATGCAGCCGCTGTGGCATTAGATGTTTCAAATTTTTGCTTGTTTGAGATAGCTAATTTCCTCCTCATTGATGCTAAAGTCCCCTGACCATTTGATAAAATAAGAATTAACATAAGTATTAGCACAAATCAAGATTTCGTAAACGCTGAGTTTGATAAACATTAATAACATAAGTATTACCTCATTAAGAAGTTCAAGAGACGTATTTCCGTTGTCCAATAAACTTGTCACGCGAAGTTGTCAAGCGTTGTCATTTGAGTATCTAAATGTTGCTCCTGTTCATGAATTTCAGTTGCAAACTACAAAGGCCAAAAAAAATTCAATGGATACGAAACAAATCCTTAAAGACTGCAAATTTGTAGGTTGAAAAATGCCATCTCATTCGTTATCACTACATTGTTCAACTTTGCAATTTGCTTGTTCTGCTGCTTTTTCTTCAAATTCCACTTCTTTAATAAGCCTGGTAAAAATGTTCCCATAATTCGGGTTCAAAAATGAGTAGCAACATCGGAAGTGAACTTGGCAAGCCTAAAATCTGCAAAGTGTGATATTAAGTGAACATGATAACTTTAAGGTTTAAAGTAAACGAACATACCAAAGCAACATAAAGACAATAATAAGCTACCCTGGCTTAAAAATTGCTATTAAGAAGAATATTAGCAGATTTGATGTCGCAATGAATGATTTGGGATGACCTGCACATACAAAAGAAGTTTTGTACTAAATATTAATCGTAATAGTATTAAACTTTCTTTTTTGCATTTGAAAATTAAAAGCTAACGTACAATCCTATTGGAGATAAGCAATATAATTCATTTCAAGTGCAATTCTCAATCTTGTGGGGAACTCCATTAGAAGGCGATTATTTCCTAAAATTGCTCCCACCTTTTTACCTGCAACAATAAAAATTAAAAACACACATCAGATAAAAAGGTCAATATGTGGGGAATTGTAATCGTCATCCTCTTTTTTTATACTCTCAAACCAAGCTTAAACTTATTGTGCAAACGTTTTTGTAAAATGCTAACACTACTTATACAAATAATCTATGTAAGTCGAGACTTAACTTTTTACTCCCGCAATTTATACAATTTAAGTGTGTGTGCTCATTTTCAAAAGTTTGACCATTAAAATCGACATTTGTTATGGTTGTTATCCACTTAACCAAAGTACTAACCCACCGGAAACGATGAAAGTCTAAGGATCGAAAGGGCCTCTTCCATGTAGCGGCTTTCTTCTCGGCGCATCCCAAAACATTAGTTTTAAGTGACCGGGCTTTTGACACCTCACAGAGAATAGTACCGGAATTAGCGGAATTCGATTCCAAAGATTTACGAAGCTACCGTTAAGTTAAAACTAAACCTAAATGGATCACAACCGACGATAATTTAGAAATTCGAGATTCAAAGGTGAGATCACTCCATGTGGCGACTTTCTTCTCAGCTTGTCCTTTTAAGGAGGCTAGGTTTTCACCCTCGAGAATAGTATCGGAGCTTTCGGGATCTTTGAAATCAAGGATTTCCAAATTACCGTCAAACTTTTAGACAACTTTGATGAATACGAGTTCAACTTCCGATTTAAATTTAAGAAAAAGCAAGTTTCGCACATTTATTCATAAGCAACTTAGTGCTTTTATTCACGCAACTCATATTTTTCATTTTTCATTTTTTCAACTTTTTTTTTTTTTTTTTTTTTTTTTTTCACTTTGAACTTTAAACTTTGCAACTTTTGCAGCATTCGAGTACTTTTACGATACTTTCATTTTGCAACATTATTCTGATTTAAAGAAAGTATGCTTTCTCGGAAATTTAAATAAAAAGTTGAACTAGGACTCTAAATCAATTTTGCTTAAAAACTTTTTATTGTAACAAGACTATTTCAATGTTCAAAAGTTTGACAATGAGCACGTATTTTAGGTTCAATTAGTTAGCTTCTGGGAGAAAAAGCCATAGATTACTTATATAAGCTCTAAAGAGAACCAACTACTCCACGCTTAGCATTTTCATTTGCACAACTCATAAAACCTTAGCCTAAATGTTAAGAGAGCAGCTAGATCAACACTCTAGCAGAGTCGGGATTCCCCTTGTTCTAGCCGAATCAAGACTAAACTATCATTAATACCAAAGCATCAATGCATTATTTTTGTGCAAAGCACTTCTTGTAATTGTAAATACTTGACTAAAAGCGATAAAAATTTAAAATTTTGGTCAAAACGGGGGTGCTAGGGTACTAGAAGGTACACATGTGATCAAAATTCGCTAGAATTCCCCCCCACACTTAGAATTGAATATTGCCCTCAATATTCTAAGTACCGGCCGTAGCGAAACTATAGAACGGAAAAAGGTAATACTACTAGCCAAGTGTGGAAGCGAAATCTTTTAAAACAAAAGGATTAATAAAGATATCCCTAGATAATCGTTAGTAAAAAGATCGGATATTGGGCGGCTGAATCGAAAACAGGCGCATCAATCATCACGATCTACGGGAATCCTGAAAACATAGAGCAAACACAACAAGCAAACATCAGTGGGGGTTTCCCCCACACTTAGTGTTAGAAAAGAGAAAGAAGTCAGAAACATGGGTGAAAACCCATGCAATGTTACTGTTTTTGTTAACCGAAGTCGCTAGCTTGACTCGACCCCGAATTCATTGGTTCATGGGAAGGTTTGGAGATCCGGACAACCAACCGAGGTATGTCCCCTCCAAAATAATGTTTCAATCTATGGCCGTTCACTTTGAAGTTTGGTCCGTCGGTTTGAGATAACTCGACGGCACCATAAGGATAAACTTTGGAAATGGTGAATGGCCCAGTCAACGGGTTTTAGTTTCCCGAGAAGAGCTTCAATCGAGAATTGAAAAGAAGGACTCGGTCACCAACGTTAAAAACGCGGTTCTTGATTTTGGAGTCATGGATCTTCTTTGTCTTCTCTTTGTAGATTAAAGAGTTCTCGTAGGCTTGATCACGAAGTTCATTTAATTCATTGAGTTGAACTTTTCGGTGATCACCCGCGAACTTGAGATCAAAGTTAGCATGCTTCAAGGCCCAATAGGCTTTGTGCTCGAGCTCGATCGGGAGATGACACGCCTTTCCGTACACAAGCTTATAAGGAGTACAACCAATAGGTGTTTTGTAAGCGGTACGAAAGGCCCAGAGTGCATCATCTAGCTTATCCGACCAAGAGGCACGGTTTTCGCCTACGGTCCTTTCAAGAATTCTTTTTAGGCCACGATTTGAGACTTCCACTTGACCACTAGTTTGTGGGTGATACGCGGTAGCAAGGCGGTGAGTGACACCGTACTTAAGCATGACTTTTGCGAATTGGTCATTGCAAAAGTGCGTACAGCGATCACTAATGATGGCACGGGGAGTTCCAAAACGAGCAAAGAGAGATTTTAGAAATTTCACAACTACTCGGGTCGTTGGTGGGGGCGCTTTCGCTTCCACCCATTTAGACAAGTAATCGACCGCCACGAGTATATACTTGTTCCCTCGAGAAGACGGGAACGGGCCCATGAAGTCGATGCCCCACACGCCAAAGATCTCGCACACTTGGATTGCATTTTGAGGCATTTCATCCTTTTGCGAGATTTTGCCGTGACGTTGACAAGCGTCACATGATTTGACTAAGTCATGGTCATCGCGATAGATTGTAGCCAATAGAAACCGAATCAAACACCTTTTGGCGGTGTAGTTCGGGCCATGATGTCCCCCTGTGGGTCCATTGTGACAAGCGTTGAGAATATCAACGGCTTCTTGGCCGTGAACACACCGTCGGATGACTTGATCCGCACAGACTTTGAACAAGTAGGGGTCGTCCCAAAAGTAATGCTTAACATCTTTGAAGAATTTGTTTTTTTGTTGGGACGACATCCCCTTAACAACAAAGTTTCCCGCATGGTAGTTTGCAAAGTCGGCAAACCATGGGGTACTAGAATTTCCACTTAGAGATACCACATTAAGTGTCTCGAGAGGAAATGTTTCATTGATTTCCTTTTTCTCGAGCACACCTTGGTGAGGATTTTCAAGACGGGATAGGTGGTCAGCCGCGAGGTTCTCGGCTCCTTTTTTATCACGAACGATGATATCAAATTCTTGTAGGAGGAGAACCCACCAGAGCAATCTCGGCTTTGCATCTTGCTTAGCAAAGAGATATTTGAGGGTCGAGTGATCCGTATACACTATGCTTTTAGACAAGATCAAGTATGGTCGAAACTTCTCTAAAGCATACACCACGGCTAGTAATTCTTTTTCCGTCGTAGTGTAATGTGCTTGAGCTTTGGTCAAAGTTTTGCTAGCATAGTGTATAGGCTGGAAATGTTTTGCTTTTCGTTGCCCCAAGACAAAGACCTAGAGCAAAGTCGCTAGCGTCGCACATAAGCTCGAAAGGTAGGTCCCAATCGGGGGCAACTAATATAGGAGCTTCCGTAAGTTTCTTCTTTAAAGTTTGGAAGGCTTCAATGCATTCTTTGGAGAAGATGAACGGAGTATCTTTTTCAAGAAGACGGGTCATCGGCCGGGCTATTTTCGAGAAATCTTTAATGAATCGACGATAGAAGCCGGCGTGACCTAGAAAACTTCGAACACCCTTAACGGTGGTGGGATGAGGTAATTTGGATATGACATCAACTTTAGCCTTATCAACCTCAATCCCGCTTTTAGAGATCTTATGGCCGAGGACTATGCCCTCTTTGACCATGAAATGACTTTTCTCCCAATTTAGACAAAGATTTGTGTCTTCACAACGGTTAAGCATCTTGTCCAAATGGGAGAGACATGATTTGAAAGAATCCCCAAAGACCGAAAAATCATCCATAAAGACCTCCATAGTTTCCTCGATCATGTCGTGGAAGATGGCCATCATGCACCTTTGGAATGTACCGGGAGCGTTGCATAAGCCGAAAGGCATGCGCCGGTAAGCAAACGTTCCATAAGGGCACGTGAAGGTGGTCTTCTCTTGGTCTTGAGGATCTATGGGTATTTGGAAATAACCCGAGAAACCATCGAGAAAACAATAGTATTCGTTTCCCGCTAATCTCTCAAGCATTTGATCCATGAAGGGTAAAGGAAAGTGGTCTTTACGGGTGGCTTCATTTAACTTTCGGTAGTCAATGCAAACACGCCATCCCGTGACCAATCGAGTAGGAATCAACTCGTTTTCTTCGTTTTCAACAACGGTGATGCCACCCTTTTTGGGCACACAATGAACGGGGCTCACCCAAGAACTATCCGAGATAGGGTAAATCAATCCGGCATCAAGAAGTTTTAGGACCTCTTGTTTGATAACCTCGTGGATTTTAGGATTCACTCTTCTTTGATGTTGAACCGCCGGTTTGAAGTCATCCTCCATTAGAATCTTGTGTGTACAAAATTTCGGGTTAATACCCCTAATGTCGGAAAGTTTCCAAGCAATGGCTCGCTTGTGTGACTTCAAAACCTTTATGAGAGCGGCTTTTTCCTCCTCACTCAAATCTTTAGCAATTATGACGGGTAATTTATCGTCACCCTCCAAAAATGCGTATTCGAGGTGAGGCGGTAAGTCCTTAAGTTCGACCTTCGGAGGATCATTAGCATTTTCAATGTTTTTGATTTCCTCAATATGAAGTTCTTGAGGAGGGAGTGATGATGGATCATCATTGAGCATCTTCTCGATGAGAAGAATATCTCCCTCGATGTCGATGGGAGCGTGATCAATTTCCCATGGGACAGAATCACTAGACAAATAAGCTTCAATCTCTTCCAAAATAAAGTCACTTTCCTCATTGTAAAATGGAGTGAGGGAAGGCGAAGAGAGAGCAATGATGGGATCAACCGAAGTGGGATTGCCACTCGAGAATCCAAGAATTTCTTGAGAATACTCCTCCGACACAATGTCAATGACATCAATTTTGTTGACGGACGTATCGTCATAAACGGGGGAGTATCTCGTAACTTGATCAAGATTAAAAGTTACGGCTTCTTTGTTCACCCTCAAAGTAATTTCCCCTTCATCAACGTCGATCAATGCACGACCCGTTTTTAAGAAGCACCTCCCAAGGATGAGGGGTACTCGAGGATCGGCATCAAATTCGACAACAACAAAGTCGGCGGGGAAATGAAACTTGCCTACTTTCACAAATACATCCTCGGCTATACCTAGCGGACGAGAACTTGTACGGTCCGCAAGCTCGAGGATCATACATGTAGGTGTAAGAGGAGGTAATGAAAGCTTTTTCCACATCGAGTGTGGCATCAAGTTAATGCTCGCGCCAAGATCGGCCAAAGCGGAGCATTGAACTATCCCTTGAAAATCACACGGGATTAGGAATTTCCCGGGGTCTCCTAACTTTTCGGGAAGTTTTTTAAGGATAACCACCGAACAATTCTCGTTCAAGGAAGTTTTAGCCAACTCGGAAATTTTTTCTTTGTTGCCCAACAAGCTTTTGATTGTCGGAGCAAACTTGGGCATTAGAAGGAGAGCATCCGCGAAACTAATCTCGAAGTGCAAATCTTTGAAGATTTGGATAAGCTTCTCCATTTGTTGATTAGATTTATCGCGGACCTTTTGATCATTAAGCCTTGAAGGATAAGGGATTGAAGGCTTAATCTTCGGAACATTGGGCTCCGGAATGGAAATTTGGACTCTGGGAGGTTGGACGTGTCTTGGTACTTTGTGGGCTTGTAGAATGCACTTTGTCCTTTGTCACCTCGGTTTCTTGTGCTACCTCCCTCACCGGAGAGGGTGTAGGCATCGAGGGTCCATCATATGTCTTACCACTTTGGGTGGCAATAGCATTCAACTCTCCCTTCGGATTTGGAATTGTATTAGCCGGAAGGGTTTTAGAAGTTGAAGCTTGATTCATTTGACACATGATACTATTGAACATATTTTCAATTTTGTATTGATTTTGATCAATTTTGTTGTTCGTTTTGTTCAACTCATTTTTTAACTCGTTTCCTTGTTTTGACATTGAAGTTTGGAATTCATTTCTCAAAGTAGTGATTTGGCTTTGCAAACCCCTAATTGTAACCTCATTAGACTTAATGTAGTTGGAAAGTTCAATAGAGGGGCCAACCGGGGGTTGGTAATTAGGAGCTTGATAACCATGATTGAGATTACCCCCTTGGGGAGGGTATTGGTTCATCGGGGCTTGATATGGAACATTTTGCCCTTTCACTTGATTTTGATTGAACCTATTTTGATTGTTAGGTTGAGGGAAACCGGGTGGTCCTTGATTGCTAGCACGATAGCTCGGGTCAACTTGAGGACGGTATTGATTACCTCCTTGATTGTAAGGCCCGGCTACGACATTTGCTTCAAAAGGATTACCATCCGTAGCGGTACAATTGTAGTAGGCATGAGGCCCACCACAAGTAGTACAAGTAGCTGCCACCGCTTTGACTTGGGCGGGTGGATTTGGAGATGGAGAAGAAAGAGATTTTGAGAGAACCAATGCTTGGATAGCATCGGTAAGCTTGTCAATCTTAGCATCCGTGCTAGAGACATTTTCCGAAGACGGTGAAGCACTCACTCGGGAAGAAATCGGTTTGCTTCGTGAGGTGCGGACTTTAGACTTGTTCTCAATGATGGACAACACATCTTTCGTAGAGCGTGTCAAGAGATTACCACCGGCGGCGGCATTGAGAGAGTCTTGATCATTTTCGTTCAAACCATTGTAGAAAGTATCGAGTTGATGTAACTCGGAAAAACCATGGTGAGGAAATTGACGAAGTAAGTCCTTGAAACGATCCCAAGCTTCACTAAATGATTCATCAAATTTTTGTGTAAACTTTGTGATTTCATTTTTAAGTGTGTTGTCTTTTGTGGTGGGAAGAATTCATTAGTGAATTTTGAAACTAAATCTTCCCATGTGGTGATTGATTGAGGGGATTGTTTTTCGAGCCAATCCGGCCCCTCAAGTGAGAACGGGAAAGAAGTAGTTTGATTGCTTCTTCCGACGCGTTTCGTATTTGATTGTAGGCGTGAGCTTGTTAAACCGTCGGATATGAGAGTGAGGATCGTCTCTCTCAAATCCGTAAAATTGGCTTGACGATACCAAGTTAATCAATCCGTGTTCGAGTTCAAAATTGTCGGCAACGATTGGTGGAACGACGATGGCTTCTCCATAACCCTCGGTGGGTGCTTGGAGTTGTTCCAACATAGAACGGTTATCCTCCGCCATTTCGGGAATGGGATCCGGATTAGTACGAATCTCGGGTTCGACTATTGGCGGGGGACGTCTATTTCGTCTACGCGGAATTGTGGCGAGTTCAAGAAGGGGACTAGAAGAATTAGAAGAACGAGTGCGCATGCACTACCAAAAACACTTTCAATTAAAACAAGACCGAGGCAAAACACGGTGAACTTAAACCAATAATCCCAAGTGAATAAATCACCTCTACAAGACAAACGCAAGCGGCGGAGAAGCTTTGTAGGTCAGGCGAAGCTTATTAAAAACCGCTTCTTTACGCCGCAATTTAATGTCAGGCCGTCCTTATACCCACCACACAGTTTGTTTGTCCGATAGAAATAAATAAATCCACAAGCGACACAAAGGCAAGTTTTTGATCTTTAGTTCGAGAACTTATAATGATAACACCTCCGTTGAGAATGTTATATTGATTGTGTCTTCTATTTTATTTAAAACAAAAGGGAAAATCTTTTTGTATTTTTAATCTTTTATATATATATACAAAATAAAAAGGAAAATATTTTTTACTTTTTTGATTTTTATAAAAACAATAACTTCACGAAGGAAGGATCTCGAGTCACTAATCGTCAAACCGTAACGATATTGTCGCGACACAACCTCCCCGGCAGCGGCGCCAAAAATTTGGTTCGTCTCAAATAGTATATATAAGAAATATCAAATACAAATACCCGAGAGAATTACAAACCAACCCTTTAAGAAAAAGGTCGACACGCAAAACCCTCAAATATTCGATAGTGATACGGATAAGGATATCCGGGTCGTTTCCCAACGAGGTGTGAATTGAGAATTTCGTTTGAGGTTTGTTATTAAAATGCACGATGTTACGGGTTTTGTTTTGGTTACGCTTTCTACAAATTAACTAAAGGGAAAGTGATTAAGGCTACGGGAACAAAGTAAATGATTATCTAAGTACTACTAAGCATACGGAATAATAAATTAAGTTACACTAAGTCCTAGAGTGATAATATGCAAAAACGTGAAAACCCGGGCTAATCACGAGCCTCAAAAAGTGAAAATGATGCAATTTAAGGCCTAGGGATGTGAAACTAATTTTCCTACATTCTAAACGACTAAAAATAATTTTAAGAAAAAGCCGGGTATTTTTTCGACTTTTAAATTATTTATTATGATTTAAAAACTAATTTAATCTAATTTAATAATTAAAAATACTAAATGATTTTAGAAAAATCTGAAATTTTCACTAAAAATACTTTGGATAAAACTGGTTGCAAGAAAAATAAAAAAGTTGGGTACTACTTAACGAAATAAGCAACTAAAAAGCCTAAATAAGCTATAAGGCTAAAGACTGTTTTTTTGTATATAAAAGATTGATAGTGCAAGATTCTAACGAAATAAGTCTCTAGGGCAGTTGGTGTTGTGTTTTGGGTTGTGTATGTGAACTAAAGGTCCCAGGTTCGAATCTGTCTTGGCACCTTTTTTGCAAACTATTTATTTTTTATTTTTTTTTTTGAAATTTCTTTTTGCAACTTAATGACAAGACTAAAACAAGCACTTTTTGTGAAAACACTTTGGACAAAACTTTGGAATAAGCAGATTTGCAACTGCTTATTTCAAGCAGTTAGTGAAAGATAAGCAAACCAAACACACCTTTAGCAGTTTTTTAAACCAAATGAATAAGCAATGATAAGAGAATAAGCTAACATATTGAATTCTAAACTTAAGATAAGCTACAAGAATAGTAAATACACTAATCTTAGCTAAGGAAATAAGCAGAATAAGGAAGATAAGCAGTTATGGGAATCCTAAACTATCATGAGACATGAGCATACAAGGAGAAGATAAGCTATACTAACAAGCTAAAATAAACACTACTTTAGCAGAGGCCTACTAAATTTAAGCTATGGGATCTAAGAAGCACTAAAATTTCCTAAATAAGCTAAGGGGAACATGAAATAAGCTAAAACAAGGGGCTGCTACAGTAACAGATGCTGATGTGGTTTTGGACAGATTTTGAATGCAATTTAAACTAAGCTAGAGCTAAACTAGGTGCAAAATAAGCAAGGCTATGTCTAGGTGGGTATGTGAAGTTACAAGAAAAATGATTTGGAAGAGTCTTAGATAAAAAATAAGCTTAGAAAAAGCTACTGAAACAGCAACTGTAGCTGCTGAAACAGTTGGCAAAAATGGGTTTGGGACAGTTTTTATAGGTGATTTAAGCTAAGCAAAAGTGAACCTAAGTGCAAATAAACTATTGAAATATAAAGATGGGTAAGTAGGATGCAAGAAAAAGCAATTTGGACAAAGTTTTGACCACCAATAAGCTGTAACAGTAAGCTGCAAACAGCAGCTTAGCTGCTGTTTTGGTTGTGCAGAACAGAAAACAAGAGACCTTTTTTGCTATCCAAACTTGTAAACTCTTGTAAAAACAGATTAAGACCTTTTAAACATTAACTAATACCTTGAAACATGTTTGACTTGAAGAGTAAAAATGGGTAAAAAGTGAGTTTAGACTCTTAAATAAGCTAGAACCAAACACCCCTGTACAGGGTGTTAAACAAAACAGATTTTTTTTAAAAGCAACTATGGTTTTTTCTTTTATAAAACTTTCTTAGGATCTTAAAGTTGAACTTAGAACTGAAAATAAAGTGTGATAAGCTAATAAGCACTCAAGTGCTTATTAGCATATAAGCAGAAAATAAGACAAGTAGGAAAAAAATTTTCTCATTCATAAAATAAAACTTTACAACTAATTTAAAACATAAATTTAAACTAACAATTCTATTTTAAAACCCTACTAAATCCTAATGCCTATCAAAGGCTTACAAATGCTCTATTTATACTACTGAAGTCTAGGTCTTGAGCTTGGGCTTGTGTTAGTTTGCTGAGACAATGAGCATTTGGCTGGCATTTGTGCTTGTTTGCTTTAATCCTAGCCATTGAAATCAACTTGGGCACCACTCCTTTAATCTTGGCCGTCCAATCTTTGGTATCCAATGTGGGTTTGTGGGATTGCCAAGGTGGCACTGAGAACCCATGTGGGTATGTTGGGTAAGGTGAGCTGGGGACCAAGGGTTGAGAGGGACCTGTGGGGAAGAAGACAAGGTGGAGAGGCCAAAAATGGAGCAGGGTTTGGGATGTCTGTTTTGGGTAAAAGCAGGGGAAGAGAGGTTAAATGGGTTTTGGGTAAATGGGTTTAGTTGGGTTTTTAATAAAAAGGGGTTAGCTTAAAAGGGTTTTAGTAAAAACTTTTATATAAATAAAACTTTGTATTTTTTTTTTGAATAGAAAATAATTTTTATAAAAATTTGGTTTTTGAAAAATAATTGGTGTTAAGTAAAAATGGAGTTTAAGAGAGTAGTTTTTTCAATTTTGATAAAAAGGGTAAAATAGTAATTTTGGGTTCGGGTAGAGGGGTAAAATGGTAATTTGGATTTAGGGATAGGTTTTTGAGTCTGATTCCCCAAGCTCACTCCCAAATGGTATCTCGGGCTCTGAAAATGTAGAAAATCATCATCCGGCCCGTCAAAAGCACGTAATCCAATCCAAGCTCATTTTAGTACGTTTTGCCCTGTTTTCGATCCTTTGTACCTGAAATACATAAAAACACACTCCAAGGATATCTGTAGCATAATTGGTTATATTTCAGTGTTTTTAGACATTTTTGTGGTCTTAGATGGGTAAAAATGATGAGTGAATAAGCACTCATCACAGTAAAAGAGATGTATGATCAGGTGGGTGTAGGCTCCAAATAATAAAAATCAATTTTCTTAATATCACTGCATTACTACCTTCGAAGTCGCTGCTGCTTCTTGCTTTAGTCTCTTGGATTCTAGTATTAGTTTTTCCATCTGAATTTCTTCTTATGCAGCCGCTGTGGCATTAGATGTTTCAAATTTTTGCTTGTTTGAGATAGCTAATTTCCTCCTCATTGATGCTAAAGTCCCCTGACCATCTGATAAAATAAGAATTAACATAAGTATTAGCACAAATCAAGATTTCTTAACGCGAGTTTGATAAACATTAATAACATAAGTATTACCTCATTAAGAAGTTCAAGAGACGTATTTCCGTTGTCCAATAAACTTGTCACGCGAAGCTGAAGCGCTGTCATTTGAGTATCCAAATGTTGCTCCTGTTCATGAATTTCAGTTGCAAACTACAAAGGCCAAAAAAAATTCAATGTATACGAAACAAATCCTTAAAGACTGCAAATTTGTAGGTTGAAAAATGCCATCTCATTTGTTATCACTACATGTAGTTATGCTTGTTGAAGTTCGTTCAACTTTGCAATTTGCTTGTGCTGCTGCTTTTTCTTCAAATTCCACTTCTTTAATAAGCCTGGTAAAAATGTTCCCATAACTCGGGTTCAAAAATGAGTAGCAACATCGGAAGTGAACTTGGCAAGCCTAAAATCTGCAACGTGTGATATTAAGTGAACATGATAACTTTAATTTTTAAAGTAAACGAACATACCAAAGCAACATAAAGACAATAATAAGCTAGCTTGGCTTAAAAATTGCTATTAAGAAGAATATTAGCAGATTTGATGTCGCAATGAATGATTTAGGATGACCTGCACATACAAAAGAAGTTTTGTACTAAATATTAATCGTAATAGTATTAAACTTTCTTTTTTGCATTTGAAAATTAAAAGCGAACGTACAATCCTATTGGAGATAAGCAATTCCTTTCAAGTGCAATTCTCAATCTTGTGGGGAACTCCATTAGAAGGCGATTATTTCCTAAAACTGCTCCCACCTTTTTAGCTGCAACAATAAAAATTAAAAAAAAAAATCAGATAAAAAGGTCAATATGTGTGGAAAGTTGAAATCATAAATCAGATAATAAGATATCAAATGTTGGTATGAAACTTTCAGGCGCAAAAAGGCTTAAAACTTTTGAAAAAGCGTTGCTGCTGTAAGTCCCGTTTAAGATATTTTATTATAGCCTCTTTCATATCTTTTAACTTAGATACCTGTAATTCCGAATGATCGAGACTCCCTTTATCGTCCAGATGTGTCAAATGTTTTAGTATGCCTAGTAGTTCAGCTTTTCAACAGATGCGTGAAGATTGTATGATAGAAACCTCTCCTGCATAAGTAGTTAATAACCTAAAGCATCAAAGCACAAAACATATTGTAGGCCAGTTGTAATGTGGCATACTAATTGTAATGTGCCATATTAATGTACATACAAAAGAAACATGTTTATATATTGCCTGACTAAATTTACAATTAACATAGCTTTAAA
Source organism: Chrysanthemum makinoi (assembly GCA_910596185.1). NCBI lineage: Eukaryota > Viridiplantae > Streptophyta > Magnoliopsida > Asterales > Asteraceae > Chrysanthemum > Chrysanthemum makinoi. The sequence continues at coordinate 176,331,398 of OU343221.1, read as the reverse complement.
ATACATTCTAGTGCAAAATTGACGAGGACATTATTATTTAGCAATCAAGGGTAAAAAGATATCTATAATTCGCTATATCAGTTAGACGTTGGTCTTTCTGCATCCTTTCTTTTAGCTTCCAAATTGACATCGCCTCAAGTTCACATTCTGTAGCATGCTCTAGCAGTTGCCCGTACCTGATGTGATTAGATGTTAATTACCTATAAGGCTATAAGAAAAAGAATAACAGCAATAACAACAATGATAATACACCTCGCTCATTGCATCTCCCACGCAACATTTGATAAGGTCTTCATAGAGGTCAGCTGATTGTTCGATCTCAGGTGCATCAGCCTAGTATTCTAGAATCAACAAAGCATATTCACAACATCTCTAAAATTGCATAATGATACCAGCACCAGTGATATAAGATCACAGTATTAGTAGTGCTTTGTTGAGATCTTCAGGAGATAACTGGGTAAGAACCGTCATCATTGATTTCTTCTCTTTGGTCGACATTTTCCTAAAATGGGCAGTTATACATTTAACAAAGGATTTTAAGATAAAGCTTTATTTGTATTAAAGAATGACCCGCGTTCAGGCAGAGCCTGTCTTAACCCATTACTAAACCCACCCACCGCCGTTCTTTCCATCTTCAGCAAGTATTTTACTGGCTTTATCTCGGCTTTTTCATTTTCCTCTTTGATGGGTTAGAAAGAATATCAGATGGCTTTAAAGTGGTGAAGGGAATGAAACTCTTGTAAAATGAGTATTTAGCAGGTTGGTAGATTTATTAAAAGTTGTATAAAGATAGCATGAGACAGCGGTTGAAAAAAGAGTGATGCTAGAACAAACCTGCAATTTTGGAGAACACTATCTCTCAGAGTTTTGAGATGCTTGTCAGCTACATCAAGCTGAAGAAGAAACAAAATCATTATCATAAATGACTAAAAATTAAATGTATAAATTTACGAAAAATCTATTTAGCAAATAGCTGTAAGATTTTAACCTACTTCGGCATTCAAATCTCTAGCCATTTTTGCATGAGTAACCTCCTGAGCAAGTTGCACATCTAAATGTGCCTCTGCTTCCTCCCTTTTCTGTCTTTCATCCTACAAAATACATATTACTGAAAAGTTACCAAACAACCCTCATACACTTACAAATTTTAATCTTTTTGCTTGGTTTAATAGATATCAGACGCAAAAATAATAAAAACCCCGCAATCATAAAGGTTACCTCTTCATCAACTTTTGGCAAAAGATGCAGCCACTTCTCAAATTTGTCAAGTAAAGTCTTGGCCATCACATGAACATCATTTCTCTCATCATTATACTTCATAGCATTTTTAAAATTTAATCTCACGTCTGCACACATTTCTCGGACATTTGTATACCCTGTGCCATCTTTGTCTTCCATTTTTTATCAACTGTACTGAAGTCCATCGGCTTTTCAATGATCTAGATTAAAGAAAGTACACCAATATAAAGTGAGCAATGTTGCACACCAAAAATTAATTTCACGCCTCCACACATTTCTCAGACATTTGTATACCCGATGCCATCTTTAGAAAATAACCGAAAATAGATTATATACCGTTTATATGCATTCTCTCTATACAGAAAAGTGCAATAATGAGTTGGATAAATATAACAGGGATATAAAGTTTATAAACAGAATCCAAAATTTGAAGCACAATTAAGGCGCACCATATTTTGGTGCTTTTAGGAACTCTATACACAGTATATGCTACTCTAAATCGTGTTTGTATAATAAGAGGCTTGATAAATGATGTGAAAGCTATTCCTTTTGTCAAGATAATTTGGTTCCAGCTAAAGGGATAGGGTGACGTTCATGTACTGATAGAGTAAGTTTTCATCACAACCAATACTTAACATCCGACTCTAAACCCAAACTACGCATGCACTAAGGTCCAGTACATTGGAACCTGGTGTATAGACTGTGACCATTACAAAAAAAAGCATAAAAGTCTGCACAACTGATAAACCACAAAGATGATAGTATTTGTTATTTAAACAAACCTGTTGGAATCCCATGCATTGGATCTCAAAACATATGGCCATCAACTTCAGGTAGCTACGCCTATGGCACTCGGCAATCCTTAACAATAGAAAATAAATGAGTTAACAATATATACTATATCACATAGCTATTGATTGCAAGAGAACGTTATTAGACTAACCATAATCTGAAGCACTGATGATTACCCTTTTTTGACTATCAGCACTTTTAACAGGCGAAGAGAATGAATCTACTATATCCTTTATTGGTTATAATTTTGTCATTGATGGTGACATAAAAACGTTACCCGTCTAACATGCAAAACGTACAAAGAAATCACCATCAAACTAAACATTGGCAAGCAAGATAAATAAGAAATAACACCTTTATGAAATTGATAAAGATGAGAACCTCATCCTTATTAAACCGCTTAGTATCACCTAACTGATAAAGTACCACGCCACCATTTATGCCTTGCATCAGAAGGGTCCCATTCATGGGTTACATTGGTTTCAGTCACAACAGGGTTTGTGACTTCATGTTGGGTATTAGATTTGTGATGCATTTTCGTCGGATTCAAGGTCAAAGGTGAACTCTATTGAATACCCTGGTCTTGATGCATTTCGGTTGGTCCACGTTGCCTCCATGGACCTTGGGGTTTCACCTGCTTCATTTGCTTATTATCAACACTTTTGGACTCCACACTTGAAGATACTGGAATTGCTGGTTGAGGACCAAAGTCTTCTCTATCTGCCATATCTTCTATTGTACTTTTCTCAGGTGAAGATTGGAGAGAGGTTCCCTGCTGAGCCAGCTCCTTGGCCACTGGCTTAGGAACATATCTCTCCAATCAAAGACCTGAAAATTGGCAACATCATACGTTTGTGAGAATAGCCTACGCCTTTTGTGAGTCATCAACAAAGCATGGTCATATCTTCTCGACTAATTTACATTGGTGCCCATAATTGTACACTAAATGAGTGACAAACAGAACATATACATACGGGCACGCTGCAAACATTTGATATTATATACAAACGATTACTGTTGCCGCGACATTCTTAATATGATTACTATTAGATTGATAGTATAACCTGAGTAAGAATAGGTTTAGAAAGATCTTCAAAAGCAGGGCCATGGGCTCCCTCCTCGGCTAAATGCCGCTTTCAAAGAGCCTTCATAGCGTGTTTCAGTTCCTCAACAATGTGCTTGATGGGTGTTAACTATATATATGTGAACGTTACTGCCTTATAGTTCATTGTTTCCATCAGTCCCCAATTGTACCCGTATTCTGATAGAGCATATGAGGCTGGCATGAGCTGTAGCATTTGACTCCCTGGAGTGCTAAGTTAGACTTTTTTGTAGCTTAGTTAACTTAGTTTTGGATTTAGATTAGAGTGTGTAGGCTCTAACTTACTATGCAGGGCAACACATTATGTCTGATTAGGGGAAGATTATAAAGCCCAATGTCATAAATTTCTTAATCTAATTAACAAAAAAACCTGCTGTTAGATCTTTCATTGTGTAAGTGAAGATTTAGTTTCCAAGAAACCTGTGAAGGAGAGGAGGAAGAGGCAGAGGTACTCAATAGAAGCTCACATTACATGCCTACTTCCGAATACTCATATACTATAGCCATCAGACAATTCAACTTTTTTCATTAAGGCCACTCATATTTTAAAACCATGTTATAAGCCACTCAAGCCCTAAAAGCATTGTAAAAATTAATCCGACCCTTGTAACTCAAAAGTGTTGGCTAATATTGGTAATAGCTCTATGCCAAGATCAGTTTGACTGTGAAAGTGCTTTTGCTGAGAACATAACAGCAAGCTATCACAATGAAGTACGCAGGCCAATGGAGAGGTGTTGGCTGCAGCAACGACACAGGCCAAGTCATTACTCTTAATATACCTGGAATTTGGTCTGAAGAACTTAAACAAATACTTGGTCTTAGTGGTGATATCGACTCTTCATTGCTTTCATTGAGCTCATTAGTATATCTAGACCTCAGTGGGAACAGTTTCACCCGTATCCCGGACTTCATTGGTTCCTTAAAAAATCTGCAGCACCTCAAGCTTGCTAATATTGAGTTTACTTCACCCAAAGTTCCCTATCAAATAGGTAATCTTTCAAACTTACAAACTCTTGATCTCGCATCTTCATCAGTCGTTATCAAGAACACAGAGTGGCTCTTTCGTCTTTCCTCACTCAAGTACCTAAACCTTAGCTATATAGACCTTAGTGAATCTATTAGCTTACTAAATAATGCTGTCAGACTGCCTTCCATTGTAGAGTTGCACCTAGTAAACTGTTTGCTTCCTAATCATACTGCTAAATCGTTTTTAAGCCCTGTGAAAAATTCATCCAATTCTTATGCTGTTCTTGATCTCGATTCTAATTATCTTCCATCATATGCAATATACCCTTGGTTATTTCAATTTAATGGCAGCCTTACTGATATCAACCTATCTGACTACCAGTTAGTTGGTACAATCTCTGAAGCTCTTGGCACAATGAGAAACCTCCAAACCTTAGATTTGACCAACAATGGCCTCAAAGGTGGTATCCCGAGATCTTTTGGTAACTTGGTCAGCTTACGTGAACTTCATCTACCTGAGAAAAATCTGAATCAAGATCTTCCGAGTTTGTTTGAATACCTTCCCAAGAGATCTTTGCAAGTGATGGATTTAAACGGGAATCATTTAAGTGGCTCTTTACCTGATTTTACAAAGTTTACAGCTCTGAAGGAACTGTACCTTGGACTAAATCAGCTGAATGGATCTTTCCCAGAAGAATTCGAGCAAAAATTGAACCTTTTGATTCTTGATTTAGCAGACAATCGTCTAAACGGATTACTTCCGGATCTTTCTGCTTTTAGCTCATTACGGGAGTTGTATTTTGAGAGAAATCTCCTAAATGGAACTCTAGCGGAAAAGTTGGCACCAATGTCAAATCTCAAGTCTTTGGGTACCTCTTCTAACTTCTTTCAAGGTAGAATCTCTGAAACACACATCACCAATCTTTCTAGTTTAGTATACCTTGATCTGTCGTATAACTCTCTAGCTATAAATATTAGTGCACAATGGTCTCCATCATTTCAACTCGATGTTATCTCGTTGTTATCATGCAAACTTGGGGATTCATTTCCGGCATGGTTGAGAACTCAAAAGAATTTTTCTGTGCTTGATGTATCGAATACCGGAATCATTGATTCCATTCCATCTTGGTTTTGGGAATCGCTAAATCAGGGTATTCGTTACTTAAATCTCTCCTCAAATCAGATTCATGGGACGGTTCCGGGTTTGATGTCTAGAAACACACCTACCATAGATATGAGCTCAAATAACTTCACGGGTCACATACCATTGTTTCCTCTTGACACTGTTACTCTAATGCTCAATGATAACATGTTCTCGGGGTCGATTTCTTCCTTATGTAACCTCACTATCTTAAGTCATCTTTATCTTTCCCAGAAAAAGCTTTCGGGAAAGCTTCCAGATTGCTGGAAAAACTTTGATAGAATGACTATTCTGAACCTTGAATTTAATGAATTCACCGGGCCAATTCCAGAATCAATTGAAGCTCTGTTATATGTTAGTATGATGAGTATGTGAAGCAATAGTTTGACTGGAGAGCTTCCGTTGTCACTAAACAACTGCACTTCGTTGCGACTTCTCGATCTTGGAGAAAATCGACTTGCAGGAAAGATACCGGAATGGTTTGTGTGAACATCCAATCCTCTTGCCCAAACATCAGTGGTAATCAGAACACGGGTAACACCAGATCTGAATTCTTCCATTATAGCATCTCTTTCCTTCTGAGGCATGTCTCCGTGCATGGCTGATACAGTAAAGTTGTTCTCACGCATCTTCTCAGTTAACCAATCCACCTACACCGATATAAAACACGATACAGTCAAACACAAGCCAAATTCACTAATGTAATTGTTACTCTTAACTAATTACAGCCAAACTTCATGCGTGTGCAATACCTACAACATTTTCCGACTACCAGTTATCATTTAAAGATTATGTTCGTTAAATAAATATTTGTGATTTAACTTCTAAAATTTAAACATGATATGTTCCAAATACCCCATACTATAAGTAGTCTGAACAGATGCTAATATACACGTTCCTCAAAATATCCTCATAACAGGTAAACTACAAAGATGAATTCCTAACATCCCGCTGAACAGAAATTCAACTATTTTCCATAAGATACAGAAGAATAGAAGAAAACCAATCAAGTATTATTACCTTTCGCTTGGTGTTACAGAAAATCACAGCCTGGGTGATTGTAAGGGTGTCATATAAATCACAAAGAGTGTCAAACTTCCAATTTCCCTTTCAACTGACACAAAGAATTGTTTTATTCCCTGCGATAGCAATAGAGAAATATTAAACAAACAGAAATCTTAGCAGCCAGGATTTTTTAAAGTGGAATATGCCTTACCTCAAGAGTCAATTCATCACGTTTTACAAGGATTCGAACAGGATCAGTCATGAACTTGCTTGTCATCTCCAATATTTCATTAGGATCAGTCATGATTAATGGTAGCAGACACCAAACAGACCTGTGACAAAGGTGGATGTTATTATGATGCAATATTGTTAAAGGTGAGATAACATGTAGTTTCAGCTAAATGGTGATGCTTCATAACAAACTCTAAGGAGCAACTAAACTAACGTCAAGTTCATAGAAAAGATTCAAGACATATGCTTACAAAAAGAATATACAACATGCACTAAAAGAAATATATAACAATTTTAATCGTTAATAATTAATCTATAGACATCATAACTGTTAATAATTTTAATCTATCATCTCATTACTGAGAAACTAACCTCGTAATTTGATTTATACCTGTATATATAGAAGATTGAGCCAATTATATCATATCATTAAAAAAATAACACAAAATAAAATGTCAATTTAATAAATAATGATTCATTATAAAAAAAATCACAGAGAAACTAACCTGATATTTTCATTAATCCCTGCATATATAGAAGATGAGCAAAAAAAATTGCATTTGATATTTATAGTGGATCTAATCTTAAGTCCCACTGCTGCATGTGTTTTTTAAGAACATATACATATATCGAATAACAATAAATTTAACATCAAATCAAAAGAAACAAATATATTTTTTTTTTTTTTTTTTTTGCAGAATACGTAAAAATAAGAGGTTTTGTGCTTGTTTGTGATTGTAAACGTGAATATAGATGATGAGATGGCAAATGATTGAAAAAAATATCATATTTGCCATCATTTGGGTAGCGAACAATTTTTTTTTCTTTTGTACTCTTCTTTCAAATTCATCATTTTTAGGGTAATATGTGACATTTTTGCCCTTCGGAGAAAAAACTTTTCTATTAGCTAAGAAGGGCAAAAATGTCCAAAAATTTCGCAAAATACCCTAAAAATGATAAATTTGAAAGAAAAGTAACCACAAAAGCACAAAAAAAAATGGTGGAAAGTATGATACTTTTTTCAATCATTTGCCCATGTCTAAAACTATAATTATGGAATAGATATATGTTATATAATTTTTAGATATAAATACACTCCTTTTTAAACTAATTAAAATGGTTAATAATTAGTTGCGTAGGTTTATAGATTTGGTTTTGCAAGATGTAATCAAAAAATATGTTGGTCTAGTGGTTAATATGCTTGTTAATGTTACAAACACCTTAGGTTCAATCCTTGCAAGTGGCAAAATTTTAATTAAAATAAATATGAATTTTTTAGTAAAATTAATTATTCCGAATTGCTTACTAAAAAATGCCACATGCAATGATGACATGGATTTATGACATGACATTATGGGATGCCAAGTGGCATTATATGTGGCATGCCTCCTCTTATATATATTTTAGATGCAGCTAGATGTTACTAATTTGTATGCTTTTTCCCAACGGTATCGTTTTGGCAATTCTCTGATTTGGATGCTTTTTACCAACTGTATCGAAATAATGCATTTGATTGTAAAGTGTAGCCATTACTATCACTAATATGTGTTAAAAGTTTATTTTAACTTGAGGAAAAATTAGTATAACTTGCCAATGTCATGAATCCCTTATATTTTAGATGCAGCTAGATGTTACTAATTTGGATGCTTTTTCCCAACTGTATCGTTTTGGCAATTCTCTGATTTGCGTTGCTTTTTACCAACTGTATCGTTTATTTCATACATGTATTTATATTCAGCCTTCTTTTTAAAAGTCATTGTTTTTTTAAAGCTATTCACTTTTTCAACATTTGCAGAAGATTCCATTACTGAAGCTGAAAGCAATGTTAGTAACAACGTTAAGAATTCTGCAGTGAATGATAAGGGGAAAAATGTTGCATCTCAGAGTGATTTGGAATTCACTTCCTTGGATCAAATAGATCCAATGCTTGATAACATAAAAATCAAAGGAAGGTGTATTTCAATGTGGCATAGCCACCCTGCTGGGAAACCTAAGCAAGCGTACAGTTTTGATATTGTGTTACAGGATATGCAGGTACTTTTATTAATATCATCTTTATAATCACATAGAATCTGTATTTTTAATTTCATACCATGTAGGTTTATCTTAACACATTCTAACCAATTTTTGCAGGGTAATCGCATCCAATGTACTGCACGGAACAATGACATGTATCGGTTTGAACCCTTTTTCCAACAGGGTCATTGTTATATCATTACTGATTTCAGCATTGGTGAGAACAATGGTATACTACCATTGTTGAATCACAAGTACAAGATAACATTTTTTCAGTCAACCAAAGTTACACGGATTGACCACTTTGATGATGATGTATTCGGTTTCAAATTAGAACCTTTTCGTCAGATTTTGAGTAAGAAATACAATGAAAAGGACTCTGTTGGTAAGCTTACTTACTTAACACACACTATTTTTATTCTCACAAAACTTCAAATACCATGCCGTCAGTTTAGCTTACATTATATTCTTAAAATGCAGATGTCATTGGAGCTATTGTAGCAATTGGTGATATTATGCAAGTTCCAAATACTCTTGTGAAAAAAGTCAGACGCACTATTGTCAATGAAGACAAAGAGTATGAATTCTTTTAAACATTCATTCTACATTAAAACTTATACGCTTGATGTACAATTTAGAATATTACATTCCTAAAACTTATAATTGTTTGTTGTTCTATTTCAGGGGAACAAGAGTTAAATGTACTTTCTGGGACAGCTGGGCTGAAATGTTTAATCAGTATGCTAACAATGAGGATATCGGTCTGGTCATTTTTGTGTTGCAGCTTGCAAAAGTGAAATATTTCCGAGGTAACACTAACTATTTCTTTTAAACAAATAAATACTACCAAATAACTGTACCATGTAAACTATTTGTAATTTGTTAACCCGCTCATTATTTGTACTTTCTCTTCAGATGAGCCTGCAGTCCACAACTCACTTTTCGGAAGTAGGATTTTCATTAACAAGGAAATCCCGGCCATCACATCATTCAAGGAAATGTAAGCTATTTTATCTTTTTGTTTAATTACTGAATATGTTTACCAAACGCTTCATTTAGTTAACAGTTAATTTTGTAATCAATTTAGGTACACATCCAAAGAAGGTTACGCTGACCATAAGATTGAGGTATTCACCCCTCCTGTTGACAAGATCACACCTGAGATGTTTTTTAAACACACGGTCAGATCAACTATCGGTGGTATCCCAGCTCTCGAACCAGTAAGCAATCACTATTCGATTATACAACCAAACTCTTTCGACAACATTTACATAGCTTTTTGTTATCTTTCCAGCAACAAACATAACACTTATGTTTATCATTCACAGGGCACTGAAACTGTACTTTATGCAAAAGTTCATCGAATCCACAAAAAACACGGCTGGTGTTATGATGCATGTAAAAGGTGCAACAAAATGGCAAAACAATCTACATCTTCAGGTTCCAAAAAGGCATACAGTTGCCCTTATCATGGTGTTATTTACCAGGTCGTTCCAAGGTAACAATTTAACTCTCCATCTATTATATATTGTTAAAAACTTTAAATTTTAATTACAGATTTAGATTTTAATTGTAACAATACAATGTTTATTACAAATTTAGGTTCAAGTTGATATTGAGGGTTATTGATGAGACTGGATCAGCACCATTTGTTGTTTTTGATACAAATATTAGTAAGATGTGTAATGGTGTTTTCGCGTATGAATTAATGACCAAACATGGGCAGAACACATCCGAGTATTTCCTTGATGAATTGAATGCTTTTGTTGGCAAGAAATACCTTTTTAAGTGTTAGGATTCAGAAAATCCATAGTGAAGAGTCGATCACCCCAACTATTATCTAGCATAAGTTAGCTCGTAGACATATCGTTATTTACGTGTTTATTAGTGTAGTTTAGTTTAGAATAACACCGTGGAGGAAGGACGGGTCTTTACCCACTGTATGCCTGATCCACAGTCCGACAGGAGGACGTATTTGCTGTAACTATAAATACCCCTTCCATCCTTGGAAGGGGTGGTACTCTCAATCTAACCTTTCCTTTTTGTTGAACTTTCTCTCTCTAGTTTTATCCTCTCCTCTCTTCATCTCTCTAAAACCATGGCATACTTGTATCATCACCATCCAAGACCACCCGAATCATCATAACACAATATATGTAAGATCCTACAAATGGTACCAGAGCCCAGGTTATTGTGTTGTGTTGATTTGTGTGGTTTTCGTGTTATGTTTTGAAGCTGTTTTTACCCATGTTTTTCGGACCTGAAAGTTTTTCTCATTATCATACTCGATAACAGTTTCTTATACATATGCTTGTATCAATGTTTGGTCAAAGTAAGTCAAACGTTTTATTTGTTGTTTCAAAGTCTTGGTTTTGTGTACCTTTCTGTCCATAAATCAGTATCTTGGTAACATATTTTTTGACTTGGTTTGTCTCTCGTGGATAAGTTTTGTGGTCAAAATGGTCAGATTCAAATGGTCAAAACGAGTAAACAAAAAGCCTTTCTTATGCTATTTTATAGTCAAAATGGGTAAAAAGATGCATTTTTATGTAGTTTTTCTGGGTTTGCTATGAAAATGGTCGGAAAACTCATCGGAAAAAGTCAACGATGGTCAAAACCCTAGTTTTCTACGCATAAGGAGCATCTTCAGTGATATTTACGCATAATTGTGAAGTTATGCGTAAGGAATGGTTACGCGTAAAAGTCAAAGGGTCAAAACCCTATTCTTACGCCTAAGGAGCCATCTACAGTGTTATTTACGCATAGCTGTGAAGTTATGCGTAAGGAATGGCTTACGCGTAAGAGGCGGGTTACGCATAAGCTTTTACGCTTAAAACTCATCTTCAGATAAATTATGCATAACTTTGAAGTTATGCGTAGAAATTGTTAGGCGTAAGGTTTTACGCATAAGCCTTTGCTTAAGCGTAACCTAGACCATGACTTTACGCATAAGCTTTAAGACCTTGTTTACGCATAAGTTTTTCTTAACTTTTTACGCATAAGCCACACAGAAAGGTAGAAGAAGAATGACCATGACCAACAACATATACCAATAACATAAACAAGACTCGACCTCAGGTTGTTAAACCATCCTTGGTTCATAGTTTTTCAGAAGAAGAATGCTAATCAGACCCGAAAGAATCAAAACCTACATCTAGACTCACCAAAGGACCCTCACATACACTCCCCAACTCTCAAATCTACATCTACTATCAACAATATTGATCTCAGAATCAAATCTCTCGTTCCATTAAAAAAATTTATCAAACTTTTGGAGGTCAAGCCATACGAAAGATATCCATCCCATCATTGATCTAAGACTCTATAACAATAACTTAAAACGATCGATTTGTAAAGCTTCGCTTTAATCAATATCCGAATCAAAAGATATGAAATATAACAATCATGTTATTTTTCTTTTCCTCGTTCGTTTTAAAACAAAACAAGTACAAAACGAAAACACAAACACAATATACGACCTACCCGAGACCTTAATTAAGATCTTGTAGGTAATCTCCTTGTTCTTCAGCCGTGCAATTCAAAAAGGAAAGAAGGGTTGTTTGTTAGTGGTTCGTGACATTAAACGCTGTAATAAGAGTTTATGTTCGTGTTTTGTGATTGATTATTATTGTGATACGTTTGACTGCTCATTTATCTTGATGAAGATTAGATGTATCTGAGTTGGGAGAAGCAGTTTGGTGAGAAAAAGGTAGCGTATTTTTTTTCCAGATATGTGGTAGGCGGATTTATCTAAGTGTGTTTTAGGGTTAGGGATTATTACTAGTGTGAGGGCAAACTACTTATAATCGGGTACTGAGTGTGTAAATGGATCGTGGGCTTTGGCTACTACATTGGACATATGGGCTGTCATGGATGGCTTGAATTATTTAAGGATGAAACGACACAAGCCTAATCCAAATTGAGTTATCCGAATTAAGTCATTCTCAATTGGACATATGTGTATTTGTTATATGGATAATGGATGTGGGTCGGTTTGCTCTTGGAAACACTTATTTAAAAGTTGAGTTATCCGAATTTTGGTATATTTTATTTGAGTGGTACTTTTGGTATGGTATAATTTTCACGGAATGATACACAAATTTACTGCTTGAGCGAAAAAGTGAAAAATGACTACGGGGTTTGTGTACGGTATTATTGAAGTGACGTTATCTTCATATGTGGTCATTACTTTTAGACGATGAACCGCTGCATGTTCCCCTAAAACAAATATTCACCGAAACCAAAGTTGTCATAACACATTCAAGCTGACATTGTTTACGGTTTTGTCTTGATTTTGTAAAATCCCGCAAAAAAAAACTATTTCTCGGTTTAAATCATAGACTTGTAAAATCCCGTGACAATGGAAACATCCTGGTATTTGTAAAGTGCATTTCCGGATCTATCTTACGGTTTATTCTTGGTTTTGTAAAATCCCGCGAAAGAAACTATTTCTCGGTTTAAACCATAGAACTGTAAAATCCCGTATTGATGGACCATCCTGGAGAAAGGAAGGTGTATTTATGGATCTTATCTGATGCTGGTACTACGGTTTCTTCTTCGAAGAAGGGATAAAAGGGTGTACTTCATGAATTGGATGTATGTTTGGATTTTCGTCATGGCAGTTTGGTTATTATATGGTTTTACGGGGTTATGTGCTTTTAACCATGGTCGGGATGAAACCATTATCATAGTTCACTTAAAATGTCAAAGGAGGCTAGATTTGAGCTTTTAACGAGAAGATGTGACAACGGAGTTAATTTAGTATTATTTATTTGAGGTTGAAGTGAAATATCACGGGCGAGTGTACTTAGTATCTGAAGGTATCGGGGATGGTTGGATGAAGATTCTTCGAGATCCTTGTTCGAGCTTAATCAAAAACGAAGACTTGGAAATCTAGTTATTGTTGGGTGTCTTTTACCTTTTCTTTTACCACTTGGGGGAATTGGGCTCATACCACCACAAAATAACTATCACTTTAATGAGTTACGTTGTAGTGCTCAGTGTCACATTCAACTGTGGATTTTCAAGAGGTAATGTACGTCTTATTCTTGATGGTTGGTTGGTTGAAGAGTATATAGTACATAGAGAGTACTTAGAGATGCTAATGGAAATCGGCACCGCTCTTTGTTACATATGTGCAAGTTTAAGTCACAAGTTCGGGGTAGTTTACTTCAGGGTCAAATTCATCATATTGGGTTTTCTCCATCAATTGTCACGACAAAGAGCCTACTGAATGATAATGGGGTTGATTACAAGTTTTGCTAAAGAGAGTTGAAAAGAGAGAGATTATGACGTTTGAACACAATAGTTCAGGCTTCGTTCTCAAAAGAAAAGAAAAGTGTACGTGTTAGTGCGCTTTATCTTCTGAAGAAGAGAAATCTTCTAATTAATGACCATTCTCTTCAACATGTTTCATGCTTTTTCCATGTGCTTCGGTCATCAAGTGAACCGGGCTATAGTTGATTGTTTTCTTATTCCACTTGCTCAACTATAATGACGATGGCGACATCATGTGCTAATTTTGCGGGGGAGAAGTGTGAATAGACTACATTTTTTAAAGATATTCACTTGTTTAATCAAGAATGGCATCTCCGTATGCAATTCTTGAGGGGGAGCAGAAGTGTGAAACTACTGCATGTTGATAGACATCTGAGAACAAATGGTCATACGGCTCCTAACTCATGTAAGAACCGAGCTTCTTCTTATCGGGTCATATTTACATGGAGTTTCTTCTAAGAGCCGTTGGTTGACATCTTCTCACAGACTAATGAGATTTATGACAAAGTGCTTCCAGTTGCGAGGCATATTTTCTTGATGAACATCTTTCTGTTCTTGTTTGATTGGGAGGGATTTGAGTTAAGGGGATTTGCTATATACAAGTTAACGGGAATGCATTAGGTGAGAAGAAGATGTTAACTTTCCATTCCCCAACTGGACAATCTTGAAGAAGGCTGTTATCAAACAGATTGTCGGTTTAGGGGAGAGCACTAATTGCGGGAGAGTGAAAAGTCAGATTTAATCCCCAATTAGACTTGCTCACATTCTGCAGCAAGTTCATTCTCACAGATACATATGAGCTAATGATGTTCTTCTCAAATGATTTCTAGTACACGGGCTTACAATGAGTTGCTGATTCTGAAGTATCAAAACTAGCAAGGGGAAGGAGACACATACCTAAACGCGAGTAAACTTGATGAACTTAATACTTCTAAGTAATTGAAGATATCCGGGAAGACAAATGTTACTACCGCAGAGAAACTCAAGGTTTGACTCATGGCGAGTAAACTTGATGAACTTAACTCTTCTAAGTGATTGAAGATATCCCGGAAAACAAATGTCATGACCGCAGAGAAACTCAAGGTTTTACTCATCAAGGCGTTTAGTGTTCTTATTCCAACTATGTGGGGAAGAGATGGAAGAGTTAGTTTCCGAAGATGAAAGAGGTACACAAGTGTGTGATGATTTTGATGTTATCACAATCATCGGGGGGAGAGATTGTGTACATTGGGGACGCCAATTTGTTTCACTTGAGTGCTTAATCAGTGATTCAGAGATATAATCACTTATTTCGGAGTTGAAATCCGCAGAGATAGTCCTCTGCAGAGATAATCAGTGAGTCAGCATGCTTCTTCAGTGTTATCGGTTATTCTTTCTTTGGGCATTCGGGTACTTCGGGTTCTTGAGCTTCATACACTTTCTTCAGGGGAGAGAAAAGTATTCATCGGGGTTATTCTTTGGCTATCGGACTTAATGCTACTTCGATGTTATAAGTTTCTCTGTCGTTGGGTATATGTGTATTCGGGTTCGTGAACTCTAGTCTAAGAGACTGACTCCATCAATTCATCTACTTGGAGGAAGTGGTCTCTTGACAACTTTTTGGAATGGATCGTTTCAGACTTCAGTGGAAAGGAAATTTGAGAAGATTATTTAAATGTGGGATGATACGTTTTTGTTGTTCTATTGGATGATATAGCCTCGAACGAAGAATCACGGTGATTATTCTTAAAAGGAGCAGCTGGGTTTATGATAATGGTGTGCTTCTTTGTGCACCTGGCTAAAGCAAGCTTGAAATAGAGCTTCGAATCTGCTCAACATAAGGATTTTTTGTTTGGGGGGAAGCTGCCAAAGTCTCACTTTCAGATGGTTCAATTTCTCTCATGCAAGAGTCTCGGAAGCTTTGGTGGTGAATGTTTAAGAGATGATGACTTCTATCTTCTACAACGGGGCTGTTCGATATCCTTATCTCGGTACTCGTATCATCATCTTCTTTAACTATATCATCTTCTCTATCTGTGTATATATTTTTTAAAAACAAAATACAAAAATATAAAACCAACAAAATCAAAATAGAAAAATATAAAACCAACAAAAAACCCATAAAAATTAGAAAATTTGAAAAATACCAAAAATATTGTTTTCTCAAGACATGTCTTCTGGTATCGATAACATCTACGGTCTTAGAAATATCATTCAACAATGGCACGGGACCATAGATGAAGTTCGAGCAGGAGGTGTAAATATTCTTTTCCAAAACATGTCTCAAAATATGGCTTGCAGTTACTTCTGACTGTGACCCGTGCTTAAAACTATGGCTTGCTATTATTTCAGATAGCAACCCGCTTTTTAAAGAAAGGAAAGTGTTGCGCTAAACCAATTTTTAAATATTTCGTGCACTTATCCTAAAATCAAAATGAGGAAAGTATGTCGAAGGACTGCTATTCCTACACAAATGTTTTTATTTCTAAAAATTCTTCAGAAAAATATTTGTTGTTTGTCAAAATGGTGGAAAATGAGTTGCTTGAAATACAACCAGTTTCAGAGTTTTCGCTAAAATTGAAAACTCAATCAATAACTTCAGCGCTTTTAAATTTTTCAGAAAATAAGTCATTGATTGAGGGGGAGAATGTTTTCAAAATTTATATCATCTATCGGACTTATCTAACTATCCTAATATGCTTAATTATAAATGATGTTAACCTATGTTGAAGGACTAGGTGCCTAGGATAAGATTGTTAGGTGTCACACCCCCAAATTACCTGTTTTGCAGCGGAATGGAATTCTTGGGGATTGACTGTCATAGCATCACAATCACAGTTATATTGAACGACCAAAAGTGTCGTCTTAGAAACACATCGTTTGATATTTATATAAAACATACAGAGTTACAAAATAGGTCCCAAAAGTTGATAAAGTTTGTGGAAATATAAGTTTATTACAAGTCCAAACGATGTTTTGAAAATGCCATAATATACAATGATATGTGTCGACGCCGCGACACTATGAGGGTTCCTTACTCGTGCCATGATGCGAATGTCTAGTTACCTGAAAATACATTGCTAAAACGGTCAACACAAAGGTTGGTGAGAAATCATAGGTTTATGAAAAATAATTTATACGGCCACACAAGTATAGACCATATATGACAAACATGCCACATAAAAATGTTACAATTGCTATAAGTCCATGACATCGAAACTAGACTGATTATGATGTTCGCCCCAACAGAGTGTTTGCCAAACAACTCAAATAATGATATTAAATGAAATGCATCCGTTTAACCAGTTGGAATCCACCAACCGGATGGAGGAGTCACCCTCGATAGATCTATCCACTCACCCTCGCTTCTATGAAATTAACGGTTCATGTTATATAATGGGGACATTCAATTGGCATGAGGTAACTTAAGCAATGTAATGAATTTGATATACTTGGTATCGTAATAAAAATGATGTGCAATGTATTCTCCCCCGTAGGTTTGAAAATAAGTATAAACGTATACAACGGGGCTATGAAAACTCACTTGATGAATTGATGCGATGACAAAAGTGTGTACACCGAAATGTAGCGTGAATCTCAAAACTTGACCTATTATGAATGATATGATACGTAATAAGTTATGATGTAATGTTATGCATGCAATTCGGATGATATCTATACCACTTATGAATTTTTGAAAATAATACTTTTCGTCGAAAAATAATCTTTTAACGTCTTGACCATTTTAAATTACTCCACATGTAATTACGTTGAAATGATATCCGACGATAATCATTTAGTGATTTATTAAGAAATTATAAGTTTTCGTAGTAAAATAATGTCGTTGAAATATTCATGAAAGTGACAAAACGGCCTCTAAAAGCTAGTCGTAAAATGGTGCACATCGAGTATTAGGAAACGTACTCAATGGTTTTGGGAAGCTTGTATCATTATCTCAAAGTTTTTGTACATGAGTTTCCATTCTAGAGGTCTCGAACATAAAGAAAAATATAGGTTAAGTATGGTACTTGTGTCCCAAAATATAGTTTAAGGATGGTTTTCGGCAAAGTTTGAGTAACCGTAAGTAATTCATTACAACTCCGCTAGTCAAACGGTCGGACATTTTGGAAAATATACTTGGCGAACTTACTTTTACTAGAAGACATCACTTTATAAAAAGTTCTACATCATTGTTAAAAACGCTCTTCAACATGGTCACTTATTTGCCGTAAAACTTGTCTATTAGAAAATTTAATAGTTTTTCTTATATATTAAAGTTACGACAACTTTTTGTAAACGTGTATAATTTAATCGTTACAAATCCGTTTTCTACGTTTTATAGGTCTTTAGCTTTGTATCAAAGTATACTAATATATTTTTGATAAGTCGACATAATTTATAACGCCTAAGTTTCATTTTTGACTCGTACAAATTAAAAGTAACATGCTGAAATTTCCAGAAAATTATAGTTTTCGTCGCCAACTTGAAAAATTCATAACTTCTTCGTTATAGCTCCGTTTTAATCCGTTCAAGCGGCCACGTTTTCGTTTTAAAGTTTATTTTCTAAATATCTAGGCCAAAAATTTTTACCTACTGTCGGATTTTCAAGATTTCGAAAATAAGTACAGACCCTTTTGCAAACTTGTCGAAATGAGTTTTTCTCGCGCCAAACCTATTCTAACCCATTCAAAACAACTCCGAAGCTATTCTAATCCTACCATACACCTTCTTAGGGTGTCATGGGTTCCTAGACATCACCAAGAGTGATTTATAACAAGGAGTAATTATAGGATGTCAAATATATATATAAGTCTTAAAATCAAAGAAAAAGTGTTATAAACCTCATGAGACTTGCATGTTTTCTCAAATAAAATGAAATGACCATAAAAATAAATATGAGATATGATGATGAATATGGATGCTTACTAGTAACTTGATGAGGTTTATGGACAATGGATTTTTCCTAACCACTCAAGGTTTTTATTTCAAAACCTTAATAACAAGTGATACTAGAGTGTTAAAAACCTTGTCTTGAAATTTTTTGTGATGATTCTCTTGGTCCTTGTGGTTGCCGGTTTTAGAGAGAAGAGAGGAAGCAAGAAGAGTTTTCACCTTGAGATATGTTTGAGTATGTGTTTAGTTTAATTGTATAATACATTGACTAGTAAAGATATTTGCAAAATCACATGTGACTCACCCCTTGTGTCGACAAGGGGTGTTAGTCATCCTCTTAATATCTTTTTTTTTTTTTTTTTTAAACATGTATAAGTGTAGTAATATGTAAGTTATTTGAAGACTTGTGGTAAGTTAAATACACATTTGAGTATTTATGGTAGCGTTAGATATAAATAAATTTTAACGGGTCAAGATAAAAATATATTAAGGTCATAAAAATTATAAAAATACATTTCTTGCAAAATTTGAATGGAATAATAATTATCGTGTAGTTTTTAAGAAAAACGTCGTAATTATATAAATGTAACAATTTAGATACAAAATAAATTTAAAACACTGGGTAAACTAATAATATTATTTTTATAAACTTAATATAAGTATAAAAATATATTGGAATAATTTTTGAATGTTACGGATCAATTGTTCAAAATAATTAATTACGCGATAACGTTTATTTAATATGAAATTATACGGTTAATGTAAAATGCAAAACCATGCATGAACTAACATGATGATAATGATGTTAATGATATGTAGACTAAACCTAGTCCATATGGAATGTCCTTTATGATTATATATGAATTCACAGCTAAACCATTATGGTTACGTGAATTTGATGCTCGTAAACCTAGTCTACGATAAATGATAAATGATGAAGCATGAGTAATGTTTTGAAATAATGACCTGAAAATACGAGTTGTCACATTTGCCCATCCAAAAAGGAATTCAGTCCTTGAATTCAGTCCTTGTTGGGTCCTACAGTTTTGTCGGTGAAAAGATGAGGATATTTGAGGCGCATCTGGTCTTCCCGTTCCAAAGTAAACTCAGGACCTCTTCGAGAATTCCAGCGAACCTTCACAATAGGAATACGACTCTGTTTCAACTGCTTGACCTCGCGGTCCATGATTTCTATAGGTTCCTCCACGAAATTGAGTTTATCGTCGAGTTGAATTTCTTCCAATGGATAACGAGTGATTCGTCTGAAAGACATTTCTTCAGGTTTGAAACGTGAAGCGTGTTGTGTACGTGACCAAGTTCTGTCGGAAGATCAAGTCGATAAGCTACAGGGGCCGACTCGCTCAAAATTTTGAATGGCCCAATGTACCTCGGGTTTAACTTCCCGCGTTTTCCAAATCGTACCACGCCTTTACAAGGAGATAGTTTCAACATCACTTTGTCGCCGACTTGAAATTCTAACGGTTAGCGTCTAACATCTGCGTAACTTTTCTGTCGACTCCTGGCAGTTCTGAGTCTATCTCGGATTTGGACTATCTTTTCTGTTGTTTCCCGTACTATTTCTGGACCAGTGAGTTGTGCGTCTCCAACCTCGGCCCAACAAACAGGTGATCGGCATTTTCGACCATAGAGTGGTTCGAATGGTGCCTCTTTTATCTTGGTGTGATAACTATTGTTGTACGAGAATTCGATCAATGGCAAATGATTTGCCCAACCATTTCCAAAATCAATCACACATGCCCTTAGCATATCTTCTAATGTTTGAATTGTCCTTTCACTTTGACCATCGGTTTGTTGATGATATGCTGTGCTCATCTCTAATTTGGTTCCAAATGAATCTTGTAATGATTTTCAGAAGTTTGAAGTGAATCGACTATCTCTGTCGGAAATGATGGAAATTGGTGCTCCATGTCTTGAGACTATTTCCTTGACATAAAGTCTAGCAAGTTGTTCCATGGAATAAGTCTCTCTAATTGGTATGAAATGGGCTGATTTGGTAAGGCGATCAACGATTACCCATATTGCATCGTAACCTCCCGATGTCTTAGGAAGTTTCGTGACAAAGTCCATCGTAATGCGTTCCCATTTCCATTGGGGAATTTCTGGTTGTTGGAGTAATCCTGAAGGTTTCTGATATTCGACTTTTACTTTAGAACAAGTAAGACATTTGCTCACGTACGTGGCAATCTCCGCTTTCATGTTCGGCCACCAATAAAGTTTCTTGAGATCCTGATACATCTTATCGGATCCGGGTGAATAGAATACTTTGACTTATGCGACTCATGCATAATCAATTCTCGTATCCCGCCATAAAATGGTACCCACATTCTTTCCTTGAAGCATAGTACTCCATCTGCTCTCTTTACAAAACCATTTGCATTTTCAGGCATACCATAAAGCTTTTCACTTGGTCGGTTTTCCTCCTTAAGTGCCTGGATCTGTGCCTCAAGTATTTTTGATGGTAAAGGCGAACTGATAGTCATTCCTAATGATCGAACTCTTAAAGGTTTGGGTCTTTCTTTCCGGCTAAGAGCATCAGCCACAACATTGGCTTTTCCCGGATGATACTTGATTTCACAATCATAATCGCTGAGTAATTCCAACCAACGACGTTGCCTCATGTTAAGTTCCTTCTGATCAAGAACATATTGTAAACTCTTGTGGTCCGTAAACCCTGTGCACTTTGTACCGTAAAGGTTGTGTCTCCAAATCTTGTGTGCAAAACTACGCCCCAACTCAAGATCATGTGTGGTGTAATTCTTCTCATGAACCTTAAGTTGTCGAGAAGCATAAGCTATCACCTTCTCGTTTTGCATTAAAACAGCTCCAAGCCCTGTATGTGAAGCATCGCAGATATACAACGGTTCTCAATTCCTTCGGTAGTGCCAAAATTGGCGACTGCAAAGCTTTTGCTTCAACAAGCTGAAAAGCGACTTCTTGTTTCTTTCCCCATTCGTACCTCTTGTTTTTCTGTGTCAACTTGGTCAAAGCTTTAGCTATCTTTGAAAAACCTTCGATGAATCTTCGGTAATACCCGGCGAGTCCTAGAAATTGTCGGATTTCTGTAGGATTTGTCGGAGTAGCCCAATCTTTTACGGCTTCAATCTTTGCGGGGTCTACTTGTAATCCTTGACTATCAATGACATGACCAAGAAATTGTACTTTGCGATTCCAAAAATCACACTTCGAAAATTTGGCATACAACTTCTCATTCTTGAGTAGTCCTAAAATCGTTCTTAAATGCCCTTCGTGCTCTTCCTTGCTCTTTGAGTAAATCAATATGTCGTCGATGAATACTATAACAAACTTGTCCAAATACGGTTTACACACCCTATTCATGAGATCCATGAATACTGCAGGTGCATTAGTTAATCCGAACGACATTACTTGAAACTCATAATGTCCATAACGTGTTCTAAACGCTGTTTTCGGAATATCCTCCTCCCGCACTCTAAGTTGATGATAACCTGATCTTAGGTCAATCTTTGAATAGATACTAGAGCCTTGCAACTGATCGAACAAGTCGTCGATTCTGGGGAGTGGGTAATGATTCTTCACCGTTAACTTGTTCAGCTCTCTATAATCTATACACATTCTGAAGGATCCATCTTTCTTCTTCACAAACAAAACCGGTGCTCCCCAAGGCGAGGAACTTGGCCTAATGAATCCTTTGTCTAAACGTTCTTGCAACTGATTAGACAACTCTTGCATCTCGATGGTGCTAAGCGTTAAGGTTCTCGCGCAATTGGTGCAGCTCCGGGCACTAAGTCAATATGAAATTCTACTTGACGTGCTGGTGGGAGTCCTGGCAAGTCTTCGGGAAAGACTTCAAATTCTCGAGCAATCGGTACATTCTCAAGTCGCTTCTCCTCCGACTTCTTCTCGGTTATATGTGCTAAGAAAGCAAAACAACCTTTCTTTATGTACTTCTCCGTTTTGATGCATGATATAATACTGAGTCTAGTTCCACTTCGTTCCCCACGAATGATTAAAGTTTCGCCATTGTAAGGAAGATGAACAACTTTTTCATCACAAATGATTCTTGCACGATGTTTGGATAACCAATCCATACCAATGATGACGTCGAAACTACCTAGTTCTACGGGCATAAGGTCTATATTGAAGGGATGATTTAGAAAATTGAGTGTACAACCACGGACAATGGTGTCGGTGCTAATTAAGTTACCATTAGCTAATTCAACGTTGTATGATGTGTCTAATGTGGTTGGTTTGATATTGAGTAAAGGTGCAAATATAGTGGACACAAAACTCTTATCGGCTCCCGAATCAAATAAAACTGATGCATAACTATTATTGATAAGGAACGTACCCGTAACGACATTCGGGTCCTACCTAGCTTCTCCACCTCCTATGACATAGGCTCTTCCTTGTGCCATTCCGCCTTGATTCCTGTTTCCTTGGTTCCTTCCGTTCGGACACTCACTCTTGTAGTGTCCCCTTTCTCCACAACCAAAACATGTCACTGGTGGTTTCTGATTTTCCCCCGTAGCTTGCATCTTGCATTCCCTAGTTTGATGTCCCACTTTCTTACAATTCCCGCATGGTTCAGGACAACGTCCCGGCTTGTGATGACTAGAACACATCTCACACTTAGGCAAAATCCCCGTGTACCCCTTTTTCTCCTTTGGGCCTGCAACATAGGCCTTTGCCACCTCTTGTCTCTTAGGTGGTTGTTGAGTGACATTTCCACCTCTGTTGTTGTCCCACTTCCGTTTGTTGTTGTTATTGTTGTTAGTGTAGTTGTTTCGGTTATTGTTGTAATTGGAGCGGTTGTTGGTATTGTTGTTTCGGTTGGTGTTGGCGATGTTGCTTCTCTTCACTACTTGCGCCATGAGCTTTTGAGTTACTCAAATAGATTCCTCAATCGTTTGCGGATCAAAAGAAATCACGTCTCCTTGAACAACCTGGGGAAGTCCCCCAACGAAAGCCTCCAGTAGCTTCTCATTATCCGAAACCATAGATGGGCATAACGCGGCCAATTCTTGGAACCTTCGAATGTAAGTATCAATATCATACCCAATAGTTACCAGTTCATAGAATTCGGTCTCCAACTTCTTCACCTCCGTACGCGGACAATACTTCCTCGTTAGCAACCTTTTGAATTGCTCCCAGGTGAGCTTGTACGCATTTTCCATTCCCATTGGCTGAGCATACGAATTCCACCACGACATTGCCCCATCAAGTAGTGTACTTGTAGCAAACTTAACCTTGCTATCCTCCGGGCAATTACATAACAGAAACACGGATTCCATTTTCTCGAACCATCTAACCATGGCAGTTGCCCCTTCAGTACCCTTGAACTTAGTGGGATCCTTACTTTTAAAATCCTTATACGTACAACTTCTAACTCCGGACCCTCCTGCAATGCCTGCAGTAGCAGCATGTCTAGCGGCCTCGGCAGTAGCCGCAACCTCAGCAGCAGCCGCCACCGATTCTCTCTCAGTCCTTAATGCCTCGGCTATGCTATCGTTCACATACTTCTGCATAGCAGCTTGTGTCAATTCAGGTGTGGCTTTCTTTGGCGCCATTGCTCTTCAAAACCATAAGATGAAACAATTATGAGAACTCGTAAGTAGAAACAAACATTACACATATATATCCACAACCACAACATGCATAATATAAATGAAATCACAACGGAACAACCACGAAATATCACAAATATAATCACAACACACGTGGATAATATACATGAAAATTTCGGCCTTCATGGACCGATATCATAGATAATAAAACCATTCCTACATAGTTGAGTCAATACTTGATATTTTGTTTGTACAACAACCAAAAGACAACAAGTTCTTTAAACTATGTCACACACCTTGTGACTAGGATAATAGTAAATAAAAACTATACATGATAAAATTCTACACTAGGCACCTCCGGTGCTCCGCCTTCGATCCTGTAGATCTCGAACCTGAGTAACCAAACTAGCAACCAAACCCCTCAACTCGCTAATCGACCACGTGCGATAACCATGCTCTCACGTGCTAATGCCAACTCCGAGCCTGACGCTGAAGTTCGTCCTGTGCCATCTCGGCTCTGTCATATAACTCAGGCATTTCCTGCCTCAACTCAACAATATGCCCCCGGTTCTCTAACTGTCTAGACTCTAAACCCTGATGTGCCAAATCAATCGAAACCCTACCTATCACGAGACCTTCAACCTCCTCCTCAATGGTCTCCACTCGATCCAATGACAATTCCTCCAACTGTCCTAACATCCTATCTATCTGAACCTGTTGGCTATCAATACGTGCCCCTAATGTCTCAGTGGAAGGCTGTCTAGCAGCAGCAGCCTTTGAGCTCTCACCTATCTCGAACCTAGCTGGTGGTTCGGGCTCTGTAGAGGGTGATGCAGGGATGTCAAAACGTGCACGCTTTTTGAGCGGCAAGTCCAACGTAGGTATAGGATCCCTAAGATAGTATGATGAAGATGATGATGATAAAAGTGGTGATGGTGGGTGAATCGGACCATGTGTAGGGCTAACAGGTGGTGTAGGTGCGACTTCGCCCTCCTCAAAGGGTTCGGTCTCAGTGTCAGTCACTATAAGTGGTAAATCTGAAGTAGAGCCAATAGAAGATAAAACTACAGTGTGTGATAAGGCATCGTTCATGTTGGTGTCGGATGAGACATCCTCCATGTTCGTGTCAGATGATATAGGGATAGTGCCGGAATCTGAAGACATCTCTGTGACAACCGATGTAAAATAAAATTAAATAACTCGAATAAAATGTATATGAATCCGCTGAACATGCACTTATGATGAAATGATGAGATGCTATGATGATGTAGTTATAGTCTAGGGTCAAAGATGCAACCTAGTTCTCTATAACTGAAGCTCTGATGCCAATCTGTCACACCCCCAAATTACCTGTTTTGCAGCGGAATGGAATTCCTGGGGATTGGCTATCATAGCATCACAATCACAGTTATATTGAACGACCAAAAGTGTCGTTTTAGAAATACATCGTTTGATATTTATATAAAACATACAGAGTTACAAAATAGGTCCCAAAAGTTGATAAAGTTTGCAAAAATATAAGTTTATTACAAGTCCAAACGATGTTTTGAAAATGCCATAATATACAATGATATGTGTCGACGCCGCGACACTATGAGGGTTCCTTACTCGTGCCATGATGCGAATGTCTAGTTACCTGAAAATACATTGCTAAAACGGTCAACACAAAGGTTGGTGAGAAATCATAGGTTTATGAAAAATAATTTATACGACCACACAAGTATAGACCATATATGACAAACATGCCACATAAAAATGTTACAATTGCTATAAGTCCATGACACCGAAACTAGACTGATTATGATGTTCGCCCCAACAGAGTGTTTGCCAAACAACTCAAATAATGATATTAAATGAAATGCATCCGTTTAACCGGTTGGAATCCACCAACCCGGATGGAGGAGTCACCCTCGATAGATCTATCCACTCACCCTCGCTTCTATGAAATTAACGGTTCATGTTATATAATGGGGACATTCAATTGGCATGAGGTAACTTAAGCAATGTAATGAATTTGATATACTTGGTATCGTAATAAAAATGATGTGCAATGTATTCTCCCCCGTAGGTTTGAAAATAAGTATAAACGTATACAACGGGGCTATGAAAACTCACTTGATGAATTGATGCGATGACAAAAGTGTGTACACCGAAATGTAGCGTGAATCTCAAAACTTGACCTATTATGAATGATATGATACGTAATAAGTTATGATGTAATGTTATGCATGCAATTCGGATGATATCTATACCACTTATGAATTTTTGAAAATAATACTTTTCGTCGAAAAATAATCTTTTAACGTCTTGACCATTTTTAAATTACTCCACATGTAATTACGTTGAAATGATATCCGACGATAATCATTTAGTGATTTATTAAGAAATTATAACTTTTCGTCGTAAAATAATGTCGTTGAAATATTCATGAAAGTGACAAAACGGCCTCTAAAAGCTAGTCGTAAAATGGTGCACATCGAGTATTAGGAAACGTACTCAATGGTTTTGGGAAGCTTGTATCATTATCTCAAAGTTTTTGTACATGAGTTTCCATTCTAGAGGTCTCGAACATAAAGAAAAATATAGGTTAAGTATGGTACTTGTGTCCCAAAATATAGTTTAAGGATGGTTTTCGGCAAAGTTTGAGTAACCGTAAGTAATTCATTACAACTCCGCTATTCAAACGGTCGGACATTTTGGAAAATATACTTGGCGAACTTACTTTTACTAGAAGACATCACTTTATAAAAAGTTCTACATCATTGTTAAAAACGCTCTTCAACATGGTCACTTATTTGCCGTAAAACTTGTCTATTAGAAAATTTAATAGTTTTTCTTATATATTAAAGTTACGACAACTTTTTGTAAACGTGTATAATTTAATCGTTACAAATCCGTTTTCTACGTTTTATAGGTCTTTAGCTTTGTATCAAAGTATACTAATATATTTTTGATAAGTCGACATAATTTATAACGCCTAAGTTTCATTTTTGACTCGTACAAATTAAAAGTAACATGCTGAAATTTCCAGAAAATTATAGTTTTCGTCGCCAACTTGAAAAATTCATAACTTCTTCGTTATAGCTCCGTTTTAATCCGTTCAAGCGGCCACGTTTTCGTTTTAAAGTTTATTTTCTAAATATCTAGGCCAAAAATTTTTACCTACTGTCGGATTTTCAAGATTTCGAAAATAAGTACAGACCCTTTTGCAAACTTGTCGAAATGAGTTTTTTTCGCGCCAAACCTATTCTAACCCATTCAAAACAACTCCGAAGCTATTCTAATCCTACCATACACCTTCTTAGGGTGTCATGGGTTCCTAGACATCACCAAGAGTGATTTATAACAAGGAGTAATTATAGGATGTCAAATATATATATAAGTCTTAAAATCAAAGAAAAAGTGGTATAAACCTCATGAGACTTGCATGTTTTCTCAAATAAAATGAAATGACCATAAAAATAAATATGAGATATGATGATGAATATGGATGCTTACTAGTAACTTGATGAGGTTTATGGACAATGGATTTTTCCTAACCACTCAAGGTTTTTATTTCAAAACCTTAATAACAAGTGATACTAGAGTGTTAAAAACCTTGTCTTGAAATTTTTTGTGATGATTCTCTTGGTCCTTGTGGTTGCCGGTTTTAGAGAGAAGAGAGGAAGCAAGAAGAGTTTTCACCTTGAGATATGTTTGAGTATGTGTTTAGTTTAATTGTATAATACATTGACTAGTAAAGATATTTGCAAAATCACATGTGACTCACCCCTTGTGTCGACAAGGGGTGTTAGTCATCCTCTTAATATCTTTTTTTTTTTTTTTTTTTTTTTTTTAAACATGTATAAGTGTAGTAATATGTAAGTTATTTGAAGACTTGTGGTAAGTTAAATACACATTTGAGTATTTATGGTAGCGTTAGATATAAATAAATTTTAACGGGTCAAGATAAAAATATATTAAGGTCATAAAAATTATAAAAATACATTTCTTGCAAAATTTGAATGGAATAATAATTATCGTGTAGTTTTTAAGAAAAACGTCGTAATTATATAAATGTAACAATTTAGATACAAAATAAATTTAAAACACTGGGTAAACTAATAATATTATTTTTATAAACTTAATATAAGTATAAAAATATATTGGAATAATTTTTGAATGTTACGGATCAATTGTTCAAATTAATTAATTACGCGATAACGTTTATTTAATATGAAATTATACGGTTAATGTAAAATGCAAAACCATGCATGAACTAACATGATGATAATGATGTTAATGATATGTAGACTAAACCTAGTCCATATGGAATGTCCTTTATTATTGTATATGAATTCACAGCTAAACCATTATGGTTACGTGAATTTGATGCTCGTAAACCTAGTTTACGATAAATGATAAATGATGAAGCATGAGTAATGTTTTGAAATAATGACCTGAAAATACGAGTTGTCACATTAGGATTAGATGATTAGAGTTTGATAAACACATTATTCCCATGCTTTTATGATATGATTGATATGTAGGATTGACTTTTATTAGTCGATTGTTGTTGGGTGATGTCGACCACCATATATCTGTATGCATGTTCACTAACGTATGCAGATATCATGGATATACGAATGTTCCCAATCCGGATCCCACAAATGAAGATGATTGGATGCCGAAAGGAAAGGGTAACTATTTCTTGGGTCGACAAATGAAGAAACGGAGCTTAATTGGACTTCCATGGAGAGTTGGCATAAATGCAACGTAAGAGGTCTCACTGCATCAGCAGATGGTTTTCTTCTAAGTGATTGAAGAAACGGAGCTTAATTTGACCTCAGTTGGCATTCAAAATGCAACGTAAGAAGAAGTCTCACTGCATCAGCAGATGGTTTTCTTCCAAACCCTACAGTAACAACAACCGAAGCTTCTCAACCACCTAACGTATCTTTGTGCAGGATACCATTTTTAAACAATTTTGATTAATTTGATTAAATTGTTTTTAAAAATGGAAAAATGTTGTTTTGAAACTAAATTGGACTAAATTTTGAAAATCACCGGACTTGTTTTTATCAAAACCTATGTCACTCAATTATCGACTTCGGTCATCGATTGAGGGGGAGAGTGATTTAAAATATAATATTTTCATACAATATTTCTTCATAAAAGTTCGGTTTGTACGTTAAAATGTGGTGATCTAAAGATTTAATGTTATGTCATGGTATGATTTTCTTTAAAACTCAAAGATCTGTCAAAATGAAATTTTTTCTGTTCTTGTTTGATTGTGAAATTGTTTTATTTTACTAAAAGATCTCTTAAAACAATCATACCTGACACTAACAATCTTTAATGTCTTAAAATGGTCCTTATCTGTCATTTTTCATAACTAAACCAAGCCACAAGTTCTCCCATGTTTTATAAACCTTATTAAATCACTTGGGATCCAAAATCTCAAAGGGTTTGATATTTTTGATCGGGGGAGAATTTGTGATTTAATAATGGAATTTGATAAAAGGTGATCGTTTTGATTCAAATTGCAAGTTCTCTCTAATATGTGCTAAACTCTTTCAAATCTCGAGGCACATATTGAGGGGGAGCAAATGGTTTTCTCTATGGCATGTGTGATCGTGAAAGTACTTATAAGAACTCTTTCCTCTATGTGATAAAATGTTTTAAAATATCCCACGCACATATTGAGGGGGAGAATTTACCAATAAAATCAAATGGCTTTTTCTATGAAAATTGTGATCAAGAATATATTTCAAAGAACTCTTGCCTCCATGTGCGAAACAATTTCAAAATCATATGCATATGTTGAGGGGGAGCATTTCTAAAAGATCAAAAACAGTTAAGGTACAAAATGCTTTGATCTAGTATCACAAGTACCTTGATTGATTTTCCAAATGATTTTTCAATTGGTTTCAAGAAGGAAAGAACAATACCAAAAGACCGACCAATTTACTTTATGCATGGTGTTATAAGGATGGTTAGGTTAGGTATTCGTTCCCACGATCCCGCCAGAGCTGGAGGGATCTACCCAGGGACAATCCACTAGATAGTGTAGAGTCCTTAGGTATATTGAGAAAAGGATAAAAGTGAGAAATGGGAAGAGTGCGGACTGAGATAGAGCTAGTACTGGAATAAACCCAACAAGGTTCTAGTAATGAAGTCTCGGTAAGCACTGAAGGGGTTGAAGAATGAAAAAGAATTGAATGTGAAAAGGGTGAAAAGAAATATCCCTCCAACAATTCAACCTTAGGGCAGAAACCGGGTTCAATACATATGCTACTGGTGGTTACCAAGGTAACATCGGTATTGAAGACAAGACGTCATGGACCCAGTGACGCACTGCACTTCAACTTTCCAAACCACTCAAGTTCTTCTTAAAAGGACTTGTTTCATTCTCACGGGGAACCAACATTATCTATCGACTTTCTCTTAGAGATTGCTGATATTGAAGAAGGAGACCCTCTCCCTAGTCTCCGACATAGGAAACCAAATGTGCACAATTGAGTCTAGAGCCAAGAGATCATTCACTATATCTCATTATGACACAGAATTAATGAAGACTTGCTGTTTCACACAATGTGGAAAGTGAGAATATATTAAGAGTCCTACGCATTATCCTTGTGGTATTGCCAGAACATCCGAGTGATATACTAAATATTCATTATGAAGATGGAAATCCTTCTAGAGCCAACATCAAACAAGCTCTAGGTGGGTGACATGTGAGATCTTGCAAAAGATCAAGCTTGTGACAACTGGATAGAAACGATGGGGCGATTCATTCTTGAATCAACCTTGGTCTAGGAAATGAATTGACGGATACCTTTGAAAAACCGGTCGTTGTACTTAAAAGTTCTTTTCCATAGCACATCGACTGTGTATTAATGTTTCAAAATTAAAGGGTATTTATGATTGATAATTGATTTTCCATAAAACCTTCGTTGTATTGCAAAACACTTTCTTTTAAGCAATACACGATTGTTTTCAAATCACTTTTCATCAATCAGTGAATCTCAATTCGCTGGTTCACTCACTCCGTGTTGTCTTCTTTGAGAAGTTCCGGTTTGAGAACAGCTAGAGCAGCTGCGAAACCCTGTCAAGGAGATTCTTTGAAATTATACCTGATCACAAAAGTACTTGTACTGATCAACGGGGAACCGTGGGCCGTGCACCTCAATTCAACAAAAGTGATCAAAGACACGTTTGTGCGCTTTATTGCTAACTGTTTTATGCAGGAACACTCGATGGTTGCAGCTGATCAGAATTTAGGAGTCAATCCAAAGTCGCATGCTCACAAAGATCCACACTTAATTAAAGAAATCATGAAAAGTGCTAATCTACATAACCCGGCTCGATAGGTGCAAATATCATGAACCAAGAAAGCTTCCGCTACTCGATGAAAAGATGTCATGATCCGTAGTGTGAGCATGTCGGTCCGAAAGTCACAACTTCACATGATGGCAACACAACAATGGGTGATCCGAGATTTATCGTGGTCGATGATCTCAATGAAAGCTCGAAGATCATCATGATGTGGATCATTCAAAGACCTCCACGAAAGTACAAAACTATGCGGACTATGAAGAGTCACTGCTAAAGCACAAAGATTACGGAAGTGAAGAATTGAAGTCTACGAGCTTGGAACTAAAGACAAAGAAAGAATGCTAGGATGCAAAATGTATTTCATGGGGTGACCTCCCTTAGGGGAGATTGTTAGGATTCAGAAAATCCATAGTGAAGAGTTGGTCACCCCAACTATTATCTAGCATAAGTTAGCTCGTAGACATATCGTTATTTACGTGTTTATTAGTGTAGTTTAGTTTAGAGTAACACCGTGGAGGAAGGACAGGTCTTTACCCACTGTATGTCTGATCCACAGTCCGACAGGAGGACGTATTTGCTGTAACTATAAATACCCCTTCCATCCTTGGAAGGGGTGGTACTCTCAATCTAACCTTTCCTTTTTGTTGAACTTTCTCTCTCTAGTTTCATCCTCTCCTCTCTTCATCTCTCTAAAACCATGGCATACTTGTATCATTACCATCCAAGACCACCCGAATCATCATAACACAATATATGTAAGATCCTACATTAAGTTCACCTACACGCAGCATAATGTAAACTCCAACACCCAAGTTTACACTGCCAAGTCGGTGTCCGATGATGCTGATTTAGTTGCTCACTTTAAGGAAGGATTTGCTGATGGACAGGTATCAATTTTAATTCCAAAACCCTCTCTCTCAATTTATTTAGCCGTAATACATTTCGTTAATGCGTTAATTTCATATGCTTGCAGGATGCGGATGATCAGTATAAAACTCCTAATACCAGTTCTTCTACACAATCTCTTGGCTTGGATGCAGCGGCTTTAAACATCCATAAGTTTCTACTCGAAACACCAGATAATCAATCTCAATCTTCAACAACCCTTAGTGCTGCAGCCTCTGCAAACATCCAGAAATATCTGCTTCAAACGCCAGATAATGAAACTCATTCCACATCAAAAGGTACTGGTGCGATGCAGTTGGAAAAGAAGAGTGCATCTGGAAATCGTAAGTGGTGAAAAGAACGATGAATCGCCAGGAAGTAAATTAATCAACAAGAAACGAGATATCATTAACCTGGATGACTTGCCAGATGAAGATGAGGCCTCAGCAACTGCCAAGAAACCCCTTCTTGCAACCGTCAAAATTGAGAAAGACGAGTGATTGCCGTTCTATTGATCGTCTCCATGTTTATTTAATTCCATTCGTACCAAATGTGTTTTGCTGTTCAGACTTTTACACTTTATTTCCTTTGGTCGTATTTTACGGATTTGCTTAAGGTTTTAATTTCAATTTTCATGTACAATAAGTTGGCTAATGCAGTATCTGCTATGCCATGGTTATCCTGTTATCAGGCATGGAGATTTGGTCAATATATTTGTTTTCATTACATTTTATTCATATGTTATGCCTTATTATCTGTGTGATCTTAACCCATTTTTTTATGCCTTACCTGTATATATATATACACTATCATTGTGTCTCAATAGTGCATACTACCTGAAATGCAGAATTTGAATTGAAAGTTATTACACAGTTGAACACACTGTTCTTTTAACATCATCATTTTGACTACTATTCCAGGACTATATTCATGTATGTCACCCATCCAGCTGTGAAGATCACACCTGGGATGTTTTGAAACCACACGGTCTGATCAGCGGTTCGTGGTTTCCGAATTCTCCAACCAGTAAGCATTTCCTATTCAACTATTAGAATAATTATTTAACTTCATGTATTACATACACTGTTAGTATACATCTTACCATATCCTAATTTTATAAGACTCATTTTTAGGAGTATTCCTTGGTTACATTTACTTCACACATATTAAAACAATCAGCCTGCAAATCACACATTTCACTATATCAATAGCAACTTCATTTAGATATTTGCCCTGTCCACTTCCATCAATCATACAACCTTATTATTAGACTCTTTGATATTTTGACTCAAATATCATAATTGTAATATACAATTACAAATAAAATTGAAATATATCTTTCCATTTTTATGTAAACAGTACTATATATATGAATCTTTTAAAAATCATGATTCTTCTAATATAACTGAAAATTAAATGTTTGAATCTTCATATAAAAATAATAATTCAAACATATCATTTCCAACTATAACAATCAGTCTACGCATTATATAAACTCTCAACATCAACACACAAAACACCAAACAAAACTGTTTTCTAAAATTCCTTAAAGAATATCATATGGATCATCACAACTCACCAAAGGTAAAACTGCTTTTTACCAATTTCTTGCAATGTTCAATATTAGTCATACAAAACTGCATTTTACTAATAGTTTATACTTATTCTTTGTCATTTATACATTTCATTACAATACAGAAAGAAGATATTTCAAACTCACCTAATGGTTTGTGGATTGAAGAGCCACCTGTTATCATTCTATCATATGATGAAATGGTTACATATAAGTTACTCATACCTAATGATAATTAGAACTGCATATTCACTGTAATTTATATTCTATTATTTCCAGGAAATCCCCGAGAAGATTGCATGTCACCTACTATTCAATGATTCTTCACATGAGCCTATCAATGGTGGTCATGTTGTCGATCCTCAAACTGACAAAGAGAGTTTTATTTGTATCAAGAAAGGATGTCTATACCATCCTATGCCGGAAGACAATTATGTATTAAACAATATTGTTGATCTTCAAGACTCTGTCGATGAGGACAAAGATGAATGGATTTGCATTAACAAAGACTGCAAACATCACAATCATCCAATGGAGTATCATGATGACAATGAATCCGGTGCATCAAATGTTAATGAAGAGTCCGGTGCATCAAATGGTTGTGATGAAGTTTTTCATCAAAAATAATACTCTTATAAGTTTCACATTATTATCAATAAGTTTATTCATAAAATGTCGTTATAAACATATGTTATCGGTTATTTTCATAAGTAATTTACATTATGTCAAATTTCATTACGTCTATTATTGCAAAACATGTTTGTTTCTTAATGGTTACTTCTTATCAGATAAGTGTTATATCTGAAGACATCAACAAATACTTACTCCTTACCATATAATTGTTACTCTTTATCACATATTGGACATCATTGAGATGATATATCTGATAGAACACCATTACAACACTTCATCATAATGTATTTTCAAACCAAATTATTATGCAATCTCCTACTAAAATTATTACTAACAAACTTTCCAACTTTGAATTAAACAAAAACTGTATATGAGATTCACATCATCACCAACAAATCATAAGACCAACACACCAAAATATGAATGGATAATCAATTCATTTAACTATCAACAACATATTTCATCAAACATCTAGAAACATATAACTTGAAAACAAAGACACATCTTAAAGAACATATAACTTTAAAACAAAGACACAGCTTAAGGAACCACATAGATTAAAGTGCAAGGATATTGTTTTTACAAACAACTGATTAACCTATTCATAATAGGATATCTGATAATCCAAAAAACAGTAAATGTCTTGACCATCACCACATAACATAACATAACATATATCCACACATAAGTTCAGATCATACTAACAATCCAAAATAAACATAAGTTTTTATAGAATAAGTTTTTAACAGACGTGGAACACAGGGTAATCTTCCCCTTCATCTCCGACCATATCTGTGACCAAATGCATGAACTTGAACCTTATCATTTTGTTGTAGCCAAAGTTACAATCACGTTCAAACTCCCTCCATTCACCAAATACGTTGACATGGTTCGTCCTTCCAGGTTCCTCCTTATGAAACTGCATCCTTATATTAAACCTGCACTCCACATCCTGGTGTATCATCAAGACCGTCCTGTATGTGTGCATCGGGTGGTATTCCAAGAACTCGGCAGGTATGGCCTGCAATAAACAATGGTCACCATTTGAATACATAATTCTTCATATACATTAATAACGTTTTATGATAAATACGTTTCACCTAATAATAATACTTACGAGTCGTTTCAAAACTGTAATCATATTAAAACACTTATAGAAAGTGTCACCAACTTCACCAAAGTGGTCTTGATGTCCTGCCCATCGACAGATGTGGTGCATCCTGTCATTATCTGACAATACATTTACCATGTTAGAATACCTCCTAATACTATTGAACTACACTAATATCTAACTACACTTTTATGCCCTTAAACTAATGAATTATATAAAGACATATAGAATTTTCAACTAAATAAGGATGTAAATATTTATATTACCTTTGTCGTCAAACTATACAGGAGGTTGCATGTGATGGAGTTGTGTCGCACCATAGAAATGCATCGGTGTATGCGGACTACCATCAAAGTTAAACGCCATCAACCTCAAAACAGTATTATGCTCCGTGGTAAACACCAAGATCTGCCCAGCTTGCAAACCCAGAGTGAATTTCATAATATTCCAAGGCTGATGATCCAATTCATATTCACCAGCCTGATTAGGAACATTAACATGTGTCACAGGAACCATGAAGTAGTCTTGTCCACAATTAATCCTAATATGATTTTCCTGCCCTATACCACTCAAGAAATCACCAGCAATTCTCTGTACATGAAGTTCACGTTTGTCGTAAATACACATTTTAATACAATACATTAACTTACTAATAAAGGTTATACAAGATTAAGGTATATATTAATTGATACCTGGGGCCTGTTTGTGTCGGCCCAGACACGAGTCTTAAAACGATAGTAACGGTTGTTGTCTTCATCATACCCCCTGTATTCTTTTCCATCTCTAACATCGTATCCTATCATGTAGAAACTGTCATCTCCCTCCTGTATGAAATGCAACCAATCTACATACGGACCGATGTTTTCCTTAGCAAACTTCTTCCAATCCCTGCCCTTCAGTGTGATAGGTCCTACGATAGGTGTTATAAACCAGAATTTCTTACGGATTCTTGCTGAGCTGGTCAGATAGAGATAGTTGTTCCCATTATATCCTTCAAATTCAAACTCCTCAGGAAGTTCCTGTAGAATTATTCAAAAATTTACTTTACTTTTCACTCTACAATAAAACTTATAAATGATAATATGGTGTTCTTTTATTTACCTGTTTATTAGGGTATGTTCTTCGGTTAACCAACACTACGAACTCTAACGGCATTTTCCTGCTATAAACAAACGTACTTTAAATATCAAACCAGTTATACTTTCTTTAATAACTCATAACCAGAGATAATACTATGCTCTTGCTTTTGTTATCAAAATCTATTAACCGTATTCGAATGTATCAACTTAAAAGTATACAACCATAATATCGCAAACACTATTTACTAACCATTATCATCACTTACACAAAATTATTTTGCATACAAACCAAAAACTATTTCATGTTTTAACTTATATTTCAGTAGTCCTATATAGTAAATAATTAATCAATCAAACTCAGAAAATCCTACCATAAGATTACACCATTATTATCACTTACAGACTAATTTTTTTTTACCATATACCTTAGTGTTTGACTAATTTCCAACATAAATGTTAAACATACTTCCAACCTACTATAAAGAAACACTAATTTCAAACAACAACCACATGCATTACTATTTAACTAAGATTCAAACGATTAGGGTATTCAAGATGTATAACAATTATATACATAATCATTTTCACAAATATAATGCATTTTTTTCAATGAACAACTATCATCATTAACTTATTTGTTACCATTATCTTACAAGAAGTTGGATGATCTAAAACTTATCATCATGCAAGGTTTTCAAAAAGGGGTATACTATACCTAACGACTTCATAGCTTCAAATCTACTAACAAATACCTTTGATTATGTTTTTATTAACCTATTTGATCAAAAGTTTTCATCTTACTAACCTTGGAGTTGATTTCCAGATTTGTGATCAATGTGGTGATTTGACAGGACTGTTAGGGTGTCACCTAAAACTTCATAGCATGTAATGATTTGTTCACTTGGAAAACGCAATATATATCTACTACACGGCAAAAAAATATTGACCATATGACTTTGTGGTTGACCGTCAATAAGGGTAACAAACTTGGGCCAAATATGGATGTATGGGCTAACTTATAATACAAAGAGATACCAACAATACTAATGTATACTCAATACTAATGCATGTATAAGTTAAAACTTTTTTTTACACAATAACATTTACCAATCACAAAAAAACGTTTTTTTGATTTGAATGCAGAGGATCATTGAAGTATTATGAATCCAAAGTTATAAGAAAATACATAAAACACAACTTCTTGATCCTACAACTCTTCAATATGAGAATTCATATCAACCATTTCATTCTTCGTTTTGTAAACACGAAATGTGTAATGTTATACCAAAGATTCTACCGACAGAAGTTCATCAATCATCGATTATTAATTCATCTAATTTGAATGGAGGAAGAAGTTTCAAACATTATCATCCACTTTAATTATCAATAGTTGATGTTACGTTATTTGTTTGTTTTACTTAATTTAGCTTTTGTTATATACTTTCCTTAATATTAATCAATTATTGTAATTTTCTACTAACCAATGTATGTATTTTGAGGTTGCTTACCAATACATGTATTATACTCCCTTCAAACCTTAAACAAATGTTCAAAACGATGAAATTAAAAGAGATCCCGTTTTGATAGCTACAACTTTGAACAAAACGAAGAATGTCATTCAATAATTCGCAATACACATAATTAAATGGCCAATACGACTTCACATGGAATTTTGATTAGACTATGCGAAATTATCAAAATCTGGATGCTACACACACAACATCGTACGTGCATTGTATTATTATTTCAAAACTAATATATAGTTACTTTTGAAATAATAACCATTATAGTTTACATACCTTAACATAACAAGTAGAATATATTATCTTGGTCAATTAATACTAATATTATTGAATACTCAAATTCCGTTTTTAACATGCCTTATCAATCCCTAAATATCACGATCATAATGTAACATCATTACATTATTTGTAATCACATTATTCCCTTTACCATAAATATATGATGATTTTTGTATACAAATTTTGCATTATCCCTACTAATTAGCTAAAACATATACTAATCCTTTGACTAAGAGTTTTTTTCAGATACAATTACAACAATAAACCTATCTTTGATTCCAAGAAAAACACATCCAGGTTTGAATT
Organism: Chrysanthemum makinoi; assembly: GCA_910596185.1. Taxonomy (NCBI): domain Eukaryota; kingdom Viridiplantae; phylum Streptophyta; class Magnoliopsida; order Asterales; family Asteraceae; genus Chrysanthemum; species Chrysanthemum makinoi. The sequence goes on along the minus strand of OU343221.1, from coordinate 176,292,487 downwards.
TCTTTTACTTTTTATTAATAAATTCGCATAACCATCATTCCATGTAAATACTCTAATATGTCCACATATCTATATCAACTTAATACACCATTATCAGTATCATTTCATTGCAATATGATGGGATTACAATATATTGTTAGCAGCTTCATACAATACTTATGGTATTAGTGATATTGATAACCAAACATTACAAATTTGTTGTTTACTGCAAAAGACACTTATAACTTAGTTTTGCATTTGTATTAGTTCATGGATTCCAATAACAAGAGGAAAGCTGTTGTTATCAACAACACGTTATCTCCTGGAAAAGAAAACACACCAACTGCAAGGCTACATGATATCGATATCAACTCCAGTAAGCGAAGACCATTAAGTACTCAAGAAGATGTTAGTTTTATGAGAACTACATCCACAACTAATTCCATAGATGACTTCACACTGAATCCAGCCCTGCTTTTATTGATATAACTAACAGTAAGTAAATGCTTTCATGAAATTTAATGTTAATATCCATTAACAACAATACTAATTTCAGTATGAAATAGTTATAATGTAATAACCTATACTTATCCTTTTAGATGGATCATCTTCTGCTACACCAACAGTTAGACGGAGAGGAAGACCGCCAAAGAATTCTACACAAACAAAAACTAAAGTGTCTGTTAATTCAACAATAACAATAATTCCTCGACAAAGACCAGGAAGGAAATTATTAGAAACGACTACTCCAGGCATCTAATCCCTTCCTTTCACAAACTTTTTATCTACATTTTGTTTTATTGATTTTTTGTTATTATGCTATAAATTCTTTATATAAACCAAAACGTTTACTTAATCTGACAGAGTTATCAGCTACATCTCCAACTATAACTCCAACCCCTGTCATACCAACACCTGTAATTTCAAATATAATTACTCGGCGAAAACCAGGAGGGCCACGAAAAGAAATGACTACTCCAGGCATATAAATTCTTTTTCTCCCAAATACTTTAACTAAAATTTGTTTTACCAAAATGTATTTGCATTTTTAATGACATATACGTTTACCTGATGCCACAGATTTTCCAACTCCAACTCCATCTGTATCTCCAAGTCCTGTCACACCAACGAGTGTAATTTCAATAATAACTCCTAGACGTAGACCAGGAAGGCCACCAAAAGAAACCACTACTCCATCTGTAACTGCAAGTCCTGTCATACCTTCATCATTAACTACAAGACATCCAGGAAGGCCACGTTTAGATGACATAACACAAAGTATGCTTGTGTACTCCTTTTAATATATCTTTTCCGTTCATTTTTAAAAAATCTATAGATAACTTAACTGTTCTTAAACAGGAACTCCTATGCGTCCTAACAAAACCACAAGGTTTAGCGGCAAATCTCCTATCGCATTTGACATAGGTATATTTTTTTTCTTAATAAACCACTTAACTATTGATAAGACTTTGTTAGTATTAAGTAATTCAGCCACAACATCATCTATACTTTTACACAGGTTGTTCATCGGTTTCATCGTATATTACATCAAACAATGTTACCAAATCAACACTTACTTATGAGCCACATAGGAGAAAAAGCAAGCATGTTTTAGGATCCACATCACGACGTATTAACTTCACCAATGATGCTGATGTACAAAATCATGTGAACAGAAATCCATTCGTTGGTATTTCAAGTGGTAATTTCAATTCGAAAGCAATATATAAATTCAACAAATGTATTGTTTTATTACTTAATTTATTCTTTACATATACACTTTCATAACTGATTGTAAAATATTAAAATTTTTCAGAATACATCAACCTCGGTGATCCAAATGTACAATGCTCTGATTGTGGGGCATTGTTGTGGGAAGCAGAGAGTAAAAGGGGCCACGGAACAGATGATTCGTATTATCTATGTTGAATGAGGGGTAAAGTTCAACTACCAGTTGAATTGAAACCCCCTCCAAGTTTGCTCATGAGCTTGGTGAAAAATGAACATCCAAAAAGCAAAGGGTTCCTTGAAAATATAAGGCGTTACAACTCCATGTTTTCATTCACATCTCTTGGTGGTAAAGTAGACCAAACAATTAACAACGGATGGGGTTCATATTATTGTAGGCTTCAGGGAGAGAACTACCACATAATTGGTTCTTTGATGCCTGAAAACATCAAGACTCCTAAGTTTGCGCAAATATACATACATGACACAAGAAACGAGATACAGAATAGAATAAATGTTGTCAGGTATGCATATTCTAATTTTTATACAAACTTACAATTTTGGTGACTAATATTTTATCTGATATGCAGTTCCGAAGTGTTTTCATTATCTTCATGGTATAATTCTTTAAACTTAATGTTGCAGTAGTGGCTCCTCTAATTCATCAAACCCCACCAAAATTGATCATCAGCTAACAAAAGACTTAAAAGAGATGCTTGATGCCAATAATCCATTGGTCAAAGAGTTCCGGATGGCTGGTCAACGTATGGCAACCGCAGATGATGACCAGAAAATAAGAATTAGGCTTATTGGCAAAAGAGATCGTGATGGACGGACACATAATTTACCAACTGCATCTGAGGTAGCTGCACTTATAGTCGGTGACTTTAACTCTTTGAAAGATAAGAGAGACATTATTTTGCACATGCATGGCGATGAAACCGAAGAATTAGTGAGTCGCACGTTGAGTACTTGGCTCTTCAGTATCCGTTATTGTTTCCATACGCAGAAGATGGATACAGAACTGATGTATACCATAGAGGTATTACAGACTCGACACCAATAAAACAACGCACTAGAGTAACTATGCGTGAGTGGTTTGCACATCGTCTACTAGATAGACCAGACGTTTATTCCGTGATTCTTCACTCAAGAAGGTTGTTCCAGCAGTTTTTGGTAGATGGTTACACTATGGTGGAGTCTGAAAGGATGTCTTATTAAAGAAAAAAATCAAAAAGAGCTGCGATGTGAAACATATACTAGGCTGGCTAGCATGGCAAGTACATCAAATGGACCACGTGTTCTTCGTGGGAAAAAAGTTATCCTGCCTTCGTCACACACTGGGAGTCCAAGATACATGTTACAGAACTACCTTGATGCTATGTCCATTTGCAAGGTATACGGATACCCGGATCTATTCATCACTTTTACGTGTAACCCAAGCTGGCCTGAGATTACGCGGTATATGGAGGAAAAAAGGGTTGAAATCAGAAGATCGGCCAGATGCGAGTACAAGGGTATTCAAAATGAAGTTGGACATGTTGATGAAAGATTTTAAACAAAAACGCACATTCGGACGTTTAAAAGGAGGTATTTAAAATTCATTTCAGATTTATTATTGTACACATCAACATACTAATAACATTATCATTCTGAGTTTCAAACTAATATTATTTATATATTTAACTGAAATTTGGTTGTCTTATATATGCGCAGAATTGTACACAATTGAATTTCAGAAACGTGGACTACCCCATTGTCATATTTGCCTTTGGTTGGAACCAAATGATAAACTACGTACTCCACAACAGATTGACAATTGTATATCCGCTGAAATTCTTGATAGGGTTCTTGACCCAACTTTGTACCAACTTGTGACTGAGAACATGATGCACGGTCCTTGCGGTATTGAACATCAGGACTGTCCATGTATGGTCAATCGTAAATGCACAAAAAAGTTTCCAAAATCATTTAATGAGGAGACTTTTATCGATGAGAATGGGTACGCTATTTACAAGAGACCTCAAAATGGTAGAAAGGTGTCTAAAAGTGGCACTGATTTGGACAATGGATTTGTCGTGCCGTATAACCTAGGTTTGTTGAAACAATACCAGGCACATATAAACGTTGAATACTGCAATCAGTTTGGTTCTATCAAGTACCTTTTCAAGTATATAAACAAAGGACCTGATCGAGTCACTGCAGTGGTGGATGAAGAAGAAGTCGACGAGATTAAAGATTATTACGATTGCCGTTACCTATCCGCATGTGAGTCTGTATGGAGGATTTTTCAATTTGATATACACCACATGTCTCCATCGGTTGAAAGGCTTCCGTTTCACCTACCAAACGAGCATGCTTTCTTTTTTGATCCAACAGAGAGTATTGATTATGTCCTAGAAAAGGAATCAAACAATACATCAAAGTTTTTAAAATGGATGGAACGTAACAAAACCGACGCTGAAGCAAGACAACTGTTGTATGTAGATTTTCCATCCAAATATGTATGGAAAAAACAAGATTGTGAATGGGAACCTAGATAGAAGGGAAATACCATTGGTCGCATACATCAGGTTCCTCCATCATGGGGAGAAATGTACTATCTTCGTATACTGTTAAACAAAATACCCGGAGTTCAAGAATGGGACGAGTTTAAGACCTATGACGGAGTCCTTTACTCAACTCATAGAGAAGCTTGCTTCGCAAGAGGTTTGTTACTGGATGACAAAGAGTATATTGATTTCCTAATAGAAGCAAGCCGCTGGGGGATTGGAGACTATCTAAGATTTTTATTTGTAGCGCTCATCATGACAGATAGTATGTCGCGTCCCGATTTTGTTTGGAACAAAACATGGCGTATTTTGGCTGAAGATGTACAGTGGAAAGAACGCTGTATACATAATGATCCAGGTATATTTATACATTTCCAATTCCAAAGATTACTTATCTTATGTGCTACAACTTCACAAACCATTCTTAATACCTACTAACAGATTTGCCCCACTGCTACCATGTGTCAAGGACTCCAACAATGATTAAGCAACCCCAAACACTCCTTTTCTAACTTATGATTTTGCATAGCAATTGCGAAATACATGTTCAATAACCTGATATTTGCATCAATAAGTACATAGACGCTTACCTGCTTTTATTTAACTACGTACACACGTATTAAAAACTTGATAACTATGTTGATGAGCGTGAATGTATATAGGTTGCATATCCAGAAACAATTTTTAACATATTAGTCATCGTTATCGTGTTTTCATAACTATCAAATTTGTATACACAAACATTACCATTTATGCATAACTTCAGTGTCCCGGTTTATACAGAGTTGGAGTTGACTGATGAACAAAGGTACAATATATGCGTTACATACATCGAGCACATGTTACTTTGCAACAACAGGTCGTTAAAGACAATTGAAAACATGCCTTACCCTGATGCACAATATACGATGCAAGGTTACAACAGACTTGTCAACGATGAAATGAAATACAATAGGACATAGTTATCTGCATTGCATCTTAAGATGTACCAGACTTTAATGGATGAGCAAAAGTGCATTTACGCTACTATTTTGGATGTTGTGCAGCATGAAAAGGGAGGCATGTTTTTTGTTTATGGCTATGGTGGAACAGGTAACAAATATATGTCCTATATACTACTTACATTACCTTTTAATTCAAGTTAATCCAGATGTATGATTACTTTTGTTCATCAATCAGTATGATAACAGAATAAAAAAAACAATTACAGGTAAGACATATCTATACAAAACAATGACAGCATGTCTTCGCTCGGAAGGCAAAATTGTTCTTAATGTTGCATCAAGTGGTATCGCAGCACTCCTTTTGGATGGAGGAAGAACTGCACATTCAAGATTTGCAATTCCCATTAACGTGACTGAGGAGTCCATGTGTTCTATCAGTGCAGACAGTGATTTGGCTGATTTATTACGCAAAACAAGTCTAATTATATGGGACGAAGAACTAGTGGTCCACAGACATTGTTTTGAAGCATTCAATAGAACCATGCGCGATATATGTAGATCAAACCCTTCAAAACCATCTGACCAAGTTTTTGGAGGTGATATTTCACAACATATATTTTGCACTCATATTCGTCCGTTGTCTATAAATGATTCTTAACTCTTTTTTGCGATGTACAAATTTCAGGTAAGGTGGTTGTTTTTGGAGGTGATTTTTGTCAAGTACTACCAGTGATTCCCAATGGTAGCAGACAAGACGTGGTCCATGCATCCATAAACTCTTCATATTTGTGGGAACATTGTACTGTCATGAGACTAACTGTTAATATGCGTTTGTCTGCCGAAACAACCATCCAGGAACAAAGGAAAATTAAAGAGTTTGCCGATTGGATACTTGGCATTGGCAATGGAAAGATAGGTGGAAAAAATGATGGTGAGGCTGATGTAGAATTCCCGGATGACATGCTCATTCCGATTCGAAGATCGTGTTGGTTCAATAATTCGTGAAACATACCCGAGCTTATATCCAACTTGTGGAATCCGAATACTTTCAGTGAAAGAGCAATATTAGCACCAACACACGAAATGGTTGACGTAATCAACAAAAATATGCTTGATAAAATTGATGGCGAGGAAAAAGTTTACTCTTGTTCGCACAGTATCACCAAGAAATTCGATTCAGACTTTATCGAAGATGCATACACACCAGAATTCTTAAATACCATTAAAATGTCGGGTGTTCCTCATCATGAACTTACTCTTAAAGTTGGTTCTCCAGTAATGTGTATGAGGAACATTGATCAAAGAGCTGGTTTGTGTAATGGTACTAGAATGCAAATCCTTCGAATGGGTACGAATATTATAGAGACAAAGATAATATCCGGTGGCAATGTTGGACCTATTTATGCAATACCAAGAATGATAATTACCCCATCCGACAACAAAATGCCCTTTAAACTCAACAGAAGACAATTCCCCATCCAAGTTTGTTTTGGAATGACTATAAACAAGAGTCAAGGACAAACACTGTCACAGGTTGGACTTTTTTTTAGAGAAGCCGGTTTTTTCACACGGACAACTGTATGTAGCGGTTTCAAGAGTTAAAACAAAAGAAGGCTTGAAGGTTCTTTGTTGCGACATCGATGGTATCTACACAAATAAAACAACAAACGTTGTTTACAAAGAAGTGTTACACAAAATTTGAATTGTCTTTTATTAATAACTATAATGTTTTAGTAAACAATTTTAGTATTTAGGATTTCCTTTTCATGTGGTTTTTATTTTCATTAAAAATGTTACATTTACCTTTTTCATTTACATATACCTTCAATGTTTTAAATTTTTGATACAATGAAATATGATATACACTAATATTTTTGTCCATAACACACTATCATATATCAATCAATTAAAACCATTCACGTCCTTCGTTTCAACGAAATTCTATTACAAGTAATTGAAACATTTATATAACTTGCATCTATACCAACTCTACCAATGAAATTTACTAATATTAAACAACGATCATGAGACTAGCCCGGCCATTGGCCGGGTCATGAGACTAGTATATATATATATATACTAGCCTATAAACCCGTGATAAATCACGGGCGGCTTATAAAAATTTAGCAAAAAGAAAACTTAAAAAGTATAAATAAAAAAACCCAACTAATATCAACTCTCAAGAAATATTGTTCATTTCCATAATAGAAACAGAAAATCTATATATATAGAGAATAGAGAACATTGAATATATTTTAAAAATAACAAAAGAAGAATAAACCAAGAATCTCCAAAACCAGATAATGTTAAAATTAAGTTCATATAAGATAGAAACAACTAACAAAGAATGATAAAGAATTTTAACTATATGGTGGATCAAATCTTTTGTAGTACTTCATGGCAAACAACATTCAAGGTATTGTTTGAAACTTTACCATCCTTGTCGTATATCAAAACCTTCAATCCTTTTTGACTTTTAACTCTAGACAAAGCGACGTAAAGCTGACCATGTGTGAAGACTGGCTTACGCAAAAAATTTCCAACTTTTGATAAAGACTGGCCTTGAATTTTGTTGATGGTCATGGCAAAACATACAGATAATGGAAATTGGCGTTGATTAATCTTCAATGGGAGCCCCTTGTCTGAAGGACTGAGTTTCAACTGTGGGATGATAGTAGTGTGGCCGACATTTGTTCCCGTTAAGATTTGTGCCATGATAACATGTTCACCAAGATTTAGAATCCTTAGTCTTGTCCCATTGCACAACCTAGCAGTTTGATCAATGTTTCTAAGAAGCATGACCGGTGCACCAACTTTTAGAGCTAATTTGTGGTTAGGTATTCCAGACAACTTCAGACCATTCAACACTTCAGGAGAGTACAAAGATTCGGTGTAAGCATTGTCCAGACCTTCAGATTCACATATACTATCTGAACTATAGTAAAAAACCTCGTCACCTGGAATTTGAGATAACAAATGCTCATTTATAACTTGAACAACTTCGTGAGTGGGAGCAAGAATTTCCCTCTCTTGAAAAAAAGAAGAATCTTGTATGTTGTTGAGAAACGATGGATAAACAAATTCGACCAGTGAAGGAATAGAATTAACATTATTTGTTATGAGTAAATCATCCGGAATATCAACTGTTGCCTCACCATTGTTAGCTCCGCCTAAACGACCATCTCCCATCTTTAATATCCAATCTCCAAAATCCTTGCTTTCTTGAATATTACACTTATCAGAACCTTCTCTACATCTCATGTTTGTCATTAACTCAAGTAATGTACAATCATCCGATATATAAGATGAATTAAGAGATGCGTGTACAATGTCCTGCCTTGTTCCACATGGTATAACTGGCAAAATTTGCCTAAAATCTCCTCCAAAAACGATAACCTTACCACCAAACGACATTTCTTTTGCATTTGGGTCAGTGGTCCCAATAACATCTCTCAAAGATCGATCTAAAGCTTCGAAACAATGTTTGTGCATCATTGGAGCCTCGTCCCATATTATCAAACTTGTCTTGATCAATAAAGCAGCAAGATCTGTACCAGCTGTTATTGAACAAAAGGAGTCCTCACTGACATTAATAGGTATACGAAATCGAGAATGAGCCGTACTACCACCTGTCAGAAGCAAAGAAGCAATATTGAAGGTATCTTAGACAATGAATATCTATATTTGTGGATACACCAATTTATTATTACATTCGATCAGATAGGTACAAACATGTTAGAAGCAAAGAAGCAATACAACTCGATGCCACATTTAAAACAATATCTCCTTTAGACCGTATAGCAGCAGATAATGTTTTCCATATATATATGTCTTTTCGGTACCACCATATCCGTAAAGGAAGAAAACACCGACTTTTTTATTTTCAACAGCTGAGATAACTCGTTGATATACTAATTTTTGTTCGGCTGTTAGACTTGGAAAGAGCATGTTATGTTCTGCTTTTAGTAAGTCGGTGTCATAGCAAATTTCGTCATGAATCAAAGAGTTCGTGTGGTTTTCCAGAAACTCCAGATCTGGTAAAGGCATTCCGTTTATAGAACTTAAGCTACTTCCAACCTTATGAAGAATATTGTCTATATATTGTAGACATAGATTTTTACGATGACGTTCACGGATCTCCAAATCTGCAACAGGAAATGGAATATGTAAATGAATAACTGAACAAAATGTAAAATGTAAGTGCTAAAATAGTTAATTTAAGTTTAATGGAGCGGAAACAATGTTACCCGGATTATTAAAAAGTAAACGTTGCTCATGTTCAATAACGTCAGACATATATTCCCATGTTTCATTCCATACATGATCGGGGATGACAATACTATTTAACGTAAGCAACATCACAAATAAACGGCGAACAGAATCAGCAAACGCAATACGATGTCCTTCTTTAATAGCCTCAATGTACTCTTTGTCATCGTCTAACAATCCGAATGCAAAACATGTGTCCCTATATGAATCATATATTTTTTCATCTTTACCTTGATAATCATAGAATCTATCACTAACCGTGCGAATATCTTCCCATGATGTCGGTCCTTTAACCTTATTCAAAAGAAACCTCAGATAATATGCATCACCAAGAGAAGGAGGAACATAATGTATCCTTCCTACAGCAAATCCCTGCTTCCTACGCTGCCATATCTTCTTTTCAGGCTTCCAAATGAACTTAGTTGAGAATTCAGCATACGTCAAGGTTCTGGCAAGAGCATCGGTTTTATTACATTCCATCCATGCCAAAAACTTGTAAGAGGCAACTGAAGGTTTGTTTAAGACATCGTTAATATCGTTTATCAGCCTCATACATGACCTGTTGTTGTCCAGGTAAATGAAATGGCAACCTCTCAACAGGCCGGTAATGGTAGTGAACTTCGTACCCTAGAATTCTCCAAGTAGCTTCACATGCTGAAATATAACGTCAATCATAATATTCTTTTGTTTCATCCTTCACTTCTGTGTCTTTTGTTTCTTGATTATCATTGTTGTCAACACAAATGGTAGCGGTAACACGATATGGTCCCTTGTTTATGTATTTAAACAAATATTTGATAGAACCAGCTTGATTGCACCACTCCACATTTATGTGCGCCTGGTAAGTTTTTAACAGAACTTTATTATAACCTACAACAAAACCATTGTGTAGCTCCACCCCGCTTTTTTTAATGACCATTCCATTATCAGGCCTTCTATAAACTGGGAAAGCATCAGAGTCTGTGATAGTGCAAGCTGAATTTATTTGGGAAATTTTTTGTGCATTTCTCTTTAGTCGTATAGGGGCAACTTGGATTATCAGCTCCACAAGGGCCATGCATCATATGTTCACTTACAAGGCGATAAAGTTATGGGTCACTATTTTTGTCTGGTATCTCAGCAGAAAGGAAATCATCGATATTTTCATGATTAACCAACTTATCATCCGGGTGTAAAAAAATACAGATGTGGGCGTGCGGAAGTCCTCTCTTCTGAAACTCAACCGTATATACAACTACAATATATAAAAGAACAATAACAATTAGGTATTAATGGTAAAAACAACAGAAAGTGCATTAAACATTTTCAACGGTTATCTGCATTGACGCGTCCAAAAATATTGGACTCCCTTAAATTCTTGATTAAATGATCAAGCTTCATCTTGAAGGTCTTACATATAGTATCTAGCCTATCTTCAGGACAAAGTCCAGTTCCATTCAAGAACCTTGTAATCTCTGGCCATTTCGGATTACATGTAAAAGTTATGAAGAAATCTGGATGACCATATACTTTGCACAGTGACATTGCATCTAAATAATTTTGACGCATATATCGTGCACCTCCGGTAAAAGACGATGGTAGTACTATACACTTGCCGATGGTAGATGCATCTGTATTGACCTTATCTGCTTGAATTGATAGTTGTTGATACGACTCAACACATAGGATTTTTTGTTGGGTCTGATGAAAATATAACCTTTCTATTTCGACCATGGTAAAAGCATCAACCAAAAATTGTTGAAATAGTCTTCTAGAGTTATGATGCAGTGAGAATCTGTCTTGCCTTTCTTGAATGATGTAAGAAAAATATTCTCTCATTGTTAACCTATCACGTTTTTTTGGGTCTTGATGAACAACGTCTCTATGAACAATATCGGTTCTGTATCCATCTTCACCATACGGAAACAATAGAGGATATTGTAGTGACAGAAATGAAGGGTGAAAAACATTAATATGTTTAAGTTCACCAGTTTGTGTTTCAATCATCTCTTTTATCAAGAGAATCTTCGATGTCTCCCACAATTAAAGCAACTACCTCTGAGGCAGTAGGGAGATTGTACGTCCTTCCGTCAGATGCCCTGTTACCAATTAATCTCAACCGTACATTATCTAGTTCATCAGCTTTGTATCTATCTCTGACCATTCTATATGATTTTACCAATTTATTTTCCGCATCTAAAGTGTTCCTTAAACCTTTAATTATTTGTGGATCAAGTGAGACAGATGATTTCGATTCATTTTTCGATCCAGATCTGCAATTCCAAGAATAACAACATAGTAATTAATATGATAAGTTATACAAAAGAGATATATGTCTTAAAAATAGCAACTTCAAATACTTCCAAATCGGATCTATAATAAATGTGAAACCTTCATTTTGTATGACATAATAGTTATAAAAGTTTAGTATATAGTATATCTGTAAAGATGTGAATAGAAAGAAGTTAAAGTGTTTCATACCGGAGTGCGTCAATCCTGTTCTTCATCTCATTTTCCGTGTCATATATGTATAGTTGCGAGAATTTTGTGCTGGAACCTTCCTTTGGTAAAAGACTACCATGAGTATGATAGTTTTGACCATGAAGCCTAAAACAATAAGGCCCCTTACCCCTGTTGACGGAATGATCAACTTTTCCACCCATTGAGGTGAAGGAAAACATCATGTTGTACGTACGAATAGTTTTTAGAAAATTTCTTGATGTCGCATCATCATAGCGAAACTGGTCCAACAAATGTTTAGGGGCCTCCTTTAGTTTTGCAACCTTTACTTTTCCATAAAGGCAACATGTAGAGTAACTCCATAAACCGCGAAACTGCCTTTTTAGCCTCGCCTTGAAGTCCCACAATACAACATTACATGCACCACATTTATTGGTTGGTTCTCCATGGTCAACATATTTTGTAAACCAAAAAAATGGTTGTGAAAAATAAAATAAGGTTTCTCCATGTGCTAAGTTTGTTTTGTGAATAATTTGTGGTTGAAGCTAGTATCACCTGAACTGATTCCATAAAACTTTTCTTGGTCAATTGAACCAGACAAATCTTCATCCTCATCAATATCAAAGTTGTTAGGATTTAGAAAATCCAGTCATTAAAGAGTCGGTCACCTCAAGTATATGTAATCGTTAGAAAGCTCGTAGTCGTAGTTATTTAATGTCAAGTAGTATTTAGTTAAGTAATACCGTGGAGGACGGACGGGTCTTTACCCACTGTATGCCTGATCCACAGCCCGTTAGGTGGCGTTTTATTGTAAGACTATAAATACTCTCTACCTCCCAAGGTAGAGAGTTGGAGCTCATAATAAGATTTTTCTTTCTCTCTCTAAAGTTCCCAAACCCCTAACTTTCTCTCTATAGAAAATCATCTATATGCCTACTTGTGTATTTGTTATGATGTGTATGTGAAATCAAATATGTTTCAATTGGTATCAAGAGCCATGGTTAGATCATCTCTTACATATCCTTGGATTTCTAGTGGTTTTTAGGTGGTTTTTGAGTTTGAAAAAGTTTAGTGGTTTGTGCATCATTTGGTTCATTTCTAGTGTTAAAGTTTGAATTTTGATTGTACTTTTGTGTTTAGGATCATCATAAGTGTTTAGGTTTTGTTTTGGAAGGCTTGAATCATCGTGGTTGAGTTGTTTTTGGATTGAAAAGTGGTGTTTTTGTGTTATTCTAGCTAGCGACTTGAACCACGGATTCTTTAATCTTGGTAGCGACTTGCTTTGTAAGATGGTAGCGATTTGTAGTGGAAGTGGTAGCGACTTGGTGCTTTGTGACTTGTCTATTGAGACAAGCCGACAAACAGTACACTTAGTGGATTCTCCACTACGGGTAGCGACTTGGTGAAGGTAGCGACTTGCTTTCAATTTTGTTAGCGACTTGTACTTAAGTTTCTTAGCGATTTGGTGTTAGCGACTTGGACATTAGCGAGTTGCTATTTAGCGACTTGACTACGTAGCGACTTGGTGCTTAGCGACTTGCTGTCAAAATTCGTAGCAACTTGGTGTCTTAGCGACTTGACATTATAGCGACTTGATTTCATAATACTTAGCAACTTGGTGCTTAGCGACTTGGCTCAAGGTTTCTTAGCGACTTGGTTGAATTATTGTTTGTAATACGGTTTTCTCTTGATTCAGTAAAATCCCGTGAAAGAATCTATTTCCCGGTTTAATCATAGAGTTTTAAAATCCCGTGTAATCTGTTAACATGTCTACCACCGTACCTACAATCATCTCCACTGTCGCTGAGGATGTTCAAGCAAATGGTTCGATACTCATCCACCAATGCTTGACGAATCGACTACGACTCTTGGGCTCAAAGAATCAGATTGTATTGTCTTGGAAAGGAAAATGGGATCAACATTCTCAAATCCATTGATGAAGGACCTTTTCAGGTTGAGACTACAAGAGATATAATTGATACTGTTGCAGATGGAACCATGATCTTTGGATTGGATAGACCAAAGACATATGATGAGCTCGAATAAGGAGAAAAAGAGATTCGATGTCGACATCGGGCTTCAAACATCATACTTCAGGTCTTCCAAAAGATATCTACAAGCTGATCAATCACAACACCGAAGCCAAGGCAATTTGGGATAATGTCAAGATGCTTCTCTCAGGCTCTGAATTGACCAAAGAAGACAAAGAATCTCAACTGTATGATGAGTTTGAGCACTTTAAGATGAAACCAGAAGAGAGTGTATGAATATTACGTGAGATTCCACAAACTGGTGAATGATATGAGGAATATTAAGATGACTATGCCAAATATTCAGCTAAACTCAAAGTTTGTAAACAACATAAATCCGAATGGCACAAGTTTGTCACCTCTGTGAAGCTAACCAAAGGATTGAAGAACACAAACTATGAGCAACAGTATGCCTTTCTTCTTCAGAATGAGAGACATGCCATGTTTGAAAAAGGATTCTTGAACAATTCAAAACAAATCAGGGAGAAACAAGCTCACCAAATGATTCTACTGACCTTCTACACCAATGTTGGTATTACCACCAAAGCCTCACAAGTTATTCCCTTGGGTGATGGTAATTACAAACTCATCCCGGATCCAGCATACAAGCCACCAGACCCAAAAACATTCATGGAAAACTTCATCAATCAACTATCTCTCATGGTCAGTCAAAACATGAACTCTTTTCCACACACCAACAATAACCTCAAACGACATCCAATCCACATAATCAAGCAACTGCCGAGATGGGAAGGTTATGGTGCAACCGTTCATGAAAGGCAAGATGAACAGGGAAGAGGTGGAGCTGGTAGAGGTTATGCTGCTAATCAAAATCGGGGAAGGATTGGGAATCAAGGACAAGCAAAGCCGATCAAATGCTACAACTGTGGTGGTGAGGGACACATTGCTAGGAACTGCATATCTCCAAAACGTCCACAGAATGCAGAATACTTCAGAGACAAGATGTTGCTCGTGCAAGCTCACGATAATGGTGCAGCTTTGGATGAAGAGGAGTTGTTGTTTCTTGCTGAGGGCAATGCCAAGACTTATGATGCAGATGTGGATGAGCAGCCAATTCAGGAGATAGGTCATAATCATCCAAATGCATTTCAAGTAGCTGATTGTGATGCTTATGATTCGGATGAGGATGATGAACCAACTGCCCAGTCAATCTTCATGGCAAGGATCTCTCCAATGGTCTCTCCTAAGGTTCCTTCACCGCAATTTGGTCCATCCAAAGAATCAATCATCTCAGAGGTATTAAAACTGTACGACAAGGTTGATGAGCAAAAGATACACAATGAAGTACAATCTCTTGAAACTTATGATTTAGATGTTGAAAATATAGGAAATAGTAATATTGTCCCATATGATCAACATGTGGCTCAAAGTGAAAGTGCGATTGTACCAAGTGATGTATCTTCTGCAGTCAATAATGATTGTGTTTTTGATGAATACACTGCATGTGCCCCTGATGATTCTGTTACCTCCGAACTCAATGCCTATAAGGAACAAGTTGCTATCTATGAACAACGTGCTAAGTTGGAGTTAACCACCCGTGGCGAGGAAATGGATGACCAAATGCATACAATTATTAGAAAAAGTAGGTTTAGAGAAGAAGTATTAAAACAAGAGTTAAATTCCTTACAAGAAAAGCTTTCTAAAACTGCTAAGAAAAAAAAAGAACTTCAGGAAAATGTTAAACTGCTTAAGCAAGAATTCAATACTAAGGAATCAAAACTTTTGAATGATTTTTCCAATCTGAAAACCTTGAAAAACAAGCTTGAAAATAAGTTGTACGTACAAGGAAATACCATTCAGACTGCTCACTTAATCACTAAGCACAGAGTTTTGAGTGATAAGCATAGTACTTCCCTTGTTGAGGAACCAAATCCAGAGGTCATTAACAAGGCTAGAACTGCTCATAAGGTAATTTATGATGGCAATGAAATCCTTAAGCCTAGGCAGAAACCTAGTTGCGTTGAGTGCACTGAGGAAGATAAGAAATCAGATGAAGTCACTAGGGAGAAAATGGATAAGAAACTCAATAATCCTATATGTAAAGAGAAAAACATAATTATTAGACCCCATGATTACAAAAAGGAAAATTGGATTTCCTTGAACAAGTTTATGCCTCAAATGTTGTTAACACCCAAACAAATGTTCTGGAAAAAGGATTTAGATAAGCAAAAAGCAGAGAATCTTGTTGTAACAAACCCTCACCTTAGGAAAATGCCTTCGAACTGTGTATCCTCCTAATACACCAATGCATTTAGTCCCTAGAACTATTGCCACTAAAAGCAAGACCTTAATCAGTCAATATGTTATCTTTCAATTATTTGTTGATTTTGAGAAAACTTGTAAGAAAAGGATCACACCCACTGGTATAACTGAAGGAGAAAGGGGTTTTAAGCAAACTAAAGAATGCTATTTAACTGAGGTCATGCCTTTCTTTAAACAATTAAAAGATCAATTTAAGAGTCTTAAAAAGGGGATGGATTTAGATATTAAAGAAATGGAAAAGGAATTTGATGCGATGATTGTTGAGGTTAGTGACTATGAGCGAGAACTAAAATATAATGAGATTGAGAGGAAGAACTTGCATAGCTTGAATGAGAATCTTATTTCTGAATGTATTGCTCAAGATGTGTTTTACACTGCTATAAATTGTTCTATTAATGCTTCTCAACTTCATGAATTATCTAATGCTCTGAAAGTCTCCCATGATCGTGTCATTGAGCTTGAAAAAACTAACTCTAAACTGCATGATAAAGTTGAACATGATGATCATGATAACCTGGTAAAACAGTTTTCTAAATTGGAAGTTGAGCATCTTGCTTTGCAATTAAAATATCAACATCTGAAAGAAAATGTTAAAACATCAAATATCAAGACATCCTTGGATGCTCTTGAATTTGATGCAGTTTTTGAAATTAGCAAACGTGATGAACAGATTCGAGCTCATTGTAACACGATCAGAAAGTTGAAAGCCCAAATCTCTCAATTAAAGGGTGAAAAGAACAATGTGACTGGATCCCAAATGCCTCCTCCTTTAGATTCTCAGTACTCTCAAACTTTTCATCTTCAAAACTTAGTTAATGCCTTACAAAAGGAAAACGAGAGTTTTCTAGAAGAGAATGAAAACGTTAAACGACACTTTAAAGAGTTATATGATTCAATGAAAGTCACTCGTGACCAAAACAACGAAAAAATAACGTCTTTACAAAAAGAAATTGAGAATCTGAGGAGTCAGGAAAATGGGAAACTGCCACTTGTCTTTAATGAGAATGTTGCATCAAAGTCACCCTCAGACCGCAAATACACTTGGTATCTGTTAAATACATTCCTCCTCATCTTAGGAATAATGAAACTGCGTTTCATGACTATTGTGCTCACCTTAAGGATAGTCTAGAATGTCTTCGTGAGATTGTTGAAGAGGATTTCATTAATAAACCTCTTGATAGAGAAATTAGGTTTGCTTGCATTCAGGCCAAACGATCACAAGAGCTGCTAGAATGTGTAATTGAAACATGTCCTAAATCCTTAGGTGCAAAAGGCAAAGCTGTGATGCCTTGTTCCATGCCCAGTGCCAAGCATATAAATCATTCTATGCCCAGCTTTAAGAAAGTGAACACTAATGTGCCTTCAAGTAGTTCAGATCCATGCACATCTAGTTCAGAATGCAAAAGTAGATCAACCAACTAATGTTCCCATAATTCCCTCTACAGGAGTAATCAGTGACATTAAAGCAAGCTGGTCAAAGCCTCCAGGCAATACCAAGCAAGATAGGACCTCACAAGCTAACAATGTGCATTGGAAGAGAGTAGAAGATCATCCTAGGAATATTACGTTTGAGTTGAATAAAACGAATCGTGTTGATTCTAGTATTAGCTATAAGCGCATGTAATTAATTCAATTCTGCTACTATTGGCAAACCATGTAATGATGACTGCTTGATTTATGTTACTAATCATGAATGTGGTGAGAATGTTTTGTCTAATCTGTCAAATGCCCGATAAAATTGTTAATGCTAAAAGTCAAGCTAAGAAGGCTAAAAGGCAAAGGCGAAAGAAAGTAAGAAAACAGTGGAAACCCACAGGAAGGAAATTTAGTAAAATAGGTTATCAATGGATACCTACTGGCCGTAAGATTAATGAGCTTTGCCTTAAAGTTCCTAAATCAATGCCCACTAGAAAATGGATGCCTACTGGTAGAACTATTCCCTTAAGAAATGAACAAACTTTGAATAGGTCAAATATGGACACTAGCACTACATCTATTTCTAATGATTCCATTGTTTCTACTTCCGATGTGGGTGTTCCAATCACTGTTACTAACCAAGTGGAACCCATTCTGGCATGGGGATCTCAATTATCCAGTTATCCATTCTTGTTTGTGTTCAAATGCAGATCGTTCAAATCGTTCGTGGTACCGGACTCAGTTTGTTCCAAGCATATGACTGGAGACCGGTCGCGGCTCATGAACTTCGTGAGTAAATTCATCTGAACTGTTAGATTCGGGAATGATCATTTTGGTGCTATTATGGGTTATGGAGATTATGTTGTCGGTGATAGTGTTATCTCCAGGTATATTACGTAGAAGGTCTTGGTCATAACTTATTTTCGTGGTCAATTTCGTGATTCGATCTAGAAGTGGCCTTCAGAAAACATACTTGTTTCGTTAGAGAACTTGATGGTAAGGAACTTTTAAAAGGAACACGTGGTTCAAATCTATACACCATCTCTATCGAAGATATGATGAAGTCTTCTAAAATTTGCTTGTTGTCAAAGGCTTCGAAAATAAAGTCATGGTTATGGCATCGTCGTCTCAATCACTTGAACTTCGGCACCATCAATGATCTCTCCAAAAAGGACTTAGTTGTAGGTTTACCTAGACTAAAGTATGAAAAGGATCATCTTTGTTCAGCATGCCAATTAGGAAAAATCAAGAAGTATGCCCACAAACCCAAACCTACAAACTCCGTTACAGAAGTTCTTCATACAATTCACATGGACTTATGTGGACCCATGAGAGTGCAGAATATCTTCGGGAAGAAATACGTGTTAGTTGTGGTTGATGATTACTCTCGATTCACCTGGGTTAAGTTCCTAAGGACAAAGGATGAAACTCAAGATATCATCATCAAACTTATCAAATAGCTGCATGTTCGACTTAACAAAACTGTCAGAATCATCCGAACAAACAATGGAACTGAGTTTGTTAATAAACAACTTAGTGAGTTTTATGAAAGTGTTGGAATCAGTCATCAAAGAAGTGTTCCACAAACTCCTCAACAGAATGATGTAGTTGAAAGACGAAATCGAACTCTTGTGGAAGCCGCAAGAACAATGCTGATTTACTCAAAGGTTCCAATGTTTCTCTGGGCTGAAGTTATTGCCACTGCATGCTACACTCAAAATCGATCCCTAATTCACACTGCTCATGGAAAAACTCCATATGAACTTGTCCACAATAGAAAACCTAATCTCTCATTCCTTCGTGTGTTTGGTGCATTGTGTTATCCAACTAATGAGGGTCAAGACTTAGGCAAACTTAAGGCTAAAGCGGACATTGGAGTATTTGTAGGATATGCACCAAACAAAAAGGGATACTGAATCTACAACAAAAGAACCCGAAATATCATGGAAACAATTCACGTTACGTTCGATGAGCTGACCGGTCCTATGGCTCCTGGACAATCCAGTTCTGGACCCACACTTCAAAATAGTCCCATTGGTTCATCCCTTGTACCTAACTCATTTCCAGCAACTCCATATGTACCTCCATCTGAAGATGATTTTAAGAAATTGTTTGATCCTATGTTTGATGAACAGTATGAGCCAAATGCCAATGATCTGTCAATTCCAACAATAGAGGCGCTTCTAGCCCACGCCAATGAAGTTAACCCTTCAGTCTCAATGTCATTAAGTCAAGAAGCGCTCTGATCACTCTGTCTCATCAACAAACCTTCAATCATCAAGTGTACATCATGGAATTGTTTCTAGCACTCGGGATGAAGTTAATCCCTTTGCTAATCTGAAGATGCTCCATTTGAAAACATATTTGCTCCTCGAATCATCATCGAACCATCTTTATCGAGAAATCGATTCGCTACTTAGTTCCTCAACAACAACCACATGAACACCTTAGGAAATGGACACATGATCATCCATTGGATAACATCATTGGAAACCCCCCTCGTCCAGTATCCACTAGGAAACAACTTGCAACCGATGCCTTATGGTGCTTCTTCAACTCCATACTCTCTAAGATCGAACCAAAAGATGTTAAAACCGCCATGAATGAAGACAGCTGGTTCAATGCCATGCAAGAAGAAATTCATGAGTTTGATTGACTAGATGTATGGGAATTAGTACCTGCTCCTGACTATGCCATGATCATTGCTCTAAAGTGGATCTTCAAAGTAAAACTTGATGAGCATGGTGATGTTTTAAAGAACAAGGCTCGATTGGTTGCAAAAGGATACCGTCAAGAAGAGGGTGTTGACTTTGAAGAATCATTTGCTCCAGTTACTCGTATTGAGGCAATCAGAATCTTCTTGGCTAATGCTGCTAGCAAGAATATGGTTGTATAGCAGATGGATGTGAAACCGCCTTTCGAATGGAGATTTGAAAGAGGTGGTTTACGTCAGCCAACCAGAGGGTTTTGTGAATCCAGAGCATCCTACTCATGTATATCGCTTGAAAAAAGCCCTTTACGGTTTGAAGCAAGCTCCTAAAGCATGGTATGATACGCTGTCAAAGTTTCTTCTCTCTTCGGATTCACAAAGGAGCATTGATCCGAAATTGTTCACCAGGAAGTCAGGCAAACATTTAATTCATGTTCAAATATATGTTGATGTTATTATCTTTGCCTCGACTGACCCTAATGAGTGTGACCATTTTTCAAATGAAATGGGTTCTAAATTTCAAATGTCAATGATGGGACAAATGTCATTTTTCTTGGGATTACAAATTTCACAAAGTCCCGGAGGCATTTTTATTAATCAATCTAAATATGCAAATGAGATTTTAAAGAAATTTGGATTTGATTCTTGTGACCTTGTTGACACTCCCATGATTGAGCGTACTAAACTGGATGAGGACCACTCAGGGATCATGGTAGACCAAACTAAATATCGTAGCATGATCGGATCCCTGATGTACCTCACAGCAAGTAGACCAGACATCTTGTTCGTTGTTTGTATGTGTGCTAGATATCAGGCTAAGCCTACCAAAAAGCACATTGAAGTAGTTAAACGGGTCTTTCGGTATCTCCAAGGAACCATCAACATGGGACTTTGGTACCCGAAGGACACCGGTATGTCACTAACAGCCTATGCAGATGCTGATCATGCATGATGTCAAGATACACGTCGAAGTACGTCTGGAGGTGCTTAGTTTTTGGGTGATAAGCTTGTGAGCTGGTCTTCAAAGAAGCAAATGAGTACTTCTATTTCCTCTACAGAGGCTGAATACATAGCCATGTCATCTTGTTGTGCTGAAATTCTATGGATGAGATCCCAATTATCTGACTATGGCTTTGAATTCAACAAAATCCCTATGTACTGTGATAATAAAAGTGCTATTGCTCTCTCATGCAACAACGTTCAACACTCAAGAGCAAAGCATATCGACATTCGACACCATTTCATCAGGGAGCAAGTGGAAAACCGTGTGGTGGAACTCTATTTTGTGAAGTCAGAATGCCAGTTAGCAGACATCTTCACCAAAGCTCTTCCTAGAGAACGTTTTGAGTTTATCCTTCCACGACTTGGTCTTAAGAGCCTACAACCGGAAACACTCAAACGTCTTCAAGAGGAAGAAGAGGAGTAAAAGGTTTTCCTTCATCTATCTCTTGTATATATTTTTTCAAAAACCAAAATACAAAATTATAAAAACAACAAAAAGCAAAGAGAAAATTATAAAACTTTCAAAAAATCCAAAAATATTGTCCTTTTGTCATGTTTCCCTCGATTCGATAATATCTACGGTCTTTGTGTTGTCATTCAAAGAATGACACGGGACTTTAGATGTTAGTCGAAAGTTCCAAAAAAAAAAAAAAAAAATTGAGAGAAAGAAACTTTTTAGTAAGCAAAACCATGGTTTATTGTTATTTCAGGCAGTAACCCGTTTTTCAAAGAAAGAACAGAGCCATGCTTTATCTTGTTTTTCAAATCTCATGCTCTGATTCTTTAAAACAATAACTTACCATCTAATGAAAAATAATTGCTATGTTAAATAACTCAAATTCTAATTTTGAAAATCATCTGGACTTAACGTTTGTCAAAATATCTATCTCTCAATCAATAACTTTTGGCATTTATTGAGGGGGAGAATGATTTCAATTAAATCAAAAGGTTGTTCGACATACAATTGTTTTCAAAAAGGATATTCATGCATGTTTAATCAATGGAGTGTAAAGTTTCAAAATCCGATCCTTATCAGTTAAAATGTTTTCATAATCAAGTCACAATTCTCCTCAAAAGCTTTCAAAATCAATTTAAATCTACAGAGATCACAAATCTCAAATGATTTGAAAATTGTGATCGGGGGAGAATTTGTGATTTAAATTGGATTTAAACTGATAATTTGATAAATGGCTTCGTATGTGTTTAGCAAACTTTCCTCCCCCATGTGCCAAACGATTTCAAATTTTCCATGCACATGTTGAGGGGGAGCATCTATTTTAAACCACAAAGAATTGAAACGTGATTAATTTGTATCTAAGTGCAGGTTCCTTCTAATATGTGCAAAAACTATTTCAAACCTCGAGGCACATATTGAGGGGGAGCAAATTTACGAAAACCTCATCCTTCCTCAATATGCTTTATCTACTTGATTTAATCAGGGAAGTGATGATGATATCTTTTAGAAAATGGTAATCAAAGAAGTTAATTCTTTCTCTTGCCTCCGTGTGCTAAAAAAATTTCTATACATGAAGCACATGTTGAGGGGGAGCTCTGCTTCTAAAATTATCAAAAACAATTCAGGTACAAAATGTTTTGATAATATATCACAAGTATCTGGATTGATTTTCAAATGGTTTTCAATTAGTTCCAATGGCAGATGAACAATACCAAATACACCGACCAAATTTACTTTATGTATGGTGATATAAGGAAGATAAGGTTAGGTATTTGTTCCCATTTTCCGCAAGAACCGGAGGGCTCTACCCAGGGACAATCCACTAGATAGTGTAGAAGTCCTTAGGTATGATGAAAAAAGGAGAAAAATAAGAATATGGGAAGAGTGCGGACTGAGACAGAGCTAGTATTGGAATAAACCCAACAAGGTTCTAGTTATGAAGTCTCGGTAAGCACTGAAGGGGTTGAAGAATGAAAAAGAATTGAATGTAAAAAGGGTGAAAAGAAATATCCCTCCAATAATTCAACCTTAGGGCAGAAACCGGGTTCAATACATATGCTACTGGTGTTTACTAAGGTAACAATGGTATTGAAGACAAGACATCATGGACCCAGTGATGCACTGCACTAAACTTCCCAAGCTATTCAAGTTCCTCTTAAAAGGACTTGTTTCATTCTCACGGGGAACCGACATTATCTATCGACTTTCTCTTAGAGATTGTTGATATTGAAGAAGGAGACCCTCTCCCTAGTGTCCGACATAGGAACCAAATATGCACAATTGAGTCTAGAGCCACGAGATCATCAATAAATCTCATTAGGACACTGTCAATGAAGACTCTCTGTTTCACACGATGTGGAAAGAGAGAATATACTTTTAGAGTCCTACGCATTATCCTTGTGGTATTGCCAGAACATCTGAGTGATATGCAAACATATTCACAATGAAGATGGTAAGCCTTCTAGAGCCAACATCAAACAAGCTCTTGGTAGGTGGCATGTGACATCTATCCAATAGATCAACCATGTGACAACTGAACAGAAACAATGGGGCGATTCAATTGTTTGAATCAATCCTGGTTCAGGTTATGGATTGACGGATTCCTTTGAAAAACCGGTCGTTGTGCTTAAAAACTCTTTTCTTTAGCACATCGGCTGTGTACAAATATTTCAAAATAAAAGGTGTTTATGATTGATAATTGATTTTCATTAAAACCTTCCTTGTATTGCAAAAACAATTTCTATTGAACGATACACGATTGTTTTTCAAATCTCTTTTCATCAATCAGTGAATCTCAATTCTTTGGTTCACTCACTCCGTGTTGTCTTCTTTGAGACGTTCCGGTTTGAGAACTACTAGAGCAGCTGCGAAACCTGTCAAGAAACTCTTCGAATTTTACGATCACAGGTAGTACTTGTCTTGATCAATGGGGAACCGTGGGCGTGTACCTCAATTCAACGAAAGTGATCAAAGACACTTTCGTGCGCTTTATTGCTAACTATTTTATGCAGGTACACCCCGACGTTTGCAGCTGATCAGAATGAATCGGTCAATCCATAGCCGCATGCTCACACAGCCATTCATATCTAAAGAAATCATGATTAGTGCATCAATGACTCTGATGTTTTCACTCCATGCTTCTGCTACGCTGTTGCCAATATCATGAATCAACGAAAGCTTCCACTACTCTGATGAGAATATATCATGATCCAGAATATGAGCATGTCGGTCCAAATGTCACAACACCACAAAGGATGAGTAAGAGATTAATGTGGCTGATGATCTCAAAGCTAACTCAAAAACTCTGTATCACGTGGATCAGTTAAAGACCTCCACTCAGATTATCCAAACATGCAAAAATGAAGAATCAAAGACTACGAGCTACATAACAAAGAACATGAACAAGAATCCAAGAACAATCTCAATGTAATATCTGGTTGTATTCTATGTAATTTTAATGTGTGTTTGAGGTGACCTCCCTTGGGGGGAGATTGTTAGGATTTAGAAAATCCAGTCATTAAAGAGTCGGTCACCTCAAGTATATGTAATCGTTAGAA
The DNA here is from genome assembly GCA_910596185.1 of Chrysanthemum makinoi. Classification (NCBI taxonomy): domain Eukaryota; kingdom Viridiplantae; phylum Streptophyta; class Magnoliopsida; order Asterales; family Asteraceae; genus Chrysanthemum; species Chrysanthemum makinoi. Next base: position 176,267,622 of record OU343221.1, on the reverse strand, counting down.
AGCTCGTAGTCGTAGTTATTTAATGTCAAGTAGTATTTAGTTAAGTAATACCGTGGAGGATGGACGGGTCTTTACCCACTGTATGCCTGATCCACAACCCGTTAGGTGGCGTTTTATTGTAAGACTATAAATACTCTCTACCTCCCAAGGTAGAGAGTTGGAGCTCATAATAAGATTTTTCTTTCTCTCTATAAAGTTCCCAAACCTCTAACTTTCTCTCTCTAGAAAATCATCTATATGCCTACTTGTGTTTGTGTTATGATGTGTATGTGAAATCCAATATGTTTCAAAAGTTTATTCTAGGAATCTCGTATATTACTTTCCTTTGTCGCTTGCATGGATGTTTTCGAGATGTACTCGCAATGTAGGTTTGTGGTTCATTTGAATTGGTTGTAGAATGGTGTAAACCTTGACTGACATTGCTGGAACCTACAATCCATATAGGGAAAAATATTAATGTAGCAATTTAAATGATAAGTCACAAAATATGTCACAATAATTCTGTATCCTTGTAACTTAGTATAATAACAAAAAATGATAACCTGGTGTTGTATCATGATCAAACTGAGACATGCTCCTTTTCTAATGGTAAAAAATAATAACGGGCATCAATACTAAGGCACACAAAAACTAAGTGAAAAACATGTATGTTAGTTAACGACAATGGAAAGATATTATTTGAATTGTATGTGAAACAAATTATACCTTTAACACCAAATGGAGCGTTTGTTTTACCAAATATAGGAGTCACAATATTTTCATTTGCATTTTCGTTAGATGACTGAGATACATTTGATAAATTAGCTGCAAGCATATTGAAGATATGTTAGAACCAACTATGTATATTCGTGGATAAAACCAACAAAGTATTGAAATTACATTTCATCAGATAGGTGCCAACATCCTGAATTAAAATATAGTATCTTACCATTGGAGATGTCACTTAGTGGTGGCATGCCTCTGCGTTTGGGGAAAAAATTTGTAACAGAGTGTTTTGGTTGAGTAACCGTAACATAGTAACTGGAAAGATATAAAAATTTGATTACTTGTAAGATAGTAGTGTACACCATTTGAAATGTCATTTATGGGCGGCCTTTCCATACGTCGAGTAAATGTATCTGTATTGAAAAGCAATGACAAATATATGTGTTAGCTAATATTATTCAAGCGACAATGGGAAAATCATATATAATAATTATATGTGAATCAAAATATACCTTCAATAGGAAATGATGCGTTTGTTTTAGCAAAGATAAGAGTGCCAATATTTTCGTTTGAGTTTTGTGGATAACTGAGATACATTTGATAATCTAACTGCAAGTATATAGAAGGTATGATAGATATTGAGTATCTATATTTGTGGATATGAGCGAGAAAATGTTGAAGTTGCATTAGATTAGATAACTACAAAGTTGATTTATAATATAGTTGCTTACCATTGGAGATGTCACTTAGTGGCAGTCTGCCTCTACGTCTAGGCAGCAACTCTGTAGGCAAAACACAGGAGTGTTGATGTTGAGCAAGTTTGCCATTAACAGGGGGCTGGCCATTTGGCTCTTGTGAATGTTTGTATTTGCTTCATTAAGATCTGGAATGATCATAGGCGAAGGTCGTGAGACTGCACATCATAAAAGAAACATGTTATATGCGGTGTGCAAATCAAAACTCACGAACATGGGTTACTCATCATTATGATAAGCATCCTAATATTATGTTTTAGATTGTGTATTTGTCATATACAATTTTTAAATAGTACATTTGACATCCTATATACTGAACACTTAAAAAACAATAGGCAAGTATCATACCGTTTGGTATCTCTTTCATCGGTCTACCTCTAGGTCTACGAACCAATGACGTGTCAGGTATGTTTGGTGATGAACATGAGCCTTTGGCTTTTGGTGTAGGAGTTACAGAATGGTGTTCCATTGAGGCAGATCCTGTTTACAATGTCATTAACATTTGATATTCCAACTATTGGAGAGCTTAGTTTTGGTGAAAATTGTATAATGGTATAAGTCATTAATAAGAACTTATAATAGGAAAGTATTACATACAGGTATTGGCAAATTGAATTCCATTTACTACTTTCCTATAATCCAACGAAATTACAAAACATGATTTAGGGAAGTATATTAGGAAATATTTTTTGCAATAACTAACAAAATCAATCACTATATCAGTAAGCATAGTTATTTGGAATGATGAAAAATCGTAGTTACTTTATAAAACAGTCAACATAAATTATATTAAAAAAAATCAATTGAATACCATTAATAATGTGACTGTAGGGTCAGGAACGTACACATCGATTGAATGGCATGAATATGTTCCAGTTCGTTTCTTTTGGTCATAGAAGTACAGATCCTTTGCATGGCAAGCATCAGTTGGTGATCTAAGTAACATATGCTCAACAACACAACAACAACAAAATAACCTAATGAGACGAAGTCACATATGACTAAAAGATCAAATAATCAAGATTGGTGGTTTGCAAGATTTTTCTTTGTTCACATGGTTTAATACCTTCAGTATATACAAAATATTCTGAATACAAATATGATTATAGTTCGACTATCATATATAGACAAAGATAATGGGAAATTCGAAACACCAATTTTGAGTTATTGATGTTTGTAGATGACTGAATAAAGAAAGCTTATGAATACTATGATTGTATGCCTGCTCTTTACAAGTTACATGAGCACAAACCAATGTATGCATATCTGATGTCTTGTAAAAACTTGTATGAAGAAGGAAGAATCATGGCCATTCGTCTGACCTGTAAATACATGTAAAGGAATAACATAAGTTAGATATTTTATTCACGAGCACAACTTAATGTTAAAACACGTACCTTAGAATAGTTCCAAAATACTTGTCACACATGGTGAGTCTTTATTTTCAAAAATAAAGAGGACCTGTAGTGAATCATAAATATACTATGCAGAAATAAAGAATCAACCAACATCATAATAATCGTTCATGTCTTATGGTTCCAAATAAAATTATTCAAGCACAGAGTATCTGGTTGCGTATCATAACGCAATTAGCACAAGAAAGTAACAACTAAAATCCAATGGTAAACACCAAAAAAGGTCCAAAAGACTCTAAATAAAAAGACACAATACTATTTATTTGGAAGTTGCTGCATACCATATCACTCATCTTCCTTTTCCTTTTTTGGAGAAAGCAACTATTTTTTGGTAGAAGAGAAGATAGGATCATTGTCGACATCAATTACTTTTCGCAGTTTTGATTTTCCAGGACTGGTGGGCGTACTCTTTTCATCTTCACGTGCTGCGATATTATCCCCGGTAACAGATAAGACATCATATTATTCAATAAAACATACTAACTTAGTACCAATCTATATATAAATGATTTGACATGGAATAGCATTGATCATTTTTTTAAGTATGATACCGTGGCTTGTTTGCTTCCTGAAGGAAGGGACATGAATGAGCTCGATGGTTGTGACATCAATTCAAGAGCAGTAGCTTGAGAGTTGGATTGTATTTCCTGTGAATACAAAAGTCAATCCATAAATAAATTGTTGGACGCTTCATGAATATAGACATGTAAAAAACGTTACTTGATCATCAGATTCTTTCTTAATCAGCTCCTTTATTATTTCAGTATCATTAATCAGCTCCTTTGATATCAACTTTGAAAGCATAAGTACTTTCAAGGAGTTTGTAAAAGTCCTTGAGGAGAACGTCCATGTCTCCCTTCTGGCAATTCAGTAGTTGTGAAACAAATATAACAACGAAATTATATGAGAAATAAACATAAAAATGGAAATATGAGTATATAGAAAAAAAAAACAAAATTGAACTTATGTCATACCTTCCTCACTTCCTGTACTAGTTCAGCTGCACTCTTGTCAAGTATCGGGTGAGATTTTCTGTCAAACAAAGTGAGTGAAACTGATCCACTTGAGTCCATCACTCGTAATGGAATTTTGTACCTTCCATGAAATGTTAAACGTATAAGTAAGGTTGTTAATATCAATGTTTAGTTTTAATATAGCTGACAACTTACTTATATTTCATGTCAGTATCTTGAGCACACTCCTTGTTGGTACACCTGAATACAGACATCTTTTTAACAACAACGCCATATTCATCTTTTTCAGGGACACTCTGTTGTTTGGCAGCATGGTTACATTTTATACATGCAAGATACCACCAATCAGTTTCACGCTCAATCTTCTTAACAGTTGCCACTACAACACATGACATATCTTGGAAGTACATACAATAAATGATTTATACCCTATGATAAATAAAAGAAAGTCAGGCAATTAGAGATATGAAAAAAATACATCTTATACCTTTCCTATGTCACGGATGTCATTAAAAGTCACTTTTTGCAAGTTGTTGAGAAATTCATGTTTGATAGAGTAACCTGAAAATGTTGTCAAATGAGTAACATGGTGATCATCTCCCTCCAAACCACGGTTCAATCAAGCTGTGAAAAGAAATAAGGTTAGTTAATTAAAGTGTATACAAAGTCATGTTAAGAAAAATGGTTAAAGTAGTGGTATGTTCACAACTCACAGATTCTTAAAGTTGTGTATATCAGGAATGTCGTCGTTTTTAAACAACTTTGGTACACCAAACATGCTTGAGACAGCAGATTTACCTGTTTGGAATACACGCCACATACATATTTAAATTTTTACATGTTTTTCATAACTGGATTATAGTTAAAAATGAGTAATAGATTTTCTTTTCACAAATAAGACTCACGTTTATAGATCTTGTGTTTCATGAACTGTAGGATGATGACAACATGGCCCAAGTTTTGTCGGTCTAAGATTATATCAAGCACCCCAACATATAATTTTTCATGTTAAGTAAAAAACTAAACATTGCGAATAACTTTAAAAAAATTATAGGTTTAGAATATAAGATTTCTCAAGAAGCGCTGAGGGTGCTTGATATAATATTAAAGCATTACGCTTCGAAGCCTAAGATTATATCAAGCACCCCAACGCTTCATGACACATTTTAAATTTTGTTTGAATTTGCAATTACGAACCAATATTATATAATCCAATATTGTTACTTGGCCAAAGAGGCGATTACAAGAGGCAGTCACCTGGAGCGGATAAAGAATGATGGAAGTACGTTTGATTATTAGACTTAGTGGAGAAGAAAGTGTAGTTTAGGAGCCATCTGCTTGGCATCAAAACCAAATATTCCCAAAAACAACAAAAAAGATCTTCTGTTGGTTTGCTCACCCGCCATCGCATGTAGCTAAAAAAAAGACAAACAATTAATGAAGGAATACACCGTTTAACCCAAAATTAGAAAGAGACTGTCTTAAATATCCTGTCTGTATTACTTTCTTCTACAAATATGAAATAATACACGCCTTTTTTGGGTTCATCTCCCATCTCCTCTTCTGCTAACCGGAGACTCATTTCACAACCTACATAAATGAAACTCTAACACGACATGCATTTGAAAATTTCAAGTCCAAGCATGGGCACCTTTTTTATTACACCGGTTAGAATCCGAAAATAATCTGCAGTGACCAAAAAAATATAATATCATAGAGAGTGAATATTAAGTCAGTTATATGATAACATCAAATTGTCCTGATATTTTAGTGTCAATTTCCCCCTAATATGCTCATAATTTGTATCATTTTAATTGAATATATACCCTTATTCATTTATATTTCATTTTTAGGTTAATAATGAGCATAGGAACGAAGAGTAGCGGAATTGGAAGGTTTTTAATGCAAATACACATGAGTTTGCTGACCAGACAAGAGTTACGTCGTAAATCCATACTCTACTTACGCCGTAACATGGATTAACACTACAAGATCAAAGTCAACGCTGACCAAGGTTACGGATTAACTCCTACACAAGTTACGCCATATATATTTTCAAGACTTAGAAGAATTTCGTGGGCAAAAGATGTTACGACGTAACTACTTTCATGGTTGCAGCGTAAAGTGGTTAACGAAAGTTCTATGATCATAACTAACCTTTAGGTTACGCCGTAGTTCCATCAATGAAGATAAGATCGTCCTAGATCCCAAGGTTATGGCGTAACTAACCCTAGAGGTTACGCCGTAACTTAGTCGAGACTATAAATACAAGCCGTAATTCCGCATTTTCACAAATCTTCTCAACAGACAACAACTAGAGACGATTAAGAGCTTCAAGGAGAATGATTTCTAGCAACATACAAGTCATTTCTAAAGGAGAATTCACGCTTATCATTACACAAGTTTTAGTATTTCATATTACATTTGTGTATATAATTCATGTCTTCATTTATGATGTCAAACATTGAATTTTCTGCATGCTTTAATATGAGAGGCTAAACACCTTTGGTTCTAGCCTAGTTATGAAATTGTTATTGTTATGATGTAGTTTTCTCGCTTTCATATCGCTTTACATGCATACTTTCTTTGTTTATTTTGGGACACCCTTGTTTTGGTTAGCATGAAAGTTTGGGTAGTATCTTGGAAGCTAGAAGAATTGACCATAGGACCCTAGTGAATCAGGTTGCGAGTAGTGGTAAGAATTGACCATAGAACTATCACTATCTCGCATGAGAATTTTACCCAACGATAACCTTCCAAATGGAATGCTTAAGAAGTTTGGGGAAACCTAAGATCCAACCGGCCGGGGTTCATTAAATAAGTCTTATATCGTAGAGGAAATTAATGACTCTTTCATTTTGTAAACCCACGAACTCTTGTAATCATTAGGTTACGGAATAGGACGTTATGGAAGATAGGACTAGACGAATTGACCAACTGAGACTAGTTGATTTTAACCACCCCATGTGGAGCGATAGAAAACATTAGTTAAAAAATGTAATCATGGCATAACAAGACTAGTAACTAGGCTAACACATTTCTCCGAATTGATCATCTTCCACGTTTAAATTGCTTTTATTTTATTTCTTTAGTTAATCATTCAACCTAAAACCCCCTTTCAAACCAGTATCACTAGAACTTAAATTAGATCCACATGCATAGCTCTTGGGACGACCTCGGCTTTACCAAATACTACACTACACACGACTGGGTACACTTCCCGTTAGTGCATTAGGTAGACCATAGGTAGAAGAGATTTTATAAATATTAAAACCTGGTTCGAAATCCTGCATCATTATACAAAGCCTAGTTCATCATATTTCAGAAAGTAAACAATTTTAGAATATGTCTCTTCATTGTTTGGTGTTCAGTTCCCAACCACTGTAAACAATTTTAGAATATGTCTCTTCATTGAATAGGAACCGGAGAATAGATCCTCTTTTTTCGAAATTGCTTCTCCGGGTCAACAAATGGGATAGCCAGAAAGGGCCTAGAGCTGCGAGTCTTGTATCCTGACATTATCAGAAAGAAAATTAAAAACAGACTTAATATATAATCCTAAAATAGCTCCCGGTAAAAACTTGATGCAGGTTTTATTGACCAGGTCTTAATATTTATAGTGTCTCGTTATACCTATGGTCTACCCTAATGCACTAACGGTCAGTATACCCGGTCGAGTGTAGTGTAGTAAATGGTAAAGCCGAGGTCGTCCCAAGAGCTATGTGTGTCGGATAATTACTAAGTCTAATTGTCACAGAATATTAATTGTTTGATAGGGTTTTAATTAATTAAACTACTAATGCAGAATATAAAAGCAAATAAATGGTAGAAGGGAAATCAATAGAGGAACAGTGGTGCTAACCTAGTTAATCCTCCTAACTAGTTATGTCTACGTCTACCTACTTCCAATTACTTCAGGTGGGGTCAAATTCGAGAGGACAACATTTGGTCAATTCGCCCTAACCTATCAGCAAAGATGCCACCACAGGAGAAATCATGCGCACTGTCATAAGTCTTGTTGTTCCGGTCCCTAAGCCGAGTCATTAACTACCGCTACGTGCTAGATTCTAAATAGTGAGTGCCCGGCCGTTAGGAACTTAGACACTACACCCCCCAATTCTTAAGTTCATCCAAACGATAGGTGATCAGTTGGTCAAATCGCACAAGTAGAAAGGGTCGTCAGTTGGTCATATCTTACCCTTCCCGTCTCAGTCCGCTCACCTAGGGTCAGTTGGTCATATCTCCTAGGCAATTGGCCTCTATCGCCATTCAAAACTACCAAACCAGGGGTGACTACCAAAGAACTATGCATGCATACACTTAGAAATAATTGTATGGAAGTGAAGGTAAACGCAAACAAAACAATTAAGGAATCATAACTAGGCTAGCACCAAAGGGTGCTTAGCCGCTCATATTAATCATGCACATCAATTCAATATTTAAAGGTACGAAATACATGAATTGAAAGTAAAAGAAATAATAAGCGCTAAAGCTTATCGTAATGGTGTGACTTCTCCCTTGGAAACAGACTCCAGTATGCTTCCCTAGACCTCCCGTGAGTTTTTCCCGTTCTCGAGTGTTGTGTGTGGAATGGGATGCTTTGAAATGCTGGAAATCGTGGGGTATTTATAGGCTAGGTCTGGGTTACGGCGTAACCAATAGATGAGTTACACCATAACCTTCTATTTCTCCGTAAATGCACTAGATCGCTAGTTCGGCGTAACCTTATAAGTGGTTACGCCGTAGTATTCATTAAACTCGGTTACGTCGTAAGTGATGCATAGTTACGGTAAGTATCGCGGCGTGGAACCTCTTTTGACCTAATGGAGTTACGTCGTAACCTTTGAGAAAAGTTACGCCGTAACCTCTTGATAAGTTGGACTTCTGGATCACGCAATAGTTACGGCGTAATGTGAGTGATGAGTTACGCCGTAACTTCTTCAAAATAAGCATACTGTGATAAATCTTTAGTAACGTTTCCATTTCCGCGTCTCTTTAGCTCCAATGCTCGTAATTTACCTGAAAGTGTAAAACAATGGAAAACAAGCGTAAATCCATATAAATAATATAAATAACGAGCATTAACGGGGGAAATTGACACTTAATATTCAGGACTATTTTATGTTATCAAATATCCCCCCACTTGAACTCTACTTGCCCTCAAGTAGACCTTATTAGATAGATTCCTAAAAAGATATCTCCCAAAACCTGGAAAATATGAGTTTACAAATCCCTTATGCTAGAATAAAACAAAGCCGAACACCTCACGAAAGGGGAAAAACACTCAAATCTCTCAACTATTCTAAGTGTCAATTTCGGGGTGATCACTCAATCGCACAGTCATAGAATGTATTCTATCATAAGCTTGGCGGTTACACAAATCTCCACCACTAGAGTTAAGGGCTAAACAATTCTCGAAGGCAATATGGGTAGACACTACAAAGGTTAAGGGGTGACTCGTCATTACTAACATGTCACGGCGAAGTGGACAAAATCAATGATACATGACCAAATCCATGGCCAAGACACCAAAGATTGCTCGCTGCATCACCTAGACACGCTTCATGACTAAAGGGTAGGATAAGACATGGGATATATAATTGGTGTAAAATAAAAAACAAGCAGGTAGTCTATATCTATAACTAAGTCATCACCACTTACCGTCCGCCCAAAGTTCAAGCTTAGAAGTCTAGAGACCGGATCATGAAATGCAAGGTAGATGTGTCATTAGAGGACGTCGTGATGGGCACACTACCTTTTCTTCTTCAGTTGGTATAACTCCAAGTCCAATCTTCAAATGTGACCGAGGTGGCCTCCTTGATACTAAATATTAAAGCTCATACTATAGTGCTTATAACATCGCACTTTACAAAATCATAACTCAATCAACTATTTTTATTTATTTATTTTTTTTTTCGATTTTTTTTGGAACATAACATGATAACATAACATCCCCCCACTTGAGATTAACAATGGGAATTCAGGGGGTCTTCAATGATCTTAATAATTGTTGTCGATGAAAGCGTGATTTCCAAACCTTTCCACTCGAACCTTGAACTTAGGCAAATGATGACTTCCCAATTACAAATAAAGACTACAGGGTAGGCTAAGGTGTAAGGGTGTAACGAAACAATATATTGGGGTGACAAAATGAAAGGAATGGCTCAGAAGGGTGTATCTAGGGGTATCTTGCACTAAAGGAGAGTGCAACAAAAGGGATTCACATGGGGGTCAAAAAGTCGAGGTGACTAATCGATAGACTCACAATGGTAGGTTGTTTGGGTGATAATCCTATAATATTGCCTTCTAAAACTGAAAAGTCCAAATATATCGAGCTAACTCAACATACCTCGTCTATGGTCTCGAAATGCTGCAAAGGCCAAGTTCTAAAGTTTACAAGCTACCCGCACACTCATAATTTGGTGGATTTGGGGTAAAATATTGGAAACGGATAAGGCTAATCTCACCATGTAATATCAAGGGTTGTATGTGCTCGGCTAAGGTCTAATCTAGTTAGGTTCGGAAAAACCTGTCAACATTTTAAAAATGGCATAATTTTTCAAAATAAACTAGAAAAATGAGGGAGAAATAAAGTTCAAGAGATAATTCAAAAGAAATAATAAACGCTAAAGCTTATCGTAATGGTGTGACTTCTCCCTTGGAAACAGCTCCGTATGCTTCCCTAGACCTCCCTTGAGATTTTTCCCACGTTCTCAGAGTGTTATGTGTGGAATGGGATGCTTTGAAATGCTGGAATTCGTGGGGTATTTATAGGCGGGTTACGGCGTAACCAATAGATGAGTTACGCCGTAACCTTCTATTTCTCCGTAAATGCACTAGATCTGCTAGTTATGGCGTAACATTATAAGTGGTTATGCCGTAGTCTTCAATAAACTCGGTTACGTCGTAAGTGATGCAGTGATTCGACATAAGTATCGGCGGCGTGGAACCTCTTTTGACCTAATGGAGTTACGTCGTAACCTTTGAGAAAGAGTTCGTCGTAACCTCTTGATAAGTTGGACTTCTGGGTCACGCATAATAGTTCGGCGTAATGTGAGAGATAAGTTATGCCGTAACTTCTTCAAAATAAGCATACTGTGATAAATCTTTAGTAATGTTTCCATTTCCGCGTCTCTTTAGCTCCAATGCTTGTAATTTACCTGAAAGTGTAAAACAATGGAAAACAAGCGTAAATCCATATAAATGATATAAATAACAAGCATTAACGGGGGAAATTGACACTTAATATTCAGGACTATTTGATGTTATCACCAAGCTTCTTGGGAAAATCTATCAATTCGTTCAGATTGGAGAAAAAACGCTTTACCAAGCGTGGGAAAGATTTAATGAACTACTCTATCGATGCCCTACCCATGATTTAAACAAACATCAGATCGTCTACGTCTTCTATCGTGGGATTAATGCACGAATACGAGAACTTCTCGATTCACCGAGATCTATTCCTAGCATGACTCACGACCGGGGCCACGGATTGTATTGGCGGATTTCTGAACATTGCTACAAGTGGCACATGGATACAAGGTACGGATCGAGAGACAATTTTGATCATAAGGTAATGAAGACGATAACAAAGCAAGAATACAATTATGGGGAAATTTTTGAAAAACGAAGGTTAGAAAGAGAAGCTGAAGCATGCAGGGTTGAGAGGGTTAAGAACGTGTTTGGGACCAAAACCGGGAGCGATCTTGTGAGAAAAATTCTTGACCGCATCAGGGAATCAAGAGAACGAGATGATAGGATTGAAAAATTGATGAGGACATTCGTTGATAATACAGTCTCTTCTCTCAGAATTCACGATAATAGGATTAAGAGATTGGAGATGAGTGTTAGTTCATGTTCAGAAGGTATCTCTGATTATCTAGCAGGTCGGGAGGAGGAAGTTGTCCACACTGTAGAAACTATCCTTGAAGAACCTTTGACCTATTCGGAAAAAGTTAAGCGACGAATCAACATGGAAAGACAGTGTTGGGATATGAAAGTGCTGAAGATATCAAAGTACTGAAGATATCAAAGTACTGTAAGTTGCAAAGTACTGGAAGAAGTTAAAGACTCAAAGTACTGTTAAAGACAAAGTCAAAGTACTGCAATATGAAGTCAAAGTACTGCAAGAACAAAGAACTGTTATATTCGTTTATGGAAAGAATTGTATTCTATGTTTAGATTACTTGTCATACAAGGTTATCAATTGTAAACCGACTAGGATATCCTTGAGCCTATAAAAGGACTCCTAGATTGGCATTAGAGATATGACTTACGATTTTAGAATTAGAGTTTTAGAGAAAAGTTCGATTATCGTAGAAGTTGTATTAGAGTATGCATAATAAGCGATTTAGAGTTTATAATAAAGGTTATTCTTCTTAGCTTTGTTAAGTAAATTCCGCGTACTTAATAAAGATTACTCGGTGTTTCTTTGTTAATAACTTAGGATTTATCCGAGGTTATTAAACCTTAACAAGCTAGTTAAGATAGTTTGATTAAAGTATATCGATCCAACAAGTGGTATCTGAGCTTGTGTGGAAACTCTGACTAGGAAGAAACCCTACTTCAACTATATTCAAGATGTCGTGAAGCTGTTCCACCACCCTCAATCACCTCACTCAGAATTCCAATAATCAAGAAGGGAGAATATGACCTCTGGCGTATGAAGATGAGGCGTACATTGCCATCACAGACCATGCTCTTTGGAATGTTATTGTGAATGGGAATGAAGTTGTAGCAGACCCCATTGATATTCTTGGCCAACCAAAGGCACCTAAACCGTATTACCAGCAGCAACCTTAAGGAATCAAGAGAAGGCACTCAATATTCTCTTATCGCCATTCAGATGGTCATCTTCTCAAATTTCATGATGCTAAAGATGCTAAGCAACTCTGGGCTGCTCTCAAGACCAGATTTGGAGGGAATGAAGCCTCTAAAAAGATGCATAGAAATTTGCTAAAGCAACAGTTTGAAACTTTCACAGTTGGTGAAAGAGAGTCTTGATGCTGCATATGATAGGTTTCAGAATCTTCTCAACATGTTGGAGCTATACAAGGCGAAGTATCATTGAAGATGCTAACTTGAAGTTTCTAAGGAGTTTGCCATCTTCATGGCATGTGATTGCTACAATGATCAGAGGACAACAAGGTTTGGATGTCATGGACTTTGATGATCTATATCATCAACTTAAGGTGTATGAGCATGAGATGAGTGGTCAAACAAGTTCTAAGTCTCACAGTATTGCTTTTCTATCATCGGAAAAGAAGGCCAGTACTTCCAAAAGTACTGCTTCTCCTCAAAGTATTGTTTCTCAAAGTACTGCTGTCTATACACCCCCTCATATGTTCAACAGGTCCCACCAACTACCACTATGGCCTCAGATGAAGTTATGTGCTCCTTCTTTGCACAACAAGCTAGTTTAACTGTCACTTATGAAGAAGATCTAGCACAGATTGAAGAAGATGCACTTGAAGAAATTGATATCCGGTGGCAAGTTGCTATGATCACTGCAAGAATCAAAAAGTACATGAAGAAGACAGGCAAAAGCATTGATTTCAAACCAAAACAGGGCATAACTTTTGACAAATCTAAAATTGAATGCTTCAATTGTCAAAAGACTGGTCACTTTGCAAGAGAGTGCAGGTTTGCTAAGTATCAAGCAAACAGGACATCTGAGAAGCCAAAACTTGAGCATAAGGAAATTCCCATTCTTGAAACAAAGGCTTTGGTTGCTCAAGAGAAGTTATCAGAAGTTGACTGGAGTGAAAATTTTGATGATGAACCGTGACTTACTTGTATGGTAGCGATGGAAGATGCAGTTGAAGACACAGTGGAAGCATTGGATTAGATCTTGCTTTTGATGAAGTATCTGAACATCTTTGCTTTGGAATCGATGATGGCTTTGGAGGATTTGACTGGAGCAAGGAAAGTGAAGATGATCCTGTTCAACTTGCATTGGTGGCTACTTCACCAAATCAATCTCCTATCTCCGAGGTATGCTCAAATTGCTATGATTTTTATCATAAATTGCTTAGCAGTTATGTGATTGAGAGAGATAATTGTGTTAAGGCTAGGGCTGAGGTAGCAGGTTATCAAATAACCTTAGAATCTATGGAAGCCAAAATTTTAGCACATGAAACTAATGAAGTAGCTTGGGCTGAAAAATATGCACAACAGGATTACCAGTTAAAGCTTAGTGAATGGAAATTAAGCTGTAAAATTGCTGAAATTGAGAAATTAACTAAGGAAAGAGATGATTTGTTAGCTAAGTTTCTTTGCTTGGGGTGAAGGCTGTCACATGTTTCTTATGTTCAAAAAAAGCAAAGAGCTTATCTTAAAACTGGATTAGGTTTTGGTATGGATTTTAGTAAGATAGAAGAAAACCAATCTAGTAATCAGGATGAAGGTGAGTATGAGGATATAACCACTAGTGATGAAGAACTCATTAATTATGTAGATACATCTAGTAATGATGGTTCATTAAGTGACTCACCTCTTGCATATAAGAAAGCTAATGATTATCATCTGTTCCACATCCTACTGGCATTCATCAACCCCTTAGGCCTGATGTTTCTCGTTTTGGAATAGACAGTCTAGAGTTTAGGAAAAAGCTAGTTGCTAAATCTAGGTGCGAAACACCCAAAGAAAGCTGTTGAAAAGCGGTGTTCAAAACCAAGCGGTACCTTTAAATCAAAGTCTTGCTTCACAAGCGATACCTTCTTCAAAACCTTTTCAAAAGCGATCTTGCTAAACCTTTTTGGGATAATTTTGGTCAAAACAAGTTTAATCACTCACCAAGAAGGCAAAATAATTTTGGGCATAGACATAGAAAATGTCACTTTGACAGTATGGGTCAGAAGCTGTGTTTTGTGTGTTTCAGTCCTACTCATCTAATTAAGGATTGTGAACATCACTCGAAATTCCTTAGAAAATTTCCAAAGAAACGGGGCGCCAACGAAACCTAGAGAGTACAAACCGGTTTGGACTAATTCAAATAGGGTTAATCACGAAACTTCACATCGGATCATAGATACCCACATGAGAAGACCTTGTATCTCACAGTACTTTCCAAAGTATCTGATAACTCTAAGATACTTTCACAAAGTACTGCTCAGACAAAACAAGGTACTGATCACCATACTTGGTATAGAATTTCTAGGCAATCTCACTATCAACCTAGAAGGTATTCCAATTCTCATAGGAGATTTAGATCAGAGGAACCAAGTGTTAAAACAGAATGGGTTAAAAGGGAATGTACTGCAGAGAGACAAAGCAGATACGTTCAACAAAAAGTGAATCAGATGTTTGTGTGACACAAGAAAATGCTAAAAATCTGGTGAAAGAGATTTATGTTGAAACACCAGAAAGTTTTGAAAATCCACATGCTAAAAATCAAAAGATAATTTTGGATCATCATTTGAAAGATAGTGGGAATTACATTCTCAAAGAATTTGAGTTTGTAACTCCACAAGGGGAACACAAGTCAGTAATGGCTTGGGTTCCTAAAAATTTCTAACTCTTTTCTTTATGTGCAGGGCAACCCGGAAGAGGAGCTTAAAGATCATCTTATTGTGGATAGTGGTTGCTCTGGAAGTATGAGAGGAGACAAAGAGATCCTGTCTGATTTTAGGAAGATTAGTGGAGGAAAAGTTGCATTTGGGAATGATCCCAATGGAGGAAGGATTACTGGGAAAGGAACAATTAAAGCTGGAAGAATCGATTTTGAGAATGTTCGATATGTGAAGGAGCTTAAGTTCAACTTGTTGTCAGTCTCTCAAATTTGTGATAAAAGCATCCTGTGTTATTCACTGACACAGAATGTCTCATTCTTTCCTCCGACTTTAAACCTGTTGATGATGACTTGGTAGTACTTAGAGTACCAAGGACAAATGATGTGTATAGTTTAGACATGAAGAGTCTACATTATTATGGCAGAGCCACATGTTTGGTGGCTAAAGCAACATCTGAAGAGGCACATCAATGGCATAGAAGATTGGGCCATGTTAATTTCAAGAATATCAACAAACGGTCAAAGGCAATTTAGTTAGAGGTCTACCTTCAAAGACTTACAAGAATGATCAATCATGTTTGGCATGCAAGAAGGGTAAACAACACAAAGCTTCCTGCAAGAAGCTTGAGGAAAGAACTATTAGAGAACCATTGGAGCTGTTACATATGGATTTATTTGGACCTGTCTCTGTGGCAAGTTAAAATAAGAAAAAGTACTTGTTTGGTTGTTCTGATGATTGTAGTAGATTCAGTTGGGTTTTCTTTTGGGTTTTAAAGATGATACTTTTGATGCTATCCAGACACTGATTATTGCTCTTGAAAACCAATTGAGACTCAAGGTTAGAGGTATTAGATGTGACAATGGGACTGAATTCAAGAACAAACTTATGGATGAATTTTGTGCAAACAAAGGCATAAAAAGGGAGTTTAGTATTGCAAGAACACCACAACAGAATGGTGTTGCAGAAAGGAAGAATAGGACTTTGATTGAAGCAGCAAGAACAATGTTAGCAGATTCTTACCTACCTATTCAGTTCAGAAGCTGTAAGTCTGCTTGTTATGTACTTAACAGAGTCTCAGTCACTAAACCACAGATGAAGACACCCTATGAATTGCTGATGGGCACTAAACCCAACATTCGTTTTATGAAACCCTTTGGATGCCCTCTTACTATTTTAAACACTATTGATAATCTAGGGAAGTTTGATGGCAAGTCCGAAGAAGGATACTTATTGGGTTATTGCACTAACAGTAAGGGCTTTAGAGTATACAACAAAGTTACTAAGAAGGTTCAAGATTGTCTTCATGTTGAGTTTTTAGAAGATCAAGACAATGAGAAAGGTAAAGGTCCCGATTGGATGTTTGATCTTGAGATTTTATCTCCTTCAATGAATTATGTTCCTGTGAGAGAAGAAAATCAACCTATGCACAGTGAAGAAGATATCTAATATGTTGTTCATGATGTTCATATTAAACCGATCTTTGTTCTGATAAAGATCCTGTAAGTTCAAACCAAAGTACTGCTGTTCCTAAGCAAAGTACTGTTTCTTCAAAACAAAGTATTGTTGCATCACAATCCTCATTATCTGTGAGGATCAATCTATTCAAGAGGAACTTAATCAGATGCTTCTTCAAGATGTTTTAGCACATTCTTACACGATGAACAAAGGAGAGCTTATGAAGAGGCAAAGAAGAAGAACAAGACTGCAGAGTTCTCTTACAGTACTTTGAACAGTACTTTTGAACAAAATCTGCTGCACCGATTGACATGATACTTTAGATGATCTAGATGATCATACCATGCCTGGATTAGAAGATACTGATGATGAATTTGAAGATGAAGGTATTTTCCAAATTCCAATGAAGGTGCTGATGTTACTAATTTAGATGATAATTATGAAGTTCCACAGTCTCCAAACTTAAGAACTCATAAGGATCATCCTTCTGATCAAATCGTTGGTCCTTCTACTTACGGAGTCTGACTAGACACAAAGCTAAGGGTTTCACAAAACCTCACAATGCTTTACTTAGCTTTGTGTATAAACAAAACAAGCTGAATCATAAGGACCATCAAACCTGTTTATTTACTTGTTTCATCTCTCAAGAGGAACCCAAGAATATTGCTCAAGCTTTGACTAAAGAAAGCTGGGTTGAAGCTATGCAGGAAGAACTTCTTCAATTTAAACTTCAAGAAGTTTGGGTTTTATGTGATCTTCCAGATGGGAAGAGAGTTATTGGAACCAGGTGGGGTTTTAGAGTTAAAAGAGATGAAAGAGGCAATGTTATCAAAAACAAGGCAAGGTTAGTTGCTCAAGGTTATAGACAGGAGGAAGGGGTAGATTATGATGAGGTATTTGCTCCTGTAGCAAGAATAGAAGCTATTAGAATATTTCTTGTTTTTGCTTCTTATATGGGCTTTCAAGTTTACGGATGGATGTTAAAAGTGCCTTTTTATATGGCAAGATTACAGAGGAAGTTTATGTCAAACAACCTCCTGGTTTTGAAGATCCTAAACATCCAAACAAAGTCTACAAGGTTGTTAAGGCTCTTTATGGCCTTCATCAGGCACCTAGAGCTTGGTATGAGAGACTCTCCACATTCTTATTGCAACATGGATATAGAAGGGAGCTATTGACAAGACTTTGTTTATCAAGAGAGACAAGAAAGATATCATGTTAGTTCAAGTTTATGTTGATGATATCATCTTTGGGGCTACCAAACAGTCTATGGTTAAGGAGTTTGGCGGTGATGCAGAAAGAATTTCAAATGAGTTCAATGGGAGAGTTGACTTTCTTTTTAGGACTTCAGGTTAAGCAGTCAAAGGAAGGTATTTTTATCAGTCAAGACAAGTATGTTATTGACATACTTAAGAAATTCAATTTTGATGATATGAAGGCTGTTACTACACCTATTAAATCTATCAATTCATTGGGTAAAGATGAAGATGGACACCCTGTTGAAGTCAAGCTTTATAGATCAATGATTGGATCTCTTATGTATCTTCTGCATCAGGCGATATCATGTTTGCAGTTTGTCTATGTGCAAGATATCAAGTCTCACCAAAGATCTCTCACATGAATGCAGTTAAAAGAGTTTTCTGTTATTTGAAACAACAACCTAAGTTGGGGTTGTGGTATCCTAAAGAATCACCTTTTCACTTGGAAGCTTTTTTAGATAGTGACTATGCTGGTGATAATTATGATAGAAGATCCACAACTGGTGGATGCCAATATCTTGGAAGAAGGCTAGTCTCCTGGCAATGCAAAAGCAGACAATTGCAGCAACATCATCTACTGAAGCTGAATATGTAGCTGCTGCAAGTTGTTGTGGTCAAGTTTTGTGGATGCAGAATCAACTCTTGGACTATGGGTTCAATTTCAAAAATACTCCTATCAATATTGATAATGAGAGTACAATTTGTATTGTTAAGAATCCTGTGTATCATTCCAAGACAAAGCATATTTAGATTAGGCATCACTTTATCCGAGATTGTTATGAGCATAGGCTCATCAATGTAGTTAAGGTTCACACGGATGACAATGTAGCTGATTTACTCACAAAAGGTTTTGATGTGTCACGATTCAATCACTTGGTCGTGAGCATTGGAATGATTAACTACTAAGCTTTGTTTAAGGGGAGGACTATAAGGTGTTAGTATAGTCCTGTGTATTGCTTGAGGGAAGGATGTTTGTTGATACTTAGTTTATATGAAGAAATTTTGGCAAAGTCTTTTTTTCCTGAAAGTACTTGCTTGGAAAGTCTTGCTTGGGAAAGTCTGCTTATGTGGAAAGTATTGTTTGTCGTATTAAAGTATTGTTCCAACGGTAATATTGATGGGTAATTGATAATAACGGTAACTTTGTTATTATAGGCTGTGATTTTTCAAATCCTACCTATAAATAACTACTTTTCGATTTTCCCTCTCATATTATTACTTTACATCTTTTCCATACTTATCTCCCGATCACCATCTCTTTATTCTTCAATAAAATCTTTATTGTGCTCACTCATTCAACAATGGCGAATCGTTTAACTGTTTCTAAGCACAATATGGTGGCTAATTTGGACAAGACTGAGGCGAATATAGCTTTTATGATATTGTTGATTATCTTATTGGGTCGCCTATTAGTTATGCTCTTTTAGTTGAACCGGATGTTATTGAACCATGGATTCAAGAATTTTGGGCTAATGCTAGAGATAACATGGAGGAGGATGAATAGTATATTAGATCTACAGATTCTTTGGACGGACTATCAAGATTACAGAAGCCTCTATTCGAGAAGATTTATTATTTGGAGATGAAGATGGGGCTATTCGATTTGACAAACAACTGATTTGGGATACTTTTAGGAATCTTGGTTATGAAGGATCTTTAACAGAACAAACATTCAAGAAAGCATTATTCTGTCCTCAATGGATGTTTTTGATTCATGTCTTGCTTCATTGCATAAGTTCTAAAAGTACTTCTTGGGAGCAGTTTGGGTCTAATATAGCATCTGCAGTGGTTGGACTAGCTATTGACAGAGTGTTTAATTTTTCAAAGCTTATTTTGGATGGGATGCTATCACATATATCCTCACGGGTCAAAATGGCTAATGTACCCAAGGTTTGTACAGGTTTTCTTAAACAAGCAATTGGCTGATGTTCCAAAACCTGCTGCTTTGTTATCTGTTATTGTGCAACAAGCCAAAATCTTTACATTTATGGCTAGGCGAAGTGCTTTGTTCAGAGGTGGAGATATTCCATTAACTTCTACAATGATGGAAGTTGTTCAAGCTGTACGTAATGATGTTGGAGAGGATGAAGAAAGTGAAGGTCTGATTCGTTTCTCCAAGATCTGCTTCACAAAGTCTTTGCCTCACAAGGTCTGCATCTGAAAGTCTGCTTCTATTGAAGGTACTGCATCTTTACAGTCTGTTTCTCCAAGCCCGAGGTTCAAGCAGAGATTGAAAGAACACCTACTCCATCTCCACAACATTCTGTTTCTGTTTCAGAAGAACATTCACATCTTCAAGGTGATGATCATACTATTCCTCGTGAAGGTTTGACTTTAGATAATTATGCTTTGACAAGGGAGCTAGTTAGGTTGAATAAGACTGTTGAGTCTCAAGCTAAAGCGCTTAGGAAGTTGAGACGTAGGTATGTTTGGTTGAGAAATTTTATTAAACCCTATATTCAAGGTTTCAATTTATGGGTTAAAGAGGAAAACAAACGTCGTAAACAACTTCGAAAGGAATTCAAACGAAAGAAGGTTCCTAAATCATCTTCTGTCAACTTGGGGAGGAATTTAGAAAAGGAAAATTTGAAAGAAGATGTTACAAAGAAGAAAGAATCTGTAAGTACTGCAGAAAAGATTATTTCAGAGGAAGTGCAAGTTCAAAGTACTGATATTCAAAGTACTGAAAATCAAGGTACTGATGTTCAAGGTATTGAACATCAAAGTACTGATTTTCATGATACATCTAGGCAAGAAGTAATAACTCCAAGGGTATTGAATTTTGAAGAAGAAGTTGGTCCTTCTACATTTGTTATAGAAGAAGAGGAGGAAGCCACATTCATACCTATTCATTCCGCTAGTGATGATGAAGTAATTGCTACAATATTAGATTTATCACAACCAAGAGGAGGGGTTACTATTAGAGATGTACAAGAAGAAGAACAACCAAGAGCTTCTCAACCAGTCATTGATCCTAAAGACAAAGGGAAAGGTATTCTGGTTGAAACAAAGAAAAAGAAACTCACTTTGGCAGAACTTAGAGCAATTGAAGTTGCTAGGAATGAAGCTGCAGCTAGAAAAGTTCAAGAAGAGTTAGATGCTAAAGATAGAAAAGAACAGGAAGCTCAAGAAGCTCTGAATAGAGAAGCGGCTCAAAAGGTGCAAGATGAATTAGATCTGAAACTCTGAACCTTTACAGTCCCTACACTGTTAGATTTATGCCAAGAAGACCTAATTTAGCTAAGGACAGGAATGCTATGATGGCTTATCTGAAAAGTCAAGGGTATAAAGGATTACAGAAGTTTAATTATCTTGAGATGAAAAGATTATATGATTCTGCTAGGGAGGATTATAAGAAGAATGTTGCAGGCATCAAAGATTTTAGAGAAGAAGCTACTGGACTGAAACGAAAAGAAGAAGAGTTTAAAGAGAAAAAGAAAAACTGAAGTTACAGATGTTCAGTTTTCAAAGAAAGAAAAGGTAGAATTAAGATCTGAGACTAGTGATGAATTGAAGAATTATCTCAGAGTGGTAGATTTTGATTATTCAAAAGAAGATAATGACATGAAGATGAATAGATCAAAGATCAGTGTTTTTAAAGTTGTAAAATCCAAGAATGGAGATTACATGATTTTTTATAAAGAAGATGAAAGCTTCAAAGTTTTCAAAAGGCTATGGGATTTATTGCATATTATAGATAGAGTAGACTTATTCTACTTATATCATGTTGTGAAGGCTTACTTTGAAAATAATCCATTGGAAGGGATTGGTTTGGTTTTACATGGTGATCTCATAACTATATGGGAAACTGATGAAGAGAGCACTGATGATATCTGGAAGAATCAAGAATGCTGGGAAATAGTTTCTTTGGAGATTCTTTGAAGAATCTGGAGTTCATGTTTTGGAGCTAGAAAATGGAACAATGATACACATGTTTGCAGAAAGAAGATACCCTCTCACAGTTGAGCTCATGAGAAGAATGCTAGAGCATGGATTGGAAGTAGAAGAGGATAATGAAACTGCTTGCATGGTTATCAACTTGTTTATAAACTGGACTACCAGTGCTGAGGATGATCAATAAGCGGTATGAATTTTATTTGAATAAATACTTTTGATATATCAGTACTTTTATTCAAAGTACTGCTGATCAGACAGTACTTTCATCAAAGTCTTGTTTCTGAACTAAACCAGTTAAATAAATTTTAGAAGAAACCTTGTTGCTAAGTAATAAATATTTTGAAATAAAGGTTTAGTAAATGGTTTTGTGATGATAACATCAATAGGTTATCAATCCACCATGGTTACAAAAGGATTGACTAATCCATGAGCAAACGGCTCTGGTAAAGATATATCAAATCCGTTTTTAGTTGACAACTTGCTAATAAGTTGGATGGTATTCAACTCACCATATCAGTAATGTGAAGAGTTGGCTAGCCCACAAGAAAATGGCTTGTGGTAAAGGCCGTGGAAAAACCATTATTGGTAATTAGTTCACCATTAGATAGAAGAACTAACTAGTCCAGAAGGGTACAACTTTTGGTAAAGACAAAACAAATCTGTTGATAGCTGGTGGTTTGCTAAAAATCATATGGTTATCAATGTACCATGGTCTTACACACCAAAACATTTGGCTACTTCAGAGATAATGGCTTTGGTAAAGAGTTCTAAATCCATTATTTTTCAATGATTCACTTGAAAGTGATGAGAATAGTATGCAACTTAAACTGAATTACTGTACAAATTGTCATATGTTCTTTGTGTTCTGAAAAGATGGAGCTTGCTGGATCTGCTGTAAAGAGAACAATTCTAAGAGATACTTTGACAAGAACAGATGTTACAGAGATAAAAGCTTAAAGACTAAGAAACAATCCGTCTTTAAAAGATGAAGCTGTTAAAGATATATTCACAAAGGAACTTGAAGTCAAGCAAGTAGAATTCAAGTTAGGGAGGATTGTTGGGATATGAAAGTCTGAAGATATCAAAGTCTGAAGATATCAAAGTCTGTAAGTTGCAAAAATCTTGGAAGAAGTTAAAGACTCAAAGTATTGTTAAAGACAAAGTCAAAGTACTGCAATATGAAGTCAAAGTACTGCAAGAACAAAAGAACTGTTATATTCGTTTATGGAAAGAATTGTATTCTATGTTTAGATTACTTGTCATACAAGGTTATCAATTGTAAACCGACTAGGATATCCTTGAGCCTATAAAAGGACTCCTAGATTGGCATTAGACATATGACTTACGATTTTAGAATTAGAGTTTTAGAGAAAAGTTCGATTATCTTAGAGTTGTATTAGAGTATCTGCATAATAAGCAGATTTAGAGTTTATAATAAAAGGTTATTCTTCTTAGCTTTGTTAAGTAAATTCCGCGTACTTAATAAAGATTACTCAGTGTTTCTTTGTTAATAACTTAGGATTTATCCGAGGTTATTAAACCTTAACAAGCTAGTTAAGATAGTTTGATTAAAGTATATCGATCCAACAGACAGTCACTCCTAGACCAAACTTTTCCGATAAACCTACCTATCAATAATTCTTTTAATACTAATCATAATGATATTGAGCAGGAACTAAGTATTGATGAGACAATTCACCTCAACGAAAGATGTTCAGCGGTTTTGAGGAACGAGCTACTGCAAAAGGAAAAAGATCCAGGATGTTTCACTCTCCCTTGCTTTATCGGGAGTCTAAACATGTGTAATGCCCTAGCTGATCTTGGAGCAAGTATTAGCATAATGCCTCGTTCGATGTTTTTGCGTATGGGGATTGGTAACTTAAAGCCGACCAAGATGAAAATTGAAATGGATGATCGATCTATGCAATCGCCATTGGGCATCGTTGAAAATGTGTTGGTGAAGATTAAGAAATTCCTTTTCCCAGTAGATTTTGTGATTCTTGACATTCTGGAAGACAACAGAATACCAGTCATTTTAGGAAGGCCTATGCTTGCCACTGCCCGTACTAAGGTGGATGTCTTTGCTGGAAAGTTGACTCTTGAAGCTAATGGAGAAATTGCTACTTTCAAACCTAATGAACATTTGTCTACCCCGGAAAAGGTATGTGCAATTGACCCTGTAGGCAGTTTTGGTGAAGCTTTAGAAGAATTTCTTAGCGACCCCCTGGATCCTGGAGAGGTTGACTCGGGGAGAGATTTTGATGTTTTCGTCAATTTTGAGGAAGAGGATAACTTAGGATTGAGTGCTGAAGACCTCTCTAGTGACGTCGAGATGGCCCATTGGCAATATAACTCTGTTAAGACTTTTTCGCAACCCAATCAACCTAAATTTCATGAGGTAGGAACCCGCATACATCATAGAAACCCCTATTATCTTAAGATCTCATGCAAAATCGGGTTCATCGACTTCCACCCATTTATTGACACTTCTTCTCTAGTCAATATCATGTCAAAAGAATGCTACAACCAAGTTATGAAGAAAGAGTTAGAATATAAAGGGAATAATTTTCTTGGGTTTGCAACTAACATCCATGTCTTCGTTGGAACTCATTCATTTTTGGTGGACTTTAGGGTTCTAGACGACGTAAGTGAATTTGTGGAGGATGAAATTACGGGAGTAATTTTAGGGAGGCCTTTTCAGGAAATGTCGGGTTTAGATAAAAATGAAAAAGAAGGGTTAGTATGGTTGAAGATTAACGATGATAAGACTATTTTCAAAATGCCAAGAACGATCAAGAACTTTAAAAATTGGACCAAGAGGCAGTAGTTGAGCCAAGCTCAACCACTGCTCGATATCAGTGAAGAGGACAAAGAAAAAGGCATTGAACACCCTTACCAGAAAATCAAGAGTTTCTACTCGGGCTGTTTAGAATTGGGGAATGACTACAAACAGGACGAGAATTTGGTAAGTTGGATCCAGCGTGGAGATTGCCATATCCACGAAATGACCAACAAGCACTGGTAGCCCCACGGCTCTGAGTCTAACTTAAAGACTCGTAAATAAAGAAAAGTGCTCTTTCGGGAGACAACCCAAATTATCCCTTTCTTTTGTTTTATTTCCTTTTCTGTTGGATTTTGTGTTTTCTAACTATTTTTGGAGGATACGAGGAAGTAATTGCTGCTGCAGTTTGCTGATCTGAACAGAGTTACGGCATAACTCATCTTGGTGATTACGCCATAACCAACCTTTTATCAGCATAATTCTTGACGCATTATCAATTACGGCGTAATACCATCTCTGTGGTTACGCCGTAACCAATCGCTTTGCAGCTTATGTCAGGTTTTGCCAGTTATGGCGTAACTCCCTCAAAAGAGTTACGACGTAACCTTCCTATGCTTTAATTCTTTCATTTTAAACACAATAACCCTGTATTAGTATTTTAATTGAACTTTGTGGGTGTGTTCCCTGTAAACCCTCAAGAGACTTCACTCGTCCACTTGGGACACCAAGTGGTTTAAAAGGGTTGTTGCATATGCTAAATGCAACCGTGATTCCTACGAAAGCGAGTTAAGTTTGTTTTTCATTTTTCATTTTTCTTTTTTCATTTTGTCTTTTTAGAATTATGCTTGTCGGTAGTGTGATTTCAGGGATTGAAGTTTGTTCATGATGCTTATACGAAGGCACGTCTCTTTTTCGTGGGCCTTCCTTCTTTATGGAGCAAATTTCAGGGAAGTTCTCGCTTTAATTCTACCTCTCGTTTCACCTTTATTTAATGCCTAGTACAAAAGGGACTTTGTACAATTCAAGTGGGGGGACGGGAGTAGAATTATCTCTTGAACTTTATTTCGCCCTTATTTTTCTAGTTTATTTTTAAAAATTATGCCATTTTTAAAATTTTGACATGTTTTTCTTAACCTAACTAGATTAGACCTTTACCGACCACATACAACCTTTGATATTATATGGTGAGATTAGCCTTATCCGTTTCCAATATTTTACCCCAAATCCACCAAATTATGAGTGTGCCAGTAGCTTGTAAACTTTAGAACTTGGCCTTTCCATAATTTCGAGACCATAGACGAGGTATGTTGAGTTAGCTTGATGTATTTGGACTTTTCAGTTTTAGAAGGCAATATTATAGGATTATCACCCAAACAGCCTACCATTGTGTGTCTATCGATTAGTCACCTCGACTTTTCGACCTCCATGTGAAACCCTTTTGTTGCACTCATCTTTAGTGCAAGATACCCCTAGATACACCCTTCTGAGCCATTCCTTTCATTTTGTTTACCCAATATATTGTTTCGATACACCTATACACCTTAGCCTACCCTGTAGTCTTTGTTTGTGATTGGGAAGTCATCATTTGCCTAAGTTCAAGGTTCGAGTGGAAAGGTTCGGAAATCACGCTTTCATCGACAACATTTCTGAAGATCATTGAAGACCTCCCGAATTCTCATTGTTCATCTCAAGTGGGGGGATATTATGTTATGTTGAAAAAAAAATAGTTGTTATGATTATGTTATTGTAAAGTGCGATGTTATAAGCACTGTAGTATGAGCTTTACTGATTTAGTATCGAGGAGGCCACCTAGGTCACATTTGAAGATTGGAGTTGGTAACTATGCCAACAGTTGGAGAAAAGGTAGTGTGCACATCACAACGTCCTCTAATGACACATATACCTTGCATTTCATGATCCGGTTTCTTGACTTCAAAGCTTGAACTTTGGGCGGACGGTAAGTGGTGATGACTTGGTTATAGATTTAGACTACCTGCTTGTTTTTATTTTTCACCAATTATATATCCCATGTCTTATCCTACCCTTTAATCATGAAGCGTGTCTAGGTGATGCAGCGAACAATCAGTGGTGTCTTGGCCATGGGTTTGGTCATGTATCATTGATTTTCTTCACTTCGCCGTGACATGTTAGTAATGACGAGTCACCCCTTAACCTTTGTCGTGTCTACCCATATTGCCTTCGAGAATTGTTTAGCCCTTAACTCTAGTGGTGGAGATTTGTGTAACCGTCAAGCTTATGATAGAATACATGCTATGACTGTGCGATTGAGTGATCATGCTGAAATTGACACCTAGAATAGTTGAGAGATTTAAGTGTTTTGTTCCCCTTTCGTGAGGTGTTCGGCTTTGTTTTATTCTAGCATAAGGGATTTGTAAACTCATATTTTCCAGGTTATGGGAGATATCTTTTTAGGAATCTTTCTAATAAGGTCTACTTGAAGGCAAGTAGAGTTCAAGTGGGGGGATATTTGATAACATCAAATAGTCCTAAATATTAAGTGTCAATTCCCCCGATAATGCTTGTAATTTATATCATTTATATGGATTTACGCTTGTTTTCCATTGTTTTCCACTTTCAGGTAAATTACGAGCATTGGAGCTAAAGAGACGCGGAACTGGAGAAATATCTAAAGATTTATCACAGTATGCCACTTTGAAGAAGTTACGGCGTAACTCGTCTCTCACATTACGCCGTAACTATTGCGTGACTCAGAAAACCAACTTATCATAAGGTTACGGCGTAACTCTTCCCAAAGGTTACGACGTAACTCCATTAGGTCAAATGAGGTTCCACGCCGCTGATACTTACGCCGTAACTAATGCATCAACTACGACGTAACCGAGTTTATTGAAGACTACAGCGTAACCACTCATAAGGTTACGCCGTAACCAGCAGATCTAGTGCATTATTCGAAGAAATAGAAGGTTACGGCGTAACTCCTATATTGGTTACGCCGTAACCCAGATCTGGCCTATAAATACCCCATGAATTCCAGCATTTATATTCATTCCATTCCACACACAACACTCAGAGAACGTGGGAAAAAGCTCAAGGCAGGTCTAGAGGAGCATACGGAGCTGTCTCCAAGGGAGAAATCACTCCCCTACGATAAGCATTAGCGCTTTATATTTCTTTTACTTTCAATTCATGTATTTTGTACCTTTGAATATTGAATTGGTTTGCATGATTACTATGAGCGGCTAAGCACCTTTTGGTTCTGGCCTAGTTATGATTCCTTAATTGTTTTGTTTGCGCTTACTTTACTTCCGTACAATTATTTCTAAGTGTATGCATGCATAGTTTATTGGTAGCCACCCTTGGTTCGGTAGTTTTGAATGGCGATAGAGGCCAATTGCCTAGGAGATATGACCAACTGACCCTAGGTGAGCGGGCTGAGACGGGAAGGGTAAGATATGACCAACTGACGACCCTTTCTACTTGTGCGATTTGACCAACTGATCACCTATCGTTTGGATGAACTTAAGAATTAGGGGGTGCGTGTCTAAGTTCCTAACGGCCGGGCATTCACTATTATAAATCTAGCATGTAGCGGTATTTAATGACTTGGCTTAGGGGACCAGGAACAAGAGGACTTATGAGGGGACACGACTTCTCTGTGGTGGCATCTTTGTTGATAGGTTAGGGCGAATTGACCAAATGCTGTCCTCTCGACTTTAACCCCACCTGAAGTAATTGGAAGTAAGTAGACGTAGACATAACTAGCTAGGAGGATTAACTAGGTTAGCACCACTCTCCTCTATTGATTTCCCTTTATCCATTTATCTGCTTTATTTTATTCTATTTTAGTAGTTTAATTAATTTAATCCCTTTCGAAACCATTATTAATCTGTGACACCTAGACTTAGTAATAATCCATCACACATAGCTCTTGGGACGACCTCGGCTTTACCGATTTCTACACTACACATGACCGGGTACACTGCCCGTTAGTGCACTAGGGTAGACCATAGGTATAACGAGACACAATAAATATTAAGACCTGGTCAGTAAAACCTGCATCAATAAGGTATCAACAAAAATTGATAGAGCACATAAGGTATCAATAACAATTAATATAGCAGTAAGGTATCAATAACAATTGATATAGCACATAAGGTATCAATAACAATTGATATAGTACAAAATACGGTTTTCAAGCAATTATACAATAAAAGTAGTTGCATGTATCTCCCCCAACAGTTTATAAAAAATTAAAATGAATAAAAATGAGGCTATGAACTCACCGTGGTTAAATGGTGTTAAGGGTATATCAAAATTGATGGATATGCTGGGAAACCTCCATGTACAACCTAGAAATATGATATCATGTGTTAGATTTTGTAACAACAATGCGAAAATATAAATGAGTCTATATAAGTCATTATATTAATACTTTTATTAAGGTTAAACCCTTAAACATCAAAGCAATATATAATTTAATGATGTTAAATATTATATTCAATTACAACAACATGTATCATGTTCTATCATGATAAAAGATAGTTCAAACAAACATGTGTATTAGATTGTCACATATCTATACAAATCAACAAAATAAGAAGATAACTATCGTTTTTACAACCTTCTAAAATGTGCATCATTTTTAATGAGACGAATTTATGGTTAACACTTTCACGACACCAAAGTTTTTAAAAATCACACCCGGTTCCTTGTAACTTCTTTTCTTTGCGATTTCAACACACTTATGTTTGAGGAGCTTTTTAAAAAACTACAAAAATGGCTCAATTTTTTCTTCTTTGAAAACTCAATCGACCAATGAGAAGGCTCAATTAAATTGAGTCTTCTCATTGGTTAATTGAATCCCTCAATTTAGCCAAAATTGAGTTTTCTTATTATATAAAAGATGTGTAAACTTATAACAAGCTATTTTTTTGAGAATTTGACTCATATTCGGATTGACCCGAACACGAATAGACCTGGCACAAGTGAACGTGATCCAAATCAACCCATATTCGACATTTAAATATGCTCGGTTTTGGGTATGATATATGGGGTACTTTAGCATATGAAAATTCAAATAAACTGATAAGCCCATTTCAACCCAAGTAAAATTAAATGAATTAAAATAATAATCATAATAATAAAATATTAATAATAAATAAATAATATTAAAAAAAAAGTAAAATAAAATTAAAAAATGTGACTTTGTATGTATATCTCTTAACGCAAAGTAAAAAACATTTAAGGATGACGTCACCGAAGAAAAGGGAATGTGATGCGAGCATTGACACGGCGGTTATCGATATTTGCCGCCGTGAAGTCGGCCGTCTTTCTACCAGAAAATTCTTTAATCGTATCGCTGCTTCTGAGGTTTAATAACCTTTTTAATCATTTCTTATCCTTTATATCATAATCATCATCATCATTTTAATTATTAGCTCAAGGTAGTGTTTGGATTAACAGCTTATCACCCCTATAAACTCTTTTAGATTACAAGGGATTGCTAAATTTTATGCAAATAAGAGTGATCCAAATAAGCAAATTAAGAACTTCTTAGTTTGTTTTTCTACTTATTATAGTTGACATAAGTAAATCCAATCACTATTTCCTTAGCTGCTTGTGCTTATAATATAAGCATAAGCAAAGCCGGACACTATTTATGTTATTAATACATAAGGTGTCTGGATACCCGTAACAGCTTGTTGTATTATGATAATGCAATAAACTTACCCCAAACACACCCTTTTGCTGGTTAATATATTTATTTCTGTGACAATGTCTTAGGATCTAGTCCTACGGCTTAATCTATTGAGGAAGCTAGAAAATCACCGTGGATGTGTGAACACACTCAGCTTTAATGGGGAGGGAGATGTTCTCGTGTCGGGCTCCGATGATATGAAAGTTACATTTTGAGATTGGGAAAATGGAAATGTTAAACTTTATTTTTATTCGGGCCATGATGACAATGTTTTTCAAGCAAAGATTATGCCGGGCACTGATGATAGAAGCATTGTTACTTGTGTGATGGTCAGGGTATTATGGGTTTTCTTGGTGATACAATATATATATATATATATATATATATATATATATATATATATATATATATATATATATATATATATATATATATATATATATATATATATATATATATACATATACATATAGGGAAGGGTTATTTTCAGAACCAAGAAAAGGTCGAGAACTGCGAGAACCAGCATCAACCAATCAGATTTTTTTGGATATTTATTTTTATTATTTAATTCAAAAGGGTATAATAGTAAAATTACGTTTTCTAATTTTTTTTCATTTTTTTTAATAAAAAAACGTTTTTCTTAGTTCCTAAATTTTAGAAAACTTTTTTTTTTTTTCATTTTTTTTTTGAAATAACTTTTATTTTCAGTATGAATGATTTCAAAAGTAAAGTGCATATGTGTTTTTTTATTTTCATATAATATAAATTTACATATATTTTTATTGTTCAATTCCTTAAACCTTTAATGTATTTTGGTCACAAATATTTAAAAAATGTGTTGATATAGTAGAATACATGTGCAAATACGATACATAAACATTAACATCATATGATATACAAATAGATACATGCGCAAATGCGACCAATCTATTATTTTAGCCACTAGATACAAGTACATAAACATTAACATCATATGATATACAAATACGGTATAAAATGTCTTTGCATGTGTGCACTGATAATGTTTAACAGAATTAGATTTTGTTTTGATGTATGCACATGTATTTCTCCTCATTAGTCGTTCTTGCCTTTCCTGGACATATGCGTTCGTTCCATCCATATGCACTTGTATGCACATGTGTATCATCTGCGTTATCTTTTTCAAACACATAAACAAACAAAAGACATGTGAAATCAAAACACAAAATTTTATTAAACCAGTAAATACTAATTGGAGAAACTAAAAAAAGAAAAATACAAAGTCAATAAATTAATTAACCTTGATAAGCCATTTAAACATAACTAAACCTTGTAGAATCTTGAGATTGAAAGTAAACAATGATAAAAATACGTGTACATAATTTTCTAAACTGACCACTTTATAAAAATACATGTGCATATAACCGAATTACATGTGTTTATTAACCAAAATGCAGTTTCTTGTCATAACGGAAGCATGTTCAACGTAAAAAAGTGACGGTGTTGGTGAGGGAGCAATGACTTATTTCTATAACAATTAAAAGCATTACACAACATAAATATAGAAAATAATAGAACTAATACAAAAAGAAAATATCACACACTAATACCAACCTAAACTAACAAACTTTTAACACGTTTAACTAAAACCAAAACATGCCCTCCATCAAAATTTATATTAACTATAAAACCCGTAATTTTATATCTACCATAAAACACATATGCACCGTTCCATTAATTTTATATCAACCAACAAACATATATGCACACACTTATATAGATTTTATATCAACCATAAAACGCATATGCACCGGTCCATTGATTTTATATCAACCAACAAACACATATGCACACACTTCTATTGATTTTATATCAATTATAAAAAAATGCACCGGTCATTGATTTTATATCAACCATAAAACACATATGCACACCCCTTTCATTCATCTTATACCAGCAAAAAACACATATGCACACTTTTTTCATTGATTTTTATGCAAACTTTATATGTATATATAAAACATATATGCACAGAAAATTAAATCTGACGCTAACAACTATTAATTGAAAGTGACAAAAAACTGAAAACCCAATCAATAAAAAATATGAAAAACGTTATATGAAACCAAAATACATTAAATTATTAATTGAATATATTAACCATAACATTTTCGTAGCTGCATTCTTATTTTAACCATAAAAAACCTTTAAAATAAAGTTATTTCAGATTCCAACCAAACCCTTTATATTAAAAAAATTCTGGATTCGAAACGAAAAACTCAAATTAAAATATCAACAATTTAATTCGAAACAAAAACTATAACATCTAATAGATATAGATGATGATCATCTTGGCGGCCATGGTCCATGGAGCCTGATACGTATATTTAAACTAAAACAAAAACTATAACAAAACTAAATCTACGAGACATAGTGATAACCTGACACCATACAACTTTATAAAAAAATATATCAAAAAATGATGACATAATTATTTTGATTATAAAGTGCCTGTTGTCCTCAATTATTATGGGCTTCATATGTAGATTAAAAGAACCATGTTATTTTCTTTCATTGCAAAAATCGAATCACATGATAACCGAATCAAACCAATAGAATTAATTAAAGAAATATCAATTACCTTTAATTTCTATATGATGATAATTATAATGGTGGCCATGGAGCAGTTGGGAGAAAAAAAAATCCGATCTAAGCATAGAGAAAATGATCGTATGTTTATTTATTCCTCTAATTATGAGTATTAAAACCGTATTTAATGGTGGTTTATTTGGTGAGAGACACTTTTTTAGGAGTAATATTAAATCCCTAGAATGCCCTTTTATCACTTATATAATGTAGCCAAAAGTTTCAGTTTATTACATTTATGTCATTAGTGTTTTCAGCCATTGATCAAAAAATGAAAGGATCAGATTGGTTCTCGCAGTTCTCGACCTTTTTTTGGTTCTGAAAATAACCCTTCACTATATATATATATATATATATATATATATATATATATATATATATATATATATATATATATATATATATATATATATATATATATATATATATATATATATATATGGGAGAGTTAACGTGAGATCAAACTTAAAGTTGTAAAAATAAGATCAAGTCTAAAAAACCACTAAAACATTTATAAATAACAATTTTAGCAATAATACACATAAAAATAATATTTTAATACAAATTAACATTTTAGCAGCTAATAACCAAATGATACATGAGTTTGGATTAGTGATACACCTGATACACATTACACTAATAAATATTCCAAAATCTAATACACATACAAGAACCTGATACACATTACACTTCTAAGCAAAGTGTATCACCTAGGTTTCGTAAATTTTAAAAAGAAATCTATCGAAACTTTAACAAATTTAGTTGAAGTTAATAAAAAAATTATTTTTGTTGTAATGAGAGTGTAGCTTGTCAAATTTAGTTGGATCTCATTTTAACAACTTTAAGTTTGATCTTATTTGATCTAGATTCTATATATATATATATATATATATATATACTTGAAACATAATAGTGATGTAAAAGGTCTTCCTGGTGAAAACAAGCTTGATTACTATATTAGCTGCAACATGTTTGCAGCCAAATTGCTGCAATTAACGGCCAAATATCACCTACGTATCCCAATTTGAATATGTCCATTATATTTTCATTGTGAAGCTTAATAAACATCTATTAGGTATCTATGTTTGTGATATTATCAAAGAAATTAATCATCGAAATGATTTGTTTTCCTTGAATGGGTAGTTTGCGGGTTGTTAGGTCACTAGTTTTACCACACAAGCTTAATAGAAAGAGATAAAGGCGATTGAACAATAAATCAAACACACACACACGATATGAGTAGCCGGTTATGCGTAGAGATGTATGTGAAAGAAATGAATTGAACAACCAACCCTCAAGTGAGGGTTATACAAGAGTATTTATAGGAGGGAAGCTAGGGCAACACTCCTAGTTCCCTTCCTTTTCCTTATTGGGCTAAGCCTAGGCTTATGGGCCTTCTACATAAGCCTAAGGCTAATAACAAACATAAAGGCCATAATTAAGCTAACTATTACATGTGAATCACTAACACTTGCTTAAGGTTTAGGAGTGATTCCAACAATCTCCCCCTAAGCGTTAGTGATGAATGAATATGAACGGTGAAGGCGTTGATGTAATAGTGGCTTTGACGTCTTCTGACATTCTTCTTTCTTGTGAGAAGAAATGCCTTGATTCGAACAATCTCTCCGGTGTAGAGAAATTGTCTTCTTTGAACAGTTCTGCTTTGACGTCATCTTTGTCTTTGTTCTTTGATCATTTTTCTTTGTGATGGTAGTGAAAGTATGTTGTTGTTGTCGCATCAAGTCCTCAGTGTCCTGCTTCACTTTGCTCACAGTGTCTCCACGTCATTCTTCAACACGCTCATACGCTCTTTGGACGTTGGATTTCAGATCTTGATGAAGTTCTTTAAGTCTTTAACTTTGTAGATTCTTTGGTTTGACGAAGAATCATTCTGACTTTTGTGTTGCTTTTAGATAGAACTTCTATTAGTGATGATGTTGGTATGAGCACGCGAAGAATCTGCACGATCATTCCGCTCCAGAGCTTCCATAAGAAGAAAACATGAAAACGGTTAGTAATAAGCGGATTACGGCACTTACAATTTTGAACTTCGAGAGTGTTAACAGCATAGTGTGAAAACACAACTCTAATTCTCACAAAGGCCGTTCCTGAACCGGAGTCCCACAAGTGAGATAACGCGATGTACCAAAACACATCTACGGTTCAGATGAGTCGCTGAGGTACACCGAAGCATCACCTCATGACTGTAGACCGTTTGAGACCACTAAGCGTAATCCACAGGGAGTTACCGAAGCGACTCGTCAGGTGTTTGATGTTGACCCTGGCAGGAGTTTCCATTCAATCACTGAGGATCACAGATGTGAACCTCTCATAAATGTTCTCGACAGATTGCTAAGATCTGTGAAGGATTCGATAACGTACCACTGATGTTCTTATTGTTGAGCATCAAGTGATGAAATGTCAAGTGTACCTAAGAGATCTTTTGATGAATCTCGTGGCTCTAGACTCAATAGTGCGATTTGGTTTTCCTGAGCGGAGACTAGGGAGAGGGTCTCCTTCTTCAATACCAGCAATCTCTAAGAGAAGCCGATAGTTTACGTAGGGTTCCCTGTGAGAATGAAACAAGCTTCTGTTGAGAGAAACTTGAGTGGCTGAGAAGGTTTAGTGCATGCGTCACTGGGTCCATGACGACTTTTAATCTTCAATACCGGTGTCATCTAGTGACAACCAGTAGCATATGAATTGAACCCGTGTCTGCCCTAAGTTGAATAATCTGGAGGGCTATTTCTTTTCACCCTTTTCTTTGCATTTCTTTTTAATTCTTCAACTCCTTCTTTCTCCGATTCTCATTTCTCCTTTTTATAATCATACCTAAGGACTTCTAATTCTAACTATTGGTAGTGTCCTTGGGTAGATCCCTCCGGCTCTGGCGGATCATAGGACGGTTATTCCTAACCTTAATCACCTTATAACTCCATTGCCTTAAAACCATTTTCAAGAAAATCTCTCAAAGGGTTTGTAAATGAAAAACATGTTTGAACCACTGTGAGAGTTTTATCTTTTAGCAGAAATACTCCCCCTCCACATGTGCTTTAGAGTATTGACGGAAATCTGCACAGTGAGGGAAGAGCGCGCACTTTTGAATTGATCGACTCAAGATAGACATTCCCTCGCGAGACACGGTTACGTGGCATAGTTAAAGAGTTGCATTGTCAGCTTTTAGGTGACAACTAGCTCTAATAACTATCTTGAAGGTGTGGACAACCCCGAAAGGTTGTCAAACCCGTCAAGGTTCATGTCTACCAAGAGTTTCTCGAATGGTACATTCTACTCGGATAAGTCCTTTGCGAGACACGTTTACATCACTAGCGAACTAGCTTGAAATTATTACCCATCCCGAACAAGTGTTTTTGAGTTACTAACAGTTAAGATCTCTTCAATTCATTGGTTAGAGTCTTTTCACACGAGAGTTCATATAGTAAAACACAACATATTTCTTATCACGTATTTTTCTCCCCCTCAAAAATGGCATATAAAATGTTATTTTTGAAAAGTTGAGAATAAGTATGACCATTTCGAGTGTTGCGGGAAGAAGGACCACTGTGAACAATTAGTGAACAAAGATTTTAGTCAAGTACTCCCCCTCAACGAGTGATATAAACGGTTGAGGTTTTTGAAAATCCTAAGGGAAAGTACTTGTTCTTTTGAGCAAAACCTTGAAAAATGAAAGGTTTGATAGGTTTTACTCAAAAGTAAGAAGCTTTCGCTCCTTTTATAAGGATTGTGGCACTGAAGCGTACCACAGGGTCCTTTATTTACAAGAACGGGTTGTACACTGTAATGTGTGCACAAGCCATAGACATAATAAATCATACATCCAAAGTTTATAATGAAAGAAGCAGTTCAAGAGGTACCGAGGTAGTCAGAGATGTTGCAGGAGTGTGAACCGGGCGTTGAAAGCCGGTGATGTTAATCCTGGGTCGACCTCCAACATAGCTTTCCAATCTTCTGAACTGATCCCTTCGATACAACCGTTCATCAATCATCTTGATGATCCTCTTCACATCCCTTCGATCCCGAGAATTCCATCGCTTAGGAGACCCAATCTTTTGATGTATATCCTTCAACCGATAAGCCAATCCGTCCCTAACCAACTTCAAAGTGTGATCCCCAAATTTGTGAAGATCTCTGCACGCCATCAAGCAATTTCTTTGAAGTTCACTGCGGTAAACGACGCCGAATGGTTTGCTGATGAGTGTAAATTGTGAAAGCTGGTTGATGTCGGGAATATCAAGCTGCGGTTGAGTGAAGTTGACACAGGCGATAAGATTCAAATGCAAGTGGAGATCTTCTACACGTTCTTTGATGACTATGCGTCTGATGAAGATGAGCAATGACTTGATGAATTCACGTTGTACTTCAGTGGATAATTGTCTCATGCGACCACTGACTTTGGCAAGGTACATGTCTTCAATGTCGTTGATAGACAAATTCTCAAAGTCAACTTCAGAGAATGCATAATCCCTTTCGTCTTGCCTTTTGACCACAATCTTCTTGAGAAAAGTGTAGTCCCATTTGGACGAAAGATCAACGTGTTTGATGGCAACGATACTCTTAGTACTGAACAATTCATGTTGAGATTTCGAACCTCGGGCTTCGTAGTAGATTCTTCGGCGTTTCGGCCAATGGTGAATCCCATACATTGCATCACGGTCATACTCTTCCACTTTGTTGGAGAACAAGTGATTAGATCTTTCCTCGATGGCTATACAGTTAGAGTATATTGTTGCCGGGAATGGAAGTGTCAAAGATGTAGCGTATTTCCTTGAGCCATCGCCACCGTGTAGAAGGAAATCCAAGTCTTTGTTGAAAAAATAGCGGAATGGAATTCGAGGCTCATCTGTTGGCCAATTGTTGGTAGAGGTTTAGACCAGTCGGTGTAATATGGAGGGTTGTCCCGTTTTGTAAAGTCGATGTTTGCTTCCGGGTTGAGCCAATCCATGTTGTTAGACATAGCTCGAGAAATGTTTTCAAGGTGATATTCGACCTCGATGGCACTTTCTCAGCTATCTTTTAACAGTTGAAAAGCTTCATTCTTGATTCGCGCAACTTTCGATTTCGTCATCTTCTTTACTCGGAATTTTTCTTGCAATATCTTTGCATGCTCCAATGTATTACCCTCTACCAGTTCTTGACCTTCATCAGGATAGGGGGTGTTATTAACAAGGGTAGAAAACCATTCAAATTCTTCATTGTATCTTCATCTAGCCATGATAGGACGTCAGCCTTGGCGCCTTCTTCTTCTGTTTCTTAGGCCTAGATGAGGGTTTGGTTTCTGTACTTTGTCAGGAGAGGCGGGTTGTTGTTGGGGCTCATGGTATTCTTCATGTCACCACCGTATACTCAAAGTGACGGTTTTCTGAGTGGGGTGGTGGTCGAAGAATCACGAGGTTTATCTGCAGAAGAGGGAGGAGGGGATCTTTGTTGAGCAGGAGTCCTTTGTGGTGGAGGCTGAATTGAGTACTGAATGGAAGATGATTCACCAGACTTCTTTGTGCATTTAGGCTCCTTATATTTATCTTGATCTTTGTCTTCGTCATCTCTTGAACGTTTAGGCCTTCCAGCTTCTTCTCTGAATGATGACTTGAGTTGGAATTCCAGCAATGCTTCAAACAACTTAGCTTCGTGGGAGGCAAATGTTGCAGAGCGTTTCGACATTTGGGCTACAAGCCGGTTCACCAATTCATCATCTGAGAAGATTGTAGTTTCAACTGGATTGATGCTCAAATTCATCGGAGTTGATTTCATGGCTTGCTTGGCTAAATGTAAGAGATTTGGATAAAGTTGTTTGGTATACATCTCCTTCGTCAGTTTCCGAACGACCTCCATAAGGAACTTATGAGAGTATCCTTTGATCATCTCGTCCATGCTCCCTTGAAGATCATCCTTCATAAGCTTCTGGACATACGCCCTTTCAACTTTCATCTCGTCATTCTCATCATGAAGATATGTTATCTGATCAGCGAGGAAATTCAACTTTATGTAGAGAATATCTTTCTTTCTGACTCGTTTGACAGCTTTAACGATTCGATTCTTAGATTGAGAGATCCAAGATGGAGTTGGCTTCTTCACTGATTTGGATGATGATTTGGTTGATTTCTTTGATGGTGGTGGTGAAGAGTGAGAAGATGAATCTGATGACAAAGAGATGTGAGGAGACTCCGGGTCCTTTGGTGGCTCAGAAGTTTCTTCCTTTGACCGTTCAGGACTATCTAGAAGAAACTTATCATACTCAACATCTTCTTCATTTCTTGACTTAGCTTGTTCATCAGCTTTGGCTTTGGCTGCAGCTTCTTCATCGACTTTTACCTTCTCTAACTTCTCAGATGCAGGTTCTTCAAGAGTGTCCTCCACACGTGTTTGTTGTTGTACCAAAGTGGTGGCACCAGATCCCTTATCGGGTTGATTAACCGCATCAGGACCTGGTGAAGGTTGAGCTCCACCACTCGACCCTCCGGGGCCACCCATTTGTTCTTTAGCAAATTGTTGTGCTACGTGTTGAAGTCTAACAAATTTGAACTTTTTCTTGTAATCAGTTTCCAGTGGCTCTTCATCTGAGCTTTCTTCATAAGGCACAAGTACTGGAGTCTTCCCTTTTCCATGGTCAGCTGGAGGACTAGGAGGTTTAGATACCGTTGTAGTGTCTTCTTTAGCAGTTTCAGAGTAGAAAGTCTCTTCATCTGATGCAGTGCCCTCCGAGTCCTTGTCCAATAGCTTTCTCTACGGTTCAGGCTTAGATACGGGAATAGGAACAGCTTACTTGGCGGGAACTGTCCCCTTTCGTGGAGGATTCCTCCTGGGGAACGTCCTCTGACTTTCAGTGCTTGCAGCACTTCCTCAACTTCCTCTTCTGGTTTTCCTTATATGTGTTCCAGAAGACTTCTCATCGAGATGACCAACTTTTCCTTCTTTTACTGCTACCAGATACCTTTTGTATGTCTCGAGCTTTTTGATTTCATTAGTCAGAAGGTAATCAGGTAACACAAAGACACCTGTTTCTTTGTTGACGATTCCTTGATTCTGACTGATAGGGTAGGCTCAATCAACATATCGTGATTGTCGGGGTCATTGAGCCTCTTGGGAATATCAGGATGCAGTCCAAGTGCTCTCTGGATCAACAATTTTGTGTATCTGACGTTGGGAATCTTTGAGCCAAGTTTCTTGAGAAATGACATCATGTCTTCCCATAACAGTGCTTCAATTTCGATGTCCTTTTTGTTGATTAATGACGAGAAGATTTGTAGTTCTATGAGCTTGGGATGTTCATAGCCACTATCACGACTAGAGACAGATTTGGTAATGATGATGTAGAGGGTTCTCCACGGTTGAGGAATGTTCTTAAGCTCCACATGAGAGTGCTTAGTGATTATCCCTGAAGCTTCATCATAGCCAATATCAATCAGGAATTTCAGAACCGTCTCTTCAGTAGGTGTGGCATAGAAGTCGGTTGGCTCGATTTCAGGAATTAGAAGAACAGCCCGTAGATCTGATTGTGTGATGGTGATCTGCTTATGATTGAGGCCAGTCACCGCACTTTGACCTTTGATCCTTTGCATTGAATTCCGAATTGTTGAATGTAGATCCTGGAACAGTAGCAGAGTGTGAGAGCATGTTACGTACGGATGATTCTTTAGAATATCCACAACAATCAGAGCAGAAGATTCTCGAGCATGTAAGAGTTTCAAAGTCAACTCTTAGATTGTTCTTTCCAATCTTTCTTGGATAGCCATTAGGGAAGATATCGGCAATTGTGAGAACCTCAGGTGCCTCCACATTCATTTGAGCAGCCATGTCGTGATCTGAAATAACATTAGCCAAAAGAACCAACATATCGAAAGACATAATGTTAGTCAACAGAAGGTTTTAATGTCTAATTATTGAACGTATAATGTCAATGGTTGTTACGAGTCCAAAGTCACTTGTATGTCTAATAGTCCAATGACGTCGTGAAAAGTTTCGTGAGTTAGTTAACTTTAAATTTTAAAGTTTATGTTATCACTTATTAATCACAACATATTGAACGTTTAAGCTTATTAGTGACATTATTGGTTTCGTGACGTTATGATTCATTTATATACAAGTTTGCACGCGTAACAATTCATAATGAAGGTTCGATCAAGGCTTATGCGTTACAGGGGGTTATATGCGTAGACACAAGCTTACGCGTAGGAATCTATCTTACGTAAGAAATGTTAGCGTAGGAACAGAGTAACCTTATGCGTAGAGCTTACGCGTAGGCGTATATAAAACCTTATGCGTAAGGCTTACTCGTAAGAGTAGACCTTATGCGTAGAGGTCACTGTTTACGCATATCCTTCACAGGATACGCGTAGTCCCTTTGTAAAACCTTACGCGTAACAGTTACGCGTAAGATTTCTCTTACGCATAACTTTTCTACGCGTAAGGTGATCCTTATGCGTAAAGTATCAATGACCTTGATTCTGAGTTATACGAGTAGCAAGCCTGAAATAAAATCATCATATCATCAATCTTGACATATATATTCATTTTAAGACAGATTATGGCATGAAAACTTGTTAAACATTTTACGCGTAGAAAGTCATACGCGTAAGTCAAAACCCTAAGGTTCATGAATTACGCATATGATTTCTAGCCATAGGATATGCACCAAAGTTTTTCTGGTAGTTCTAAGTAGTTATGTGAGTGATATAACCAAGTATTAACATCCAATTCGCAGTGAATCAATAATACCCAATTCTCAAGAACATTAAACCCTAATCTCTAATTCTCAAACAATTAGTGTTTCTGGGTTGATCTAAAGCCTAGATATCATCAATACATCATTATAACAACATCACACAACTATCATTTTGACCAAAAACCTTCACATTTGAAAACACCCAAAACTACGCATAAACCCTAATTTTCAAATTCACTCAATTCGTGTATATGGGTTCGTTTTGAGGATAGAAAAGGTATCATTGATGTTATTAGAACGTTTTAACACAATCCTTTTAACCACAAACACATAAACAAGATTATGTGTTCATAGGCATACGCGTAGAACACAAAATCGTCCATAGTTAAAGATCCAACCGTTAATATTCAAAACGATTTAAAACCTTTGTTTGTAATCTTGTTAGGAACACAAAGACACTTACAAATTGAAGATCTGAAACACGGATTTCTTGAACGAATTTTAAGCGTAGGATTTGTTAGGTTTGAGTATTAAATGTGAAGTGAAATAGTTAGGTGGGGTGTTTTTATTAAAATGACTTTATCCTTTTGGAAGTTTTGGTCCCTCCACCTTTTCCTTTTTCATCCAAAGCCATATAACTTCCATTTTGGTTACCAAACGAAAGATTTTAAGAAAGAAACTTGACGACTCTCCCCCTTGACTTAAGAAAATAATGAAAGGTTATAAATTTTAGTCCGAGGAGTGTCAGTTGAACCAGAAAATGTACCACCATTGATAAAAGAAACAACCAGAATATGACAACATGCAAGTACAAGAATGTTTTGAAACAGTTAAGTAGATATTTTCTCCCCCTCAACACTTGATCGGAAAAAATACAGATTTTTGAAAGATTATAGTGTTGACGGAAGAAATGTACTTGCCATGTTGAAAGAAAAATAGATAGAAGAATATTTTTGTTGTTTTATCAGGTTTTATATTTTTGTATTTTGTTTTTGAAAAAAAAAATTATTTACAAAAGAGATTTTGGTGTTTGACAGGTTTTTAAGACTGTTTTAGGAGGTCATCCAATTACTCTTGAGTCAAACACCTCATACCAATCCGGTGGACCAACTCATTAAACCTAGCGGGAGGCAAGACTTTGGTGAGTAGATCTGCCAATTGGTATTCTGTACCCACGAAGTATAATTCAACTGTACCCTTCCACGTGGTCCTTGATGAAATGATATCGAAGATCGATGTGCTTTGATTTCGAATGCTGAACTGAGTTGCACGAGATCGCAATAGCACTCCGATTGTCGCAGTACATCGGGATTCTGACAAATACGTAACCATAGTCTTTCAGTTGTGTTCTCATCCAAATGATTTGAGCACAACACGCCGACATGGCTACATATTATGCTTCAGTTGAGGACAGCGACGTACAGTCCTGCTTCTTCGATTGCCAGGACACCAGTTTATCGCCAAGAAATTGTAAAGCTCCTAAGGTACTTTTCCGTGAGTCTAAGCATCCTGCGTGGTCAGCGTCTGAAAAAGCGATTAGTTCAATACTAGAATCCTTCGGATACGGATTCCTCAAATTAATGGTTCCCTTTATGTATCGGAGGATTCTTTTAGCCTCTGATGAGAGGTGGGTTTCAGCTTGGTCGCGACGATAACGGAGCAAAGATAAACGGCAAAGACAATATCAGGTCTACTAGTTGTTAGATACATGAGAGACCCAATAATACTATGGTATTTGGTAGGGTCAACCAATTTCCCATGCAAATCAGCGTCCAGTTTCTTGGTATGTGCCATTGGAGCGGCATAGGTGTCACAGGTATTCATTCCAAATTTGTTTAACAATTCAAGGGCATATTTGGACTGACTCAAGAAAATACCACGGGGTGATTGATGAACTTGTAATCCTAGAA
Organism: Chrysanthemum makinoi; assembly: GCA_910596185.1. Classification (NCBI taxonomy): domain Eukaryota; kingdom Viridiplantae; phylum Streptophyta; class Magnoliopsida; order Asterales; family Asteraceae; genus Chrysanthemum; species Chrysanthemum makinoi. The sequence goes on along the minus strand of OU343221.1, from coordinate 176,223,975 downwards.
AGAATGTAAGTTCACCCATCATGGACATTTCAAAATTTTTCTTCATTAGTTTTGCAAAAGCAATTGAGTACTTTTTATGTGTAGACCCAAAAATGATGTCATCCACGTAAATTTGAACAATTAAGATATGTGCCCCATGAGATTGTATGAAAAGAGTAGGGTCAACCGAACCTTTGGTGAAATTATTGGCAATTAGGAAAGATGATAGCTTATCGTACCATGCCCGAGGAGCTTGTTTGAGACCATACTGAGCTTTGTTCAGTTTGTAGACATGGTTCGGGAACGCGGGATCAACGAATCCTTCTGGTTGGCTGACATAAACCTTTTCTTTTAGTTGTCCATTTAGAAACGCAGTTTTGACATCCATCTGAAAGACCGTCATATTCATCTGAGCCGCGAACGCGAAATATCCGAACGAGCCTCAAGGACGAGCAACCGGAGCAAAATATTCTTCAAAGTCAATACCCTCTTCCTGACGATAACCCTTAGCCATTAGACGTGACTTATTTCGATTACGTTTCCTTCAGCATCCAATTTGTTTTTCCAAATCCATTTGAGACCAATGACGTAGACCCTGTTGGTCTTTCAACCAGTTCCCATACTTCAAGACGTTTGAATTGGTTGAGTTCTTCTTGCATGGATTCGATTCAGTTGTCTTTTGTCATTGCGTCTTTGATGTTTTAGGTTCAGATTGGCAGACAGTGAGTGCATAAATGCAATGTTCACCATCTGAGTGAAGACGTTGTCTTGTAACAACTGGTTGATTCGGGTTGCCAATAATGTTTTCCGGAGGATGGTCTTTTGTCCATCTATGTGTGGAGGGTTGATGTTGGTATACATTGTGCAGATTCTGAGGATTCAAATGGCTTGTAGAAGATTCCGCGACATCCGTGCAGCAGATCTCATTAGCAAACGGGTTAAAAACGCATTTGGATCAAAATCTGCAGGTGGGGGTACTTCATTCAGAACATCATCAGACGGTTCATCATTGTTGGAAGCGGTTTGTTCAACTGTTGTGTTGGAGTCAACTGGTGGTGCTTCTTCAACCGTAGTTGTTGTAGCAGGTGTATCAGGTATAAGAGTATTATCGGGTTGAGCAGCGGAAACAGCGGATACACCTGGAGCACGTTCATCAATATCGTCACTGAAAAGCAGAGCAAATAACCTTTCCATTTGTTGACGAGTAAGCTGAGGGCTTGTTTCAGCTGATGATGGGGTTTGGGGAAAGTTTAAGCAGTTATGACCGGGTTCCAAGTGTTATACTCGAAGCCATTATCCGTAAGTTCATCAAAATGAGCATGAATCGTTTCCATAACCTCCTTTGTTCGACGATTCCGATTCGAAACCTTTAGAATTATCACAATATCCAATAAAGACTCCAATGTCAGCTTTGGCTTTGAGCTTTCCAAAGTCATCACGATCATTATTCGGATAGCAAAGAGATCCAAATACATGAAAGTGTTTGAGATTCGGTTTTCTGTTGTGGACAAGCTCGAAAGGTGTTTTGTTGTGGAGTTTTGTAATCATAGACCGGTTTTGAGTATAGCATGCAAGAGATACGACCGCCCATAAGTAATCTGGAAGTTTAGCATTGATTAACATTGTTCTTGCAGCTTCCACTAACGTTCGGTTTCGTCTTTCATCAACTCCGTTTTGTTACGTGTGCGTGCAATAGATGTCGATCTTGAATTCCCACTTTCTCATAAAATTCACGAAGAGTTTGGTTAACAAATTCAGTGCTCATGCGATTCGATTTGTCGAACGGTGTTTCATAGCTGAACTTGTATTTTCATGAGAAAGGTGATGATCATCTGTGGAGCTTGATCTTTGCTTCGAAGAAAGTAGACCCAAGTCCAGCGTGAATAGTCATCAACGAATACTAAGATGTAGCATTTGCCATTGATCGTTTGCAGCGCGATCGGGCCACACAAATCCATGTGAAGAAGATGAAGCACATGTTGAGAGTTGTGTTCCACCTTTGAAGGAAAATGAGCACGAGTGCTTTTCCCTTGTTCACAAGTTGAGCAAAGGTGATCTTTAGAATAACGAAATCGTGGGAGTCCTTCAACTAGTTTGTGTCGAGCAAGGTTGGTGATGGTTTAAAACTTTAGATGTGATAGAGCGGACGGTGCCATAGCCATGATTTTGTTGATGTTGCCTTTGAAAGTAAGCAAATGGGAGATGAAGCAACCATGTCTTGCATAGAGATAGTGTAAAGACTGGAATTACGCGAGCCCGACATAAGGTCGTTTCCTTGTAGATCACGAATGAAACAAGATTTCTCCCTGAAAGCAACCTCTAATTCTCCATCACAGAACTCGACCTCTGAAAAAAGATTGTGACTGAGGCCTTCCACATAATAAACCCTGCTAATTTCGATGTTCCCATTGATATAGTCTCCGTAGCCCATGATAGCTGCGAAGTGATCATTCCCGAACCTGACCGTGCCAATGAACTTTGCAATAAAGTTTGATAACAGTTTAAGGTTGCCTGTCATGTGTCGGGAACATCCGCTATCAACAATCCAGAGAATGATCTATATCACCTGCATTACACATAGACGACACAGATGGAATAGAAGTAGATGTGGAACCCAATATGTTAGAGGGTTCCGAAGCAGGTATAGTAGACATACACACATCAATTGCTTTGGGTATCCATTTAAATCCTAGTGTGTTATATATCCATTTCTGCCATCTCCAACTAGTATTTGCTTTAGTCTTAGTGAATACACTAGGTGGTACTACATTCCTAGGAGGTAAAACTGGAGCTACAGGGACAGCAATACGTTCCTTAGAATCTAAAGAGGGCGGTCTACCAAGCACAGACTTAGAAAGATTAGTGGGCCTAGAGGTATTCCGATTCTTAGGATTCCTTAAACGAGAGATTAGAGCTTTAGCAACACATTTATCATGACAATCAGAATTCATACTTTTACGACAAATAACACAAGGTGCATCAGACTGAATATCAAAAGTGCTTAAAGGTTTAGCATTCGTTACATCACTATTTCTATTACATTTTCCAGACGCAATATTTATAGTGGAAGCAACATGAGTCTTATTCATAATCTGGTTTGGGATTAACATTAGAAGACTCAGACGTTTTTATGATAATCCTTGGTGTGTTAGAAGAATCCGTTGGTGTGACGAAAGTGACTGCTTTTGAATAGTTAAAAGGTTTGTTGTAAACAACATTTTCTAATTTTGATGGACTCTCGTCTTCTTCATCTAATTCCTCTTGACGATGATATTCAACAACACTCATAACAGAATTATCAATTTTATATTCTGCACTGGAAACTTCAGGATTTGGTTTGAATGCTTTGGTTGAAAGCTTAGGTTTGTGATCAGCAACATTTGGTCCATAGCCATTTGGATTTGGTTTTAAAGTAAACTTTTCAATGGCTGTGACCGACTCACCATGTTTGTAAACAACATTTTTAAACTCTTTAAGTTTGTTTTGCAAGCCGATGATTTCTTCAAGATGATCATCTATGCGTTTCGTGGAATGCTTTTTGTATGCAGAGAACTGTTTTTGACAAGTTAACAACTCAGCCTTAGCTTTTTGATTTTCCAAGGTTAGAGCGTTAATTTGCTTTTTATGTTCATGTTTCAGTTGTTCTATTTCAGACAACAAAGCATTCTTCGAAGAGGCTAGATCACGCATCTGTCTCTTTAAATATTTTTCATTTTGATGAGATTTAGCAAAGGCTGCTTCAAAACCTTTTTCACGTTTTTCTTGAGTTTTGAAAAAGTTGAGTTGCTTTTGTAAACATTCAAAATCCTTGGTTAACAGTGCATTTTTACTTTTCAAGTCCTGATTAATTGCACGACATTCTTCCACTATGGTTTGTTGGTCTTGTATTAAACGAGCAAAATCTGGATGAGGCAAAAGTTCGGCTTGTTCAACGTGAGTCACAACATTATCATTACTTAGATCCTCAAGTATAACCACGGAGTCAATTTGAGTATCAAGGGACACCATAAGGTCATCTTGATCGTCAAATGTGACTACGGGGTCTATTTGAAAATCGTCGGAATGAGATGTGGACGACTCATTTTGAACATTCTGAGCCTTGCCGGATTCAAATGTTGGCGGAGATATGAGATCAGAGATAAACATGGTTTGTTCGGGTACCTGAGACAAGCCATCAGTGTCATACACTGGGCCTGTGTCACTGATGTAATATACTTTTCAAATTGGCCTTTAACTTCTTTACCAACGATAACTCATACAAGGATATTCAAAATTGTTGGTACGAATATCAATTCCCTTGGATCATGAAGTAGCTTACTTAGGATTTTTGGTGATGTTTTTTGTTCAATATATGCAGTGATTGTAGCTGCATGATCTTGCAACCATACTTTCCCTTTATAACTCAACTTTATCTCATTCTGTTGAATACTTTATCCTAAAGAAATCATAAATGATTTAATTAAAACTGAACAATTAAGTATCGTACTTTTTTAGGGTTAAATGGTCTCGTTAGGCTTCATAAATAGATTGATGTACATAAAACTCGTTTTTTCGTGTTTCGTGGTTTCATCTTTTTTAGTGTGTTCTTTAAGAACATAGGTTGTATGCTGTAGCTTACCATTATGGTGGGAAAAATATATCGAGTCTATTTCCATTTTAGGTGAGGCATGCTATTATCCCAGAACGTGGACAAGTGATTCCAAAACTGCTTGGAAAACATGATGGAAGAGCTCATAAACTAGCTATTGAACCTGGGAGTCCGCACATCTTTTATACATGTGGTGAGGACGGACTGGTCCAACATGTAAGTCAAAAAATGATTCTTCTATATTCACTTAATTATTGGATTAGTTGAGCACTTTGGTGTTAATATCATGGAGGCTCTCACATTCAGTAGCTTTACAATGTTTGTCTGTTTTGTTTTTTTGTATGTCTGGTAAATTTGTTTTTCATCTTTTTTCCAGTTTGATCTAAGGACAGGAGTGGCTACCAAACTTTTTACCTGTCAACCCGTGCGTCCTCGAAGTTTTGTACGAGTTGTTAATCTACATTCCATAGCTATGGATCTAAGGAACCCTAATCTATTTGCGATCACTGGTTCAGATGAATATGCTAGACTATATGATATCCGTTATTACAAGTGGGACAGTTCAACCGATTTTGGTAAACCATCTGACCACTTTTGTCCAAGACATTTAATTGGTGATGAAAATTTAGGGATAACAGGATTGCCATTCTCGGATCAGAGTGAGCTTCTTGCATCCTACTGTAATGATTCCATCTATCTTTTCTCGAAGGACATGGGTTTGGGAAGTGATGTAAAAGCAATATCAGATAATAATTTGGTTAGTTCTGATTCAGAGATTGAGACTGATGGCAAAGATGGTCCCCAAGCCTACAAGGGGCATAGAAACTGTGGAACAGTAAAGGGTGTTAACTTCTTTGGACCTAAATGTGAGTATGTCGTGAGTGGGTCTGATTGTGGGCGGATGTTCATTTGGCGGAAAAGTGATTCAGAGCTCATTCGAGTTATGGAAGCAGATAAGCAGGTGGTAAACTGTATCGAAGCACACCCACGTACAACTATGCTTGCTAGTAGTGGGATTGAACGCGACATAAAGATCTGGACTCCGAGTGCAGTTGATAAAGCAACTCTCCTAACAAATATTGATGAGGTATGTTTCTTTGCCTTTGAAATTTGATGGTACTTTATTGTTCTCTAAATTATTGTTGTAGGTATTATAATCGAGAGATTCAAAAACCTGTGGAGAACATTCATGGGCAAAAAGCATACAATATAGCATAACTTTAAAAGAGGATACACTGCACACTATAAGAGCATGCATACATGCATAATCCTGAACTGAAGTTAATAAATATAGTATCCAGAAAAGCAAATTAGAGTTGTATATATAGAAATTCTGTAGCTGATCAGCAATTTGAATTTAAAAATAAAAAAATCAATTCCGCTGCATTTTATGAATTTTATAAACTAGACAAATACCCACGCAAAGCGACGGTTTATTGCGGCAAATACTTATATTTGCGAAATCGTGATTCTGGTTCGACCCTTGATGCAAAGCGTGTGTTTTTTGAAATACAAAGCATGTGTTTTTTAAAAGTTGTCAAATTTAGAATTGATCAAGCTTAATAAGGTGTATTAAGGGGTACTGAGGGGTAATTCAGGCAAACTACATTAATTTAAGTTTCAAAATTAAAAAAAAAACACATACACTCTTTATAAGTAGTAGAGAAGAGATATAAATAGGTAAATTCTTAAATTCGAGTAGCAAGTTTTGCTATTTGAATCATATCTATTGTATTTGAATTAGTGAATTGAGTAGGTTGAAAACTATATTTAAACTGCACTTTGGATGACTTATAACCCATAAAACTCAGTCTAGTGTGGATTTGATGTTATTTCGTTTCTTGCGAGTTAAAACATGACCGTTTGGACAATAATCCCAATTGACTTGTTTTTAAATGATTTGGTTGATTTGCCACCATCTAGGGAATTGCCTCTTCTGACTTATTTTGCTATATTTTTTGGATAAGGTTTTTGTGTCTCGTCGGTTTCATTTCTTTCCCAATTGTGATGTTGACTCTGATGAAGAGGATTACTCCAGCGACGAAAGTTCCACCAATTATAGTGATAGCGAGGAAGAAGAAGAAGAAGAAGACGGTTATGATGAGGACGACAATGATGAGTATGATTATAATGACGACGATGACGAGCGTGAGGATGATGATGATGATGATGATGATGATGATGGCGAGCATGAGGATGAGGAAGAGGATGCGGAGATGGAGGAAGAAAATGATGGCGTCACTAATGATGTTCCTTATGAAGAGGATGATTCTGAACTTTTTGATAGTGCCACTAATAATGAACATGATCACTCTCTTGATGATTTTCGCGATGATGAAGACTGAGAAAAGTTTGCAGTTTGTATTCTTCTGGTTTTCGCCTTGAAACAGCGGGATATAGATGTACTAGATGCTAACAGCTGTATTTAGGACCTTTATTTTGTTTGAACATTCAATGGTGACAGTAGTTTCATCAACGATGATGATGAAGGGTTTGAAGTAGGGGTTCATCGGTTCGGTTATTGGGTTATTCGGTTTATTCGGTTCGGTTAGTTCGGTTAAAAAAAATTCTGTGTATAACCGAGAACTGAACTGAACCGAATTAAAATTGATTAAACTGCACGAAAACCGAACTCTCATAGTCGAAAACCGAACCGAATAACCCGAATTACATAATTTTAATTATTTATTATTTTTTATATAGATTTTTAGGAAGAAAAAAATCAAGGTTAAAAAATGTTATATTTATAGTATGAAAGAGTTTTAATATATTTTTTTATATATAAATATATTAAAAATTGTATATATTTATTTGAATGCGGTTTTCAGTTCAGTTTTCGGTTTAGATTGCTAGATCTATAACTGAACCGAGAACCGAATATTTAATTCGGTTCGGTTTGGTTTTAGCAAATTCGATTTGGTTACAAGTTTAGTTCGGTTATTTTCGATTTTGTTTGGTTTCGATTTTCGGTTTATTTGGGTATTATCCAAACCATGAACACCCCTAATTTGAAGAACATTTTGAAACTTCAATTTGTACATAGCAAGTGGAAATATGTTATTCTTCCGGTTTTGATATTTTTGCTTGCCGTTTAATATGTATTATAATTGGGAATTGATACCTACACCATATTTTTTTATGAATGTACCATAATTTGTGCATTACAATTTATACCGTACAATACTGTAATGCATAAATTGTAGTACTAGCATCAAAAAATGTGGTGTGAGTATCACCTCCCATTATAATTAGGCTTAAATTTTTGTTTGCTACAGGATGCCATGAGGGCCACAATTCCACAAAGCCTATACATTTTAATCAGTATCAAAAGCAGTCACGTATCCAAAATAAATACCAAGAAAAGCAAATGAAAACATTCAAATAGATTTTCCTTTTCTAACAGTAGAAACAACATATATATATATATATATATATATATATATATATATATATATATATATATATATAATAAAAAAGGTTTATTTGAATTCTAGCCATGTCACTTAAATCCATCCTGGCAACTAAAACCACGTCATTTAAGCCACGTAGACAATTCCATCTTCTATAACCTGCGTTTCTATCTCAGCCATTTAGTCACCCAATTTGACTTTCAACCCTCATTTAATAACAACAAAAAATAAGGAAAAGTATAACCATCTATGATATCTTCTCAAATTTCAAAGTTTCGCAATCTCAAATTCAAACTTGCATAATCTTAAATTTGTACAAGGTATGCTTACTTTATTAGTTGTTCCACGTCAATTAAATGGGCTAGATTTTTTTTTTCAAATTTTTTCATGCCAATGCACTTTCATGTTATTGATACAAGGTAAAATTTATTTTGTCAGTTGTGGTGTATCTATGTTCTTATCGTTTGCAATCATTAGTAGTAAAATTTGGTACATGTGAATTAACCATCATACATAAACAAGGAAATGAATTCTACAATATATAACCTCTTAATATTGTTTCTCCTTCACTGCAGGTTTCGAAACCATGTGCGAGTCTTGTGGTCTCCAAATGTTTTTGCATATATCTAAAGCATACTTATGTGTAAAATGTTATACACGTAAGAACCATATGTGATCCAAGTAATTTTAAAAATATATATATATATATATATATATATATATATATATATATATAGGACCTTTTTTTTATCAACCTTATCACGTTACCAAGCTTACCACACGAGTATAACATGTGAAACACAAACACTTTATGCGTAAAGATGGATGAAGAAAGTTTCTGGGAATTTAAAACCGGATTTCCTCCATAAATTCTCCGATCTAAATGGTAGAGAAGTTTTCATATTTATACCTTTTCTTGTTGGAGTTGTTTGGATGGGTGTTTACCCCAAAGTGTTCCCGGACTGCATGCATACATCCGTAAGTAACTTAGTGCAACATGGAAAATTTCATTGAGAGGAATCAGCAAAGAAAAGAAAAAGGGTCAACATCTTAATGTGTATTTGAGAGATTGTCCTCGGGCTGAGGAGTGCCCACATCTAAATAAAGTATGAAAAAAATTAGAAAAATAAGCGAGAACTTCTTTTGCATTTTGGCAAAAAAAAGAAAGCTAAATATAGTAATTTTTTTTTTGGGGGGGTGGTCCACCGACAGGGGCAACTGCCAGCAATTGAAAGAAAGTTGCGAACAGACAAAATGAGGATGTTTGACACCTCGATTGTCCCGAAGCCCTCTCATGCGAATTAAATCAACTTAGTCAATGTTTTGTCCGATTTTACTGAAGGCAAAAAGAGCCTTCAATTGTCCGGCACCTTCGCGCGCATATGTACATTCCGTCGTTAAAGTGCTCCTACCTTTACTTTTCAAGGAGAAGCGGTTGAGAGCAATCGAGAAGAGCTACTCGACTCAAAGACGAGAGGAAGCGAGTAAAAAGAAAGGATAGGGGGAGGAAGATGACTATCTAAAGCCGATAGTCCAGTAGGTCCTTGTAAGGCGAGTGGAAGGAAGTGACTCGACCGATAGGTTGAGGAAGTCGGGCAGGTCTGGAGGTAGTGCCTCCTAAGAGATATGATAACTGCACCATTCAAGATCAATGCTTGCATCCGGAGATAGATGGACGAAAGCCCTTGAGGAACTGATTCTTATCTGGTTGTTCAAAGCCTGCCTACTTTTGATGACATGAGATTCAAGACCCCCCTTAAATAAAGTAAAGGCAGCTGATCCCGATTTCCTTGATCCTTCATCTGGCCGGGCTGTCGATAGAGTAAGCTGGATGTGCTAGTCGATCTTGTAACCCACGAAAGCTCAAGAAAGAGAATGTCCTCTCAAGGCCGGTCTTTCAAGCGCCTCCTTGAAAAATCACCTGACATTCCTCTAGTTAATCTGTCGCGGGGTAGGGAGGTCCCTCTCTAGTTTAGAACCTTTCTTCCAAAGCCTCCCCCGATTCCACTTTTGGCAGGCCATGGTGCGGATAAATGTGGGTTTTCTCCTGCTTATTCATTAGGGCGAGTGGATGTCAAGGGAGGGGATCATAGTCTTTCAACTCATCTGGAATATCACGGAGCAGCTTCGTGTCCCTGTTCCAGTCCCCGATGTAGCCCCGTCATCAATAGCTAAAACCAAGGTCGGTCCTCCCCCATAAGGCCCCGGAAGTTTTATCTTATCGAGTGGACTTATCAGCATCACGCTTCAAAAAAAGTGTCCAACTCCGCGCGTGACTCGCATTGGCAACTTTATCCCACCCTACATCAGCCGGTGTGTGTGAGCTTCGCTCCTTATAGCTATAGCTCTACACCGCCGCCGGCCACTTTCTCCTCAACAAGAGAGAAAGATGAAACAAGAACTTGTTATATCATATGAAAAACACACACTTACACACTAAAGCACACCCCTCAAATGACACATTTGTGGGGTATTTATACTCTTACACAAAACACCCTAATGGGCTTGGCATGGGCTTGGATTAGGTTGGATTGAATTCTAACTTACATAAGGCTAGCTTAACTTAACTTCTAACCATTTAGCTTAGCCCAATCCACGAGCCCGTTGACTATTCTAGTACGATATCTAACACATGTTACAAAGTTCCTAAACGTGAATGACCATCACTTCTATTAATTATTATTAAGGTTAACAATCTCCCCCTAAGGGGTGGTCATTCAAAAGATGCTCCACTTGATTAGGTCTTTACTATCCTTGAGCTTGAACTTTGTGTGTCGATATAGAATAGTCTTGATTATCGTTCCTTCATGCTTAGTGATCAGATAATGGTGTTGTCCGCCGTTTTTCAACTTGTTTGGGGTAGGTGTCTCCACGTCTTTCTCCACCATGCTCATACTGCTTTTGACTTTGAAGTTCCAATGATTAAGTTCTCTTGTCTTTAAACTTTGTAGATTCTTTGACTTTGACGAAGAATCATCTTTAACTTTGCGTTGCCTTTGATTTTGATGAGAACTTTCATGAGATGTTGTTGGTGTGAGCATGGGAAGATGGTGCGGTCTTTCCTCCAAGGAACAATCATCAGTACCTGCATGATTATGTTAGTTAAAAACACCAATTGATCATTGTGGACTTTTCTTAAAGAATTGACCACTACGATTGTTTTACTGATGAATGTCTTGATTCCATTCACCTTGGTCGGGCGAATCAGCCATCCGAATCCCGTTGAGGGACAATTATCATTACACTGGATAAATCCAAGTAACGACCCACGTCTTCAGGATTCAATTCGTGAAAGGAATCTCCTTGGCGGGATTTTCAGCACTTATAAGTTCGAATGTCGAGGGTGTTAACAAAGATAGTGTAATAACACATCTCTAATTCTTACAAAGGATGTTCCTGAACTGGAGGCCCTCAAGAAGGCTAACACGATATACCAAAGTACATCTACAATTCAGGTGAGTCGCTAAAGTACACCGAAGCATCACTTCACGACTGTAGACCGTTTGAGACACACTAAGAGTAATCCATAAAGAATTACCGAAGTGACCTGCTGTCAGGGCTGTTTGATGTTGACCCTGACAGGAATTTCCATTCAATCACTGAGGATCACATTTGTAAATCCTCTCATAAATGTTCTGGCAGATTGCTAAGATCTGCGTAGGACTCTAGAATATATCACTTGTGTCCTTATTGTTGAACAACAAGAGATGAAATTTCAAGTGTTCCTAAGAGATCTTTTAATGAATCTCGTAGCTCTAGACTCGATTAGTGCATTTTGGTTTTCCTGAGCGGAGACTATGGAGAGGGTCTCCTTCTTCAATACCAACGATTTCTAAGAGAAAGGCAATAGATTGTGTAGGGTTCCTAGTGAGAATGAAACAAATCCTTTTGAGAGGAATTGAGTGGCTAGAAGGTTAGGTGCAATGCGTCACTGGGTCCATGACGTCTTTGTCTTCAATACCAGCGTCATCTAAGTGACAACCAGTAGCAGATGAATTGAACCCGATTTCTGCTCTAAGCTTGATTATGGATGGCTATTTCTTTTCACCCTTTTTCATTACATTTCTTTTTAATTCTTCCACCCCTTCTTTCTCCTTTCTCACATTACTCCTTTTTTCAATCATACATATGGACTTCTAGTTCTAAACTATTGGTGATGTCCTTGGGTAGATCCCTCCGGCTCTGGCGGATCATAGGACAGATTTTCCTATCCTTAGTCACCTTATAACTCCATGACTATTCCTATGTTGTCATAAAACTATTTTTCTTGAAAATCTCTCAAAGTGTTTATAATTATAAAACATATTTTGTTAATACCTTGAGAGTTTTATATTTTCAGAAACACTCCCCCTTCACATGTGCTTATATTGTTTTAACTTAAATCTGCACAGTGAGGGTAGAGTTAGCACTTTTTGAATTGATCAATTTTCAATGAACTAGACCGATTCGAGACACGTTTACATCACTAGAGAACTAGCTTCAAATTGTTACCCGTCCTGGTCAAGTCCATAGAAAGTTTCTCAAGATGGTACATTTCCTGAGTTTGATTTCTCGTCAATTCATTGGTTACGACTGAGTCGAGCTCTTTTGAGATTCAAACAATGATCACTAAACATTTTTGTTCACATTTTAATCACGTCTTCTCCCCCTCAAAAATAGCATATTCGTGATATTTTTGATATCAGTAGATTAAACAACATTTTTAGACTCTTTTGGGGAGACAAACGGATTTGATTTTAGCATGAAATTGGAACATTTTGGTTTTATACTCCCCCTTTAATAAAGCATATTCAATAAAGGGTTTTGGAGGGAGTGGTGCTCAAGATGATGATAATTTCTCATCAGTTTTAAATGTAGTGCAGTGAAGCGTACACTAGATTTTCTTTAGAAACATGAGTTTTGATTTGAGATAATCAAAAGTCATCATTTTTTCCGGGTTTCGTACTGAAGTATACGAAAGCCATTGTGAAAGAAATTTTGAGAAACGAGATGTTTTAGGAAACATTTAAAGAACTCTCGCTCAAGCATCTGTACATGGCCGTATCATTGTTGAATGACATTTCTAGAAATGTACAGAATATCGATTATACGAGAGATATGTCGTGAGAAGAATATTTTTGGATTTTTGATTTTATATTGTTTTTGTATTTTTTGAGAGTTTTATATTTTTATATTTTTCTTTTGTTGGTTTTTCAAATTTTGTATTTTGTTTTTCAAAAATATTTGCAGCGAAGCTTTTTGGAAAATCATTTTAGAAGATTTGAGAAGACGTTCTAACTCCTCAGGGGTTAGGCTTCGCATTCCAATTCATCGAACTAAATCGTTAAACCTTTCTTTTGGAAGGGCTTTAGTAAATAGATCGGCGAGTTGGTAATCTGTCTTCACGAAAAATAATTCAACAATACCATCTTCTATGTGCTCTTTGATGAAGTGGTAGCGGACACGAATGTGCTTAGTCTTTGAGTGATGAACAGAATTGCATGATATGGCTATGGCACTTTTTGAGTCACAATACATAGGTATTTTATCAAAAGTAAAGCCATAATCTGTGAGTTGTGTTCTCATCCATAGAACTTGAGCACAACACGCAAATAGAGACACATACTCGGCTTCAGCGGTTGAAAGTGCTGTACAATCTTGTTTTTTGAAGACCAGCTTACTAACTTTTCACCCAAAAATTGTGCTCCTCTTGATGTACTTTTTGTTGTAACTAGATCACCTACGTGGTCCGCATCTGAAAAGGCTATTGGATCAAATCCGGATTCCTTCGGATACCAAAGTCCCATGTGAATGGATGTCTTCAGGTACCGAAAGATCTGTTTAACCTCTTTGAGGTGCAGTTCGGAAGGTTGTGCCTGAAACCGTGCTAATAAGCAAACAGCAAAATGAATATCGGGTCGACTAACAGTGAGGTACATGAGAGAACCAATCATGCTCCGATATTTCTTCGGATCCATGGGTTTCCTAAATAAATCGGCTCCAATTTTTGGTGAAGTTACATTTGGTGTACCGACCGAATCACAGTTATCCATACCATGAGTTTTCAAAATCTCAGTTGTATATTTAGATTGATTAATAAAAATTCCACGAGGGTACTGATGTATTTGTAAAACAAGAAAAAAATTTAGTTCCCCCATCATGGACATTTCAAATTTGCTTTTCTTGAGATTTTCAAAATGTTTTGAAAGATTCAGATTAGTGGACCCAAAAATGATGTCGTCTACGTAAATCTGGACAATCAAAATGTCATTGTTGCATTTTCGAGTAAACAAGGTAGGATCGACCGTTCCTTTGGTGAAATTGTTTAGAATAAGGAAAGAAGACAATTTGTCATACCACGCTCTCAAAGCTTGCTTTAAACCACAGATTCCCTTTTTGAGCTTGTAAACGTAGTCTGGATGTTCCATGTCGATGAAGCCTTATGGCTGACTCTTCTGGCTGACTCACATACACTTCTTCTTTCAGAGGTCCATTCAAGAACGCGGTCTTAATGTCCATCTGATAAACCGTGATGTTTTTGTGAGCTGCATAGGCTAGGAAATTCTTGACTGCTTCAAGTCTAGCTACCGGCGCGAATGACTATTCAAAGTCTATCCCTTCTTCCTGTCTGAATCCTTTGGCCACGAGACGAGATTTGTAGCAAATTACAGTCATTTCTTCATCCCTTTTGTTCTTCCATAACCATTTGAGATCAATGACGCGAATGTCAATTGATCTTGGATCCAAATCCCAAGAGTCATGTAGACGGTATTGGAGAAGTTCCTCCTGCATCACTTCTATCCATGCGGGTTCTGCCATTGCCTCGCGAATGTTCTTTGGCTCGATAGTGCTAATTGAGCAAAGTTAAATGCACAAGTCGCGATCGGTGGCAAGTTGGCGTCTCGTCTGAATTGGCCTCGGAAGGTTCACCAATAACTTGTTCAATTGGATGGTCTTTTGTCCACTTCAGAGTAGAAGGATACCGTGGGTTTAACGTATACGAGTTAGATGGTTCTTGTAAGCATGAAGATGATTCAGCTGATTCCGTAGCAAACGGGTTTTCAAATAAGTCTTCATCTAACGTTGCATCATTCTGGTTTTGTGAAGGTTCTTTTTGAAATGATATGTTTTGTGAAGATGTTATGGAAAACTTTGACTGTTATTTTTTAGGAACAAAAGTAATTCCAGAAATTTTGTTATATTTGTTGTAGTCGATTGGTTTTATTTCTGGATTCTTTTGTTTCATTTTTTATCTACTCTCGTCAGTGAGTTCTAACGTTTCATGAGAATCACGAACTTCTATGGGTTCATGTTTATCTAACAAAGCCTTTCCATTATACAAAACATTCTGTTCTTTCTGAGCTTCCTTGAGTGCACAAGGAGGTTTGTTACCAAGAGCCATTTTTTGAGTTGTATGAAAATACGGATTTGTTTGATTTGTTAACATATTGACTGTTTGAGTTGAATGACCCATTGTAACAAGCAAATTTTCCAATTTGTTGATTTTTTTATTTTTCTCGAGAATTTCATCAAGAAGAGAATCTTCTCGTTTTGAAAAATCAGCTATCAACTTTTTCTTCTCTTTTTCAAGATCAGAATAAGTTGCTTTTTGTTTAGAAAGTTGGTTTTTAAGATCAGAAATTTTCTCGTTTAAAGATTTTATTTTCAAGCTCAAATTAACATCAAATGTGTCATACTTGATTTGCAATTGTTTTTCTCTTAAAACGGAATTTCAATAACCAATTTCTAATTCTGACTCTTTGTTTTTGTGAAATTCAAAAGCTTTTGCATTCTCCTTGTACCTCTCAAGGTCAGTGGTCAATTTATCATTCGCGGCCTTAACATCGCGATTGACCTTTTTCACTTTCTTAATTTCAATGCCACAATTATTAATCAATGATTCAAATAAGGTACGTATTTCCTCATCAGTCTCAGTATTTTGTGCCACAAAGCCTCCACTAGGATCCACATCTGGAGTTTCAGAGTAAATATTGCTACTACTCGGATCGTCCAGGTATGTATCATAAGTAGATGTTGGAGTCACAGAATGTTGTTCGTCATGAGTAAACACATAAAATATGACATTGTTATAGCATGGATCAATGATTGGTACCTCAGATACTGCGTTTGTGTCATAAACAGGAGGTGTGTCGGAATCAGTGTCGTACTTAGCCTCCTGAAGATTTGCGATGAAGATGCAGTTTGCATTGATATCCTCACGCGCTTCCATTTCATCCATAATAGCTATAAAGTCATGTTCCTCAACACTCAACTGCATCCCTGCTTCTGACTTCTGTGCCAACAAGAATGCTTTCTGAAGATACGCAGAATTCGTCTTTTTCGGCTTAGTAGGAAAATTCCTTGCATTGTGACCCACTCCTTGACAGTTGTAACACGTAACCCGATTAGCCTAATTCACATTTCCATAATTCCCAACGACTGGAGTTGCAACATTCCCATTCTGATTACCCACTGCCCTATTCCCAACATTCTGACCCATCTGATTTCCAACATTCTGACCCAACTGATTACCCTGATATGGAACCGCCAGATTACCCATGTGAAATCCAGTAGCATATCCCTGTGTATTCCCAATAACTCCAACCATTTGTCCTTGATGACCCATATTCAAACCCGGCTGTGCAATTTGCCTGTTGCGAGTGTTAGATGAAATCCTTTGGTTGTTGTTAGTTGGTGTGGAATAGCGTCCTTTGAATACTTTAGTAAAATAAGCAAATGCATTTGACAAATCCTCTATTTGTTCAGCTTCAAGGTCGGTGATTCCTTGTTCTTGGTATTGTGGATACTATTGTTGTTGAATGACTTATTGTTCTAGTGGATAGAATTGTTGTTGAGTGATAACAGCTTGTGGTGGTGGAATGTATTGCTGCAAGTTGTTGTTAGTTTGAGTCTATGCAATTAGTGCTAAGGGTTCATGATTCTTTTCCAATCTTTCTTTCCTAACTTCAATGACTTCAGCTTGGTTTTGTTTCAGAAAATTGTAGAGTTGATCAAAGTTTACATGATGTAAGTCCTTTGTTTGATTGAAAATAGTGACATAGCATCCCCATTCTTCTTGAAGATTGTTAAGGAATTTGATGTTACTCACGATAGTCTTGGGTGTCAACTTGTTTCTGATAAGCTCATTCATCAAAGTGTAGAACCTTCCATAGTAGGATTCAATGGATTCTCCTGGAGTTGATGTAAACTTCTCCCATTCAGTTAGCAGCTTGTTCTCCATGTCTTTTTTACCAATTTCTGTTCCATAACGTAGCCGTCTAACACGTTCCCACATATCGTAAGCAGTTTCACAGCTATCTACAGCAGCAAAGATTTCTCTTGGTAAACCCAGTTGTACGATGTGTATTGCCATGTCATCTGCTTCGATATGCTTTGAACTGCTTCTTATCCTCTTCAGTGTATTCTGATTCATCTTGATCACGGAAAGATGGTGGGACGGGAGGTGTTGCATCAGGAACTCCAGGGTCTTGGACCTATCGTGGCTTGAAGGGTCGATTCGTAATGGATTGAATCATGAGTTTTCCATTAGGTTTGGTTTTGATGTAGCGGAGCATACGACTTGTCCATTGAAGATATCCACCTTTTTCCAGCATAGGAGGACGGTTTTCAGCACCGGCTGCATGAATGTCTTGTTGAGTTGCCATTGATGAAGGTATTTGATGATAAAGTTGATGTAGGATCGATTCAACAATCAAGGAGTTGTGTTATATGAAGATTAAGCTCGGTTGTTGTAGTGAAAATTTGGTCTGAAAACTTAAAAACCTCAATAACTTCTATTCAGAGCGTTTTTAGGACTCGAAGGTTGATCCTTAAGTTTATTCGGCGTGCCATTCTACTCGTTCTCACGGTCATTTTGATGGGTAGAACGCTGAAAACGGAGTTACGGTTCAAAAGTTATGGCCGTTTGAAGTTTTGCTGAAGATCTTACTCGTAAACTTGTTCTTAGGCGTAGGATTTGGTGCTTAGGCGTAAACTTCCTTAGGCGTAGGATGAAGCTTATGCGTAAACTCTATCTTACGCGTAAACTTAAGGTTAAACGTAAGCTTATGCATAAACTAAACTCTTATAAGTAAAGTACCTTATGCGTAAGATTTAACTTACGCGTAAAGTGCTTTCTCGTAAGCTTTTAGGCTTAGGCGTAAGATTATGTTATAAACCAAAATCCTTCACACTTGTCCAAGTGTGAAAGATATCCACAAGTCGAAGTATTCCACAAACTTATCCAAGTGAGGGAAGTACTGAGTAACCGTTGTTGCACGAAGATTCGTCACCAAATGCTTAAGCGTAAAGTTCACTTCTTACGCGTAGACCTTAGGCGTAGGAATATGGTTTTTACTTCTCTTACGCGTAGAACTAGGGTTTTGACTTTTTGTACTTGCACTCCTTACGCGTAAACTGCCCAGATTTTTGCAAAAACATGAATTTTCACCCAAAAACACGATTCCAAATGATTTCGTTTGCACAAACTTCTTCCAAAACACTTAGAGATCAATAAAAACTACAACTTTAACCTTAAAAACACGTAAAAACCAAAACTTTATGACAAAAGCATACGTTTTTAGATAAAAAAAAACGCAACTTTTGGTGTAAATTTTTAACAAAAAACGTAACACAACACTCCTAAACCATTGTTAGGTGATTGATACCAATTGTAGGACCTTGTTTTTATCAACCTTATCACGTTACCAAGCTTACCACACGAGTATAACACGTGAAACACAAACACTTTATGCTTAAATATGGAGGAAGAAAGGTGGTACAAGAGATATGTGTGTCGTATGAACAAGAGATAAAGATGAAACAAGAACTTGTAATATCATATGAAAAACACATACTTACACACTCAAGCACACCCCCAAATGACACATTTGAGGAATATTTATACTCTTAAACAAAATAAATTAGATTGGATTCTATCTTACATAAGGCTAACTTAACTTAACTTCTAACCATTTAGCTTAGCCCAATCCACGAGCCCGTTGACTATTCTATTACGATATTTAACACACGTTACAAAGTTCATAAACGTGAATGACCATCACTTCTATTAATTATTATTAAGGCTAACAATATATATATATATATATATATATATATATATATATATATATATATATATATATATATATATATATATATATATATATATATATATATATATATATAGGTTAATGTAAGATCAACCTTAAAGTTCTAAAAATAAGACCGAATATGAACCCAATATTTGTGTTAGATGAGATTAGCATTAAATGAGTGACACTTAAATAATTAAATAGTGTTTCACTTTGGGCAATGCAAATCCAACTTTGGTCAATATTTTTCAAATTTTTATCTACTTATACAAAATCAAATCAACTATTTTTATACACCTCTTGTGATAAAGCTACCAAATGGATAAATGATTGGGATAAATACACCAACTTGGGATTCGGTACGGGGTGATAAATACAAATACACCAACAAATTGATATGCCAATAATAGATCATGTATCAAAATATATTGAATAAACCAACAGATCTTGAAAAAATATCTAGTACACCAAAACAAATTCATATGCTTATAACAGATCATGGTATCAACATATTTTGAACAAACCAACATAAATTAAAAAAAATACCAAGATACACATATCGAATAAAATTAACAGATCTTAAGAAAAATCATTAAAACAATCAAATCCCACTAGTTCTTGTTTCACTATAACATATCTTTAAAAACAATCAACTAGTTCTTGCCGGATGTGTTTTAATGCGACGAGCTTACGTGGGTTTCGTTTCCATCAGATCTAAGATGTACTTAACAGCTTATGTCACTTATGTGGGTTTTTTTTGTTTTTTTTTTTTGTTTTTTTCATTGGGGTTGAGGAGAAGATGTATATGCAGAGAAGAGTGGATTGAGGAGGCCATGATTTTTCAGTCATAGATAGATCTAATATTGTTTATATTAGAGTTTTTTTTTTGTTGAAATGGAAGAGAGAGATGACTCAATGTTTATGATAAAGAGAAAGTGGTGGACGGTTTTTTTTATAATGATAGGTATGTAAGCTAAATAAAAGGAATGCAACATTACTAAAATACCCTTAACCTCATAATAATTAAGTTTTATCATTTTTTTTTCTTTTTTTGTGTTTTAAATATATTGCCACTTGTCCTCCTCTCATTGGTTCTTGCATTGATCTTATTTTTAGAACTTTAAGAATGATCTCATATGATCCTAAATATATATATATATATATATATATATATATATATATATATATATATATTATAATTACAATTTTGACTAATTAATGTTTCATTGGGGTTTTGTGTGCAACTGATCAAAAATTAAAAGGGAAGCATGTCAAATAAGGCGCAAGTTACCCAAAGTTTACTTTTGCTGAACACATCATATGTTGTTCTGTTTAAAAACACATATTATGACGCTAAGCATGTTTTGAGCAATTGGCTACCTCTAAACAAAATCTACAACATATCTCTTTTAATAACTATAATCTTTCAATAAATGTTTGAAAACCATGCACATGTCTTGTGTTCCACTAATGTTGTTGTATATATACAACATATTACAAGAAATTTTAGCACTAAATATTTTAATCTCAGTTTGTTAGAAAGGATATATGATCAAAAAAAACATGTTCCCTAAAATTGCACTCTAATAGGTTTGTGTAAAACAAGGGATTGAGTTTTGGATTTTCACTAAATTCAGATATGAAAAAATACCGCATATGATGGATATGACGAGGAGATATTCATCTGTGGCTATAATTTATTATAATATTTCATGCATTTGCATAACATTACCACTTAAAACCAACATTCCGGCAAAACGGCCACTTAAAACCAACATGCCGGTAAACGGGTTCTATAGGCAAACATGTGTATGCCATAAATGCTAAAGAAGGTTTATGTAGGTGGAAAATCCAGTTACATAACATGAATGGAATTGTTAATAATATTATTATTTTCATACATATTTGCAGGTTCAATTATGTATAGATGGGAAGTTTTCATTTTACATATGCGTAAATTTTCTACCTCGATTAATCATATTCTAATTATATTTGTTTACGAAAGTAACTTTCTTTTGGTTTACCACTTCAAACCCGGTCCAAATGAAAGGCTTGATTAATTCATTTTTAGTCCTGCCGTTAGACCCAAGGCTTGAGTGTGTCGTTAATGAGGGTCGATTGTAGAACCGTCTTTTAACCAAATGTGCATGGTAAACATTAATTAGTGTTAGGATTATAGCTTTGTTTATATTGTTTTTGTAGTTCTTATATCATGTTTTTACCTTCTTACTCGATCTGCATGTTTTATTCCAAACATATTTTCTTTTGTTTTTTGCTAGAAACAAGATTATTGTGTTCTTGAATTGCAACGGATTTGTTTATGTATCTATAACTCAATATGGGAAATATGTATAAATGATGATGTTGACGGGGCATATGTAAGGTTAAATTGCTACATGAATTTGTGACTTAATGCTAGCTTTTTATTCATGGGAATTGATCATATAAATGCAATACTTTTTGAAAAGCTTCGTCTTGTAATTAGTTTGATGGTTTGTCATTCTAAGTGAAACTTGAGAAATTCTGTCTCCCCTCTCTCCTAGTGTAGGCGATTTTCTGCCTCCCCTACCTCACAATATTCCGGCTTAAATTCTGTCTATCAAATCAGGTTTTTTCTTTGATCCTTCTCTAGGATTAACTGAATTTATGTGTAGATCGGATTTGTGTAGGTAGGGGAGTCGGATTTTCTCTTGATCTATCCTTAATCGCCCATATAATTTCAAACCTTAATCGCTAAATCGTTTTTCTTTACTGGAAATCGTTTTGGGTTAT
Source organism: Chrysanthemum makinoi (assembly GCA_910596185.1). NCBI lineage: Eukaryota > Viridiplantae > Streptophyta > Magnoliopsida > Asterales > Asteraceae > Chrysanthemum > Chrysanthemum makinoi. The sequence continues at coordinate 176,202,154 of OU343221.1, read as the reverse complement.
GATTTGTCCTAAACCGACCTCTAAATCGGTTATTATTATTTTTAGGGTTTCGAATTTCTGATTATTGATTTTTACCTTTAAACCGACATTCTGAGTGCATATTCCAAGTCGGTTTTGGGTATATAAACCTTTAACGATCTCCTATTGAATATCTTGAATCGTTGAAGGCTTGATAACCCTAACACGATTACTCTTTGTAATCTTTAGTTAGGGTTCCATCTGGGTTGAATTAGATTGTTTATGTTTTATGGTTCAATCGTTATTTGATCTGCTTGCTGGTGATTTATATATCAGGTTATTGAATCTATTCATTAGGCTGATGTATGGTGGTGCTTACACGATATACAAACCCTAATTCTTAGGGTTTCATATTTTTTAATGAATCTTCTTGTTAACTTGATTGTCAACCTATGCAAGGGGTTGTGTGGTGATTGCTGGTTCGTTTCATGATGTTGCTTCCATGTAAGTGGGTTTGGGAGAGATGGAAGTTAAGTTTTAGGGTAACTTGTTCAAAAACCCTGTTTTTTGGTAGTAGGTCTTGGAAGTTAGGGTGTTTTCACCCTATGGATTGTTTCTTGGATCGTATTCCATGTCGACCTGCTGGTAATGAGACTTTATTTGATGTGTTTTGGATCTGGTTTACGATGGGGATTGGAAGTGGGTGCTATGTGCTGATGGTTGGCTATGGTTTATGACTATTACATGATTCGGCTAAGGAGCACTTGTGGTATTATGTTGGTCAGATTTACACTTGTCTTCTTGTGTTTGTTGCTCCAACTTGACGCAAATGGATTTGTTTTGGTATTGATGGAAGTTAAGTTTGGGGACTCTTGTTCAAAACCCCATTCACACGATGCCATGCACATTGGGTACATATGTTTCTATCTTACTGATGTTATGGCGATGGTGGTGGATTTGTTTGTGGTGTTTGCTACTACAAACATATTTTATGTTGAAGATCGCATGGATGTTTATACGTGGATTCTTCATGGAAGTTAAGGTGGACCGTCATAGTGATATAGAAGGCTCAAGTGCTTTTCTTGAGTAGTATTGTCATGTTTTATGTACTTTGGTCATTATTGGTAGGTTCATTTTATTGTTAGTTATAAGAATGGTGTGTCATTCTTATATTTGAGTTTGTAAGTGTCCTACGGGACTGAGATGAGGGAAATCACCCTCATCCTTTGTACCTCAACGTTTTTTGGAGTAATGAATTTTACCGGGGTGTATTAACCCTTTTACCCAAAAAAAAAAAAAAAAAAAAAAAATTGAAACTTGAGAAATGATCTTTCAATTGGCTCAATGAGAACTTCATGAAGAAACTAAAATGAAAGCTTCATTCCAAATTCAAATAAAACTCAAACGAACTACTTGTCATTAATTAGAAAGTTTGTGTTTACATGCAACTTATTATTAGCCACCGTGATTTATCATGGTTTATAGGCTAGTAATACATAATACATTATAATAGGGCATTTGTGTAATTATAGCACATGGTCTTTAAAATCAACGAGACGACCTTGCTGAAATACCTATCATTACGTTCAATGAGAACCTACCTGAAATGTTAAAAGTGTTTAAAAATAGGACACTTACATGTTGTGACCATAGTCTAATTGTTTTCATTCCAATCAATCTACTCATGCTTTGTTTCAACCTACCTGAAATGTCAAAAGTGTTTAAAAATAGGACACTTACATGTTGTGACCATAGTCCTATTTTTTTCATTCCAATCAATCTACTCACGCTTTGTGTCAAACGAATCTGTTATTTGCAAATATCTATATCTGAAACTTTTGAAATTCGCGAATTCTATTTGAAGTTTTTGAAATTTGTTTAACTCTATCTGAAAATTTTGAAGAAATTTGAGTCTTCTTTTTGGAAGGGTTTGGACTTTGGACCGATTTGGACAGATGATTCTTTTTGAAGAACTGATAGTTATCCCATAAATACATGAGAAATTACTCAAATAGATAAAAAAAAATTCCCCCCGGTTTCAAGATAGTCACTTTTTTCACTCTTTTACTATTTTGGTCATGCTTGACTACTCGACTCCATCTAAATTGGGACACGTATCCCTTGCAAGTATAAATGATTGATTTTTGTTTTATTATAGATAATTGTAAATTGTCCAAAATACCCCCATCTTTATATTACCACTAACTCCATCTTATCTTTCCCTTTTATCTCTTGTAAGATTACACTTTATCTCTCCATCACACAAATTGATTACACCTTATCTCTCCACCACACTCCCTTATTAATACTTACACTTATACTTTATTTATCCACTACACCCACACCATATTCGGCGACCAGATCCATCACAGATCCGACGACTCTCCGGCATCATCCTTGCAACACAGCGCTAACGATCTGGGTCTTATTTAGTGCGAGTCTTTGTGGAAAAAATATTTGTCCCAAATAATATTAACTAAAGTAAAACACTCGTTAAAAAAATTTAAGTGACAACACAAGATATAACTTTTCAATGTATAATCCTTTATTGATAAGAATCAAAGAATTACAAAGTGTTGTACGAAAAACACTAAATTGAATGACAATGTATAACCAACTCTGTAACATGCAAACTTAGATTACTAAGTTTGCAAGTGAACTTATGATCTCTAAGAGATCTTTGTAAGTTCAATCAGGGAGTGTGTGTGCATCACAAATTACAACCATATAATACGAAACTACAACCATATCACAACCATATAATATAAAGCGAAAACCACTCACTCCGACCAAAATTCATATATAATACTATTACGAGGTAGTTTATAGTAGGGTTTGGTGAATGCGTGTCACAAATCTAATGGATGAGGTACAATAACGTACATCATACATTTAATGCATTTGTATTGGGAAACACTCATTCCTTGCTTTTGTGAACAGTTCTGCCAATTGTTCACTGTTGTATTACAACTAGTGTAAGTTTGACTTTTCACTAGAATTCACTTTGTCCCGCACAAAAATATAAGTTAAATGTCCCGCCTAAACATCAGAGGATGAGAGCTACACTCTATTGGTCCGATCAGAGAGTTGAGAAGTTCATCAGGGTATTGTCACCCTTGATGAACCTTTATACTTCAGCTAAAGTTTCTTCTACATTCTGGCTAACCCGCATCAGCTAGGGAGTATGTCTTCAAGTAAACTTGACAATGTCTAAGACTTGAACTTCTGCTAGAGCTGCTCGCTGACTACATTGTCAGCGAGTCTTCTTGAAATGCTCTCTGATTTCATTGACAGAGAGTCTTCTTTACTTAGCTTAATTTATGTTCAAATCCTAGTCAGACACCATTGGGCACTTAATTGACCTAACAATCTCCCCTATTTGGAAATAAATGATGCTCAGTCTAAAATTATTATAAGTGAGCAAAACAACTTCTTCTTAGACATAATTGATGACACTGATATAACAAAAAGGTTGTGTTTTCATTAAAAGGTTTACAAATTACATCATATGACATTTAAAGTTCTCCTCTTCTCACTTTTTCAATAGCTTCTTGATAATCATGTCGGACTGAGATTGCGAAAGATATCCTGTCTGCAAAACTTTCAACTATCTCTGAGTTTTGCTTTATGTCTTTCTATAGATAGATCAGCTAAGTAGTTGAGCCCAAACTCTTTTGAAAGCCTATCTCTCCTCTGATTTTCATGAAGAATGTAATACCCTAAAAATCATTTTCTGAAATTTCTATATAATTTTGTGGAAAACTAGAAGGGGGGGTTGAATAGTTTTACCAATTTAAAACTTCATTTTAAATATTTAGATCGACTTATGTCAATCTATTTGGTTGTTTATGTTGGACGTTGATAGATATATATATAAGCGTGTAATGAAAGATAAAGAGTAAGAAGCACATCACCACGACACAAGTTATTTATAGTGGTTCGGCTACAAGGACACCTTCCTTGCCCTACTCCACTCCCTGAGTCACCTACTCGAGAGTTCGTAAGCACTACACCAACTCCTTGTGGCGGAGAAGCCTTCACAACGTCGCTTAACCTTTTTTCGGTACAAAGCTAAATACCGAGTTCTTTCACACCAAGGCGAACCACACCTAACACAACGTTGCCTACCCTTTATACGGTGCTAGGCTAACCACCGAGTTCTTTCACACCTTAGGAGAACTAATCCTTCACAACGTCGCCTACCCTTTATTAGGTACTAGGCTAAGCACCTAGTTCCATTACTATGGAGGAACTACTACCCTTCACGACACGACACCTAATCTCAAGGAGATCTTCTCATTGTTACAACACCATCAAGGATATCACCATCCTTGTAAATAAACAAATACTTATATGTATAACGATGCACCTTATCGATTATACTACCTAGGCATTCTTCCCAAATGCAACTTGATTTGATTCTTAGGCATCCTTCACTAATGCCTTTGACACAACGCTTGGCACCCTTCACTAATGCCTTCGTCTTGACACCTTTAGCATCCTTCACTAATGCTTTGACACGGATGATGAGCACCTTTCACTAATGCTTTCATGTTGACACTTTTGGCATTCTTCACTAATGCCTTCAACCCATCATCTATGGAGAAAGGAAGAACTATCAACAAGAGAACCTTAGTTGTCTTGATGATGACGAAGCATGGCAACTCATGGACTTGAGCTTGCACGTCTTCAAGAAGTGGTGATCTCTCCTTTAAGAGGAACCTAGAAGATCACACAAAAACAAAAGACAAACTACATAGATCACTTAGATCTGAGGTTAGAGGGATAGAATACTTTAGGGAAGTATGTGTGTGAAGTCATGTGTAGAGAGGAAGAAATGGCTCTCTATTTATAGAGAAAATTCTCTACTGTTCCCCGGATCCCACGGATCCCTTCCACTTGGGATCCGGCTAGCACAAAGCTAGGGATCCGTGGTCCGCTCCTCTTTGCCCATGGGTATTTTTGGTTATGGGTCATGGGTCATGGGTCATGGGTTATGGGTTGATCCATGGTTTTCTTTCTAGATACAATGAACTTGGTTAAGTGGTATATATAAAACCATGGGTTATAGGTCAATACCATTTGCTAGTTTTTACCCATTTTAGTATTTACATGTTTTTACCCATTTTAGTATTTACATGTTTTTACCCATTTTAGTATACTTACTTTAAGTATATGTTAACCCAATATGTAAACACTAGTTGTTGTACATATGTATCTAAATCATAAAAACACTTAGGCTTGTTTTAGTGTTTTATGTGAAAACGTAAGTGTGTTAGAAAACTATTAACTCAAACTATTTACGTACTCTATTTGTTTCGTTAAAATGATTTTACGTTTGTTATCGACAAAACATTAGAAGATCGTAAAATATAAATAAACGTTTTTACGGCTTATTTGTATTAACAAATTTGAAATTTTTCCTCAGTTCTATGAACCTTATTAAATAATGAAGACATTACGATATGTGATAATTTAATTTATAGGACATATAATCTATGTTTATGTAATAACTATTTACGAGACTCTCCTAATTCAAAATCTAGACATATTAATAATATATGCTCATGTCTTATAACCCTTTAAACGTTTTGCTTGCTATTCTTTTCCATCTAACTCAACACACACACATTTAAATATAAGCTACTTATCACTTATGTTATATATGAAAATAAAAAAAATGTGTCACACGCCTACATGTTCTTTGTGCCAGGAAAAAATTCTTTTACTAATATGTACACATTTCAAATTTTGGATAAGTGCAACTAATATTGGAAAGGATTTGAAGGGATTGAGTCACCCACAAATCTCAGAAAAAACCAACTCACGTTTCCCCCTATATGTAGAACCGAATATCACATTGACACATTCATAAAACCCTAATACTAAACTTCAGTCGGCTGTTCATTTTTCTTCCAAGGAATTAAGAGGGTTCGAGGTATAGCAGGTGATAATCAGCCTGGGTTTGGGTAAGGTGGTGAATCGTTGGTGTTGTGTTCCTGTCCCTCGACTATTTTCTATTCACAATTGATAAAATACGAGTAAAGCTATATGCGAACTAATCTTAAACCTTCATGTACTCGTATTAATCTTCTAGTTTTGGTTGCTACATATAAACAAATGAATAAAGAAAATTAAACGTCACTTAAAATTATGATTTTGTATATAATAGTGTGTGTCGAATTGCATGTATATGATCATGTGTAATAGCAACCTCCTGTACATGTTAGATTACCTATTAGAAACTCTTATGAAACCTAATTCAATCAGCTAAACATGTGTACATAAGTTAACAGGGGTGTGTTGATTTCATGAAGGTGAGTCATGGGATTACAAAGGTATTAATGTGTCATTTAATGTACGCAATCAAATGATTTGTGTGGGTGTCGAATGTTTTGTTAAAGAGTCTATATAGTTTGGTGTTTGGGGTCGATTGGGGGCTGAGAAAAGGGTTGTAAAATGAGTCGAAAGGGAAGTTACGGATCGGGTAAAAGAATGGCTTGGGTTAGTGGCGTCTAGTATAAATGGAAACTGAAAACTAAGAGGCTTGTTGGTTTAAGCTATGCATAGTAATAAAAAAAGGTTAAATGAGGTGTTTTCGAGGGTGTTCGCGGGATTTATGGGTACGTTGTACGATGTATTGGAAGTGTTTCGAGGAAATAGATTCGGGGGTTAATCATTATACGTGTTGATCTAGTCATGTCAGTAAGTCGTTTGAACCGCGAGCAAGTGTGAATGTTTAGCGAAATAAGTTGCGTTGTAAAATGAATTCCAAAAAAAACTATACGAGTAGCCTAAAATTGTAGCATGCTAAATATTTGAATATTTTCACTTTCAACCCTCATCTTTAAGAATTTGTCACATGCAAACCTTGATCTATCATGAATTGACACTTTACACCTTAGACTATAATAGTAATATTATAGAATTTTTAATATTTAGTTATTTGTAGCTATAAACCCTAAACTTTGATAAGTTACACTTTAAACCCTAAACTATGATTAGTTATTATTATTTAACTCGAAATTGACTAATTAATGATATGAACCCTAAAGCTACTTACTTAATATGAAAAGTTACTTAACTCCAAAACTTTCTAAAAATAGAAAGAAACCCTAATTATGAAATAGGAATAACTATGAGCCCTAAAATTATGAAATTGCGTTCTAAAAAATTAAACGATTATTATTTGTGTAGATCCGTGGAGGAAGGAGTAGCCTTTGTTTCCCTTGTGTATTTCAGGTGATTTGCTTTATGGTTTGAGGTAGAGATATTCTATCCCTTTTCAGTAGGGATTTCTCATGACATTCCTATCCTTGAATTTGTTTCGTTTATGCTATGATCCTTTTGATATGATTTCCATATTAAACTTTGATATGATTCTATTCGCTATGACATTCGTTTGCAATGATTATGATTTCCTTCAGTTTGATATGTTTCATTTGATATGGTATGATATGATACGTTATGATTATGCTTCGTATGCTTTGTTTCTTATGTTGCCCGAGCTAACTAGTCATGGAGGTACCATGACCATGTCATTGATGGCACCAATGGCATGACACTATCTAGGGCAGTATGATTAGTCCCTGGTGTCCCCATTACGATATGTATGTTATGTGATCACTTGGCCATTATGATGTATGTGTATACCTTTCATGTGAGCAAAGTACAAATATGATATGTTTATGTGGGGGGTGTATGGATGCATCCTAGGCTTATGATATTATGATATGTTTATGGCGTTTGGCAGTGCGTGCCTTGCACCCCTCTCGCACTTATGGTACTTTAGAGGTCTCCCCATCTTGTACACCTACGAATTGATGGTTATGTATGTATGTAGTGTCCTTTATGTGTCATGTTGGACGTTAGGTTATGCGCTCGTGGTAATATTCCTTATGATTTATTTTGACTCCTTATGATTATCTAGTTCGTATGACTTTGACCTCTTATCTCTCATTGAATTATTTATCTTATGATATTGCTCAACTAATTTATGTAACTTTGTTTCTTTTACTTAAGCTATTATTATTTGTTACGATTATCTGATTCTTATGATATTGATTTCCTATACTTTTTTATTCATTACCTTATGTTTATCTGACTCGTATGATCTTGATTTCTTATTCTTGTTGACTGATTTACCTTATGATTATCTGACTCGTATGATCTTGATTTCTTATTCTTGTTGACTCATTTATCTTACGATTATCGTATTCGTATTATCGTTTCATCTCTCATTTCGTTTGTGATAAGGTTTTAAAATGTACCTTTTTGAGGCCCTTATTTGATCACTTTTGTATCCGTTATTACTTAATATCGTTCCTTTTCAACTTTTAGGTCTCTCGAAGGCAAATTGCTGGAATGGCACTTATTTGGACGAAAAGGCGCGGATATACGAAGAAAATGGCCAAAGTCAAGAATCGAGCCACTCAGACTGCTGAAATACAAGGGGACGGCGTCAGGTTCTACAAGTGACGGCGTCAGGTGTTATCTGTGACGTTGTCGCATAACTTTTGTGACGGGGCAGTAGCCAAATTGCTTATTTTCAAGTGACGGTGTCAGGCTTTAAAAGAGTAGGTCGTCGCAACTCAGACGGCCTAGATTTGATCCAGACGGCGTCAGAGACTGAAGGGGACAGCGTCACAATCATAAGGTGACGCCGTCGCATGACTAACGTGGCCAAGACGAAACCCTAATGACGGCTGCCCGACGGCATCACAATTCATAAGGTGACGCCGTCGCGATTGTAATCTTATATATAGAATCCGAATTTTTCAGTTTTAGTGTGTAGTCTTTTGGAGTAAAAACCTAAACCGAACCAAGGCTGTCTTGTACAGTATTTTAGGGTTCCAAACCCTATCTTACACCAAGATAAGTGTTTTACTTCATTAATTCAATTATGTCTTCAATTATTTGTGTGTATGCTTGCATGTTCTCCATGTCCGGCTAATTTACTTGTCTGTTTGCTTAGGGAATATGAAACTTAATTATTGAATATTGATTGGTTGTCTCTTATCTTAATTGTTAATGATCTAGTAATGCGATAGGTCATTCGTTGTGTAGTTAATGCTTGATTAATCTTTGTGAACCTTAGACTATAACACCTAGATTAGTTGTAGGCTAAACCATCCAAAGAGTACCTTAGAGTTAGAGTCTATAATTCCTAGAGATTTTGTAGACGAGACCCTTTGGTAGTTTCAAAGAGTTAGGGACAAACGCATACCCTACGACTTTAGACACACAACGCGATTAAGAATAAGGACGTGACAATTCAACCATCAATAGGAGATAATTAAGGAGTAACAAAACCTAAGTAAACACATCTTTAAACCATCATACGAGCACACAATAATTAGACATAGACTACCCTCACCTTAGATTAGATAATTGGACAAGTAGAGTAATCGGTAGAAATACCATCCCCCAAATTCAAACCCCGAGATTCGTACCTTTCCATTTCCAAAAAAACATAAAAAGATAAAAAAATAATCTTCCTCAACCCCAACCTTAGCGTAGTAACTTCTCACTAGCATTCCTATTCCCCTAGAGAACGATATCAATACTCGTGGCTTACCCTAATACTACACTACAACGATTAGGTTCACTACCTAGGGTGTTATAAAACTTGCTCGAAGAAAAGGAAGTTCCTTTGACCCAGAACGACGCGTGTAGCGTTATCAAGTTTTTGGCGCCGCTGCCGGGGAATTGAATAGCTAGTTAGTAGTCCACCTCGTTTAGGTTTCTTTGCTTGATTCCTATCAAGTAAATTTTTCTCATTTTTAGCTTTCTCGTAGTCTATCCCCCTTCTTCGTGACCTTTGTTCGTAATCCATCACTTTTCATCATGGAAGGTGCTAACCACCCACCATTCATCAACCTACCACCAAATGGCCCGCCAAGAGCCCGTACTCTTGGTGAATACTCGAGACCAAGCCACCTAGGTTATAGGAACACCATTGAGCTTCCCGACCAAGCCCAAACTACGGCCCTGCGATCCGACACCATCCGGTTGGTGCAAAACGGATGTGCATTCCATGGACTTCGTTCCGAAGATCCTAATCAGCATCTCAAGGATTTCCTCAAAATTGTTGATTCCATCGACCTTGATGCTACCACTCGGGAGACCACGCGTCTGCGTCTCTTCCAATTCTCTCTACGGGACCAAGCTAGTAATTGGCTTGAGCGACTTCCCGCCGGCTCCATCTCAAGTTGGGATGATCTCACCTCTCGCTTCCTTGCTCAATTTTTCCCACCGGGGAGAACCACTAAGCTTAGGAATGACATCTTGATGTTCCAACAACATCAAGGTGAATCTCTCTATGAAGCATGGACTCGATTCAAGGACTTACTCCATAAAGTCCCTCATCATGGCATTGATCTTTGGCTCCAAGTTCAAATCTTCTATGATCATGTCAACTTCCCCACTAAGCGATCCATTGACCAAGCGGCCGGTGGAAAACTTAGTGATCTCACCGCGGAAGAATCATGGGGTATAATAGAGGACCTTGCTCTCTATGACAACGAAAGTTGGAATGACCCCCGTGAGTTGCCCAAAACCGTTAAGGCAATCTCCTTGCCTTCTCTTGACTCACAATCTTCCGACCGTAGGATGCTCGAGCTTGAAGATCAAGTTAAATTCCTAATGAGCTCCTACGAAAATCCTAAGTCTTCACATCAAGTGAATAAAATCACTCTACCTTGTGAGTTATGTAGTGGTCCCCATGACACTTGTGATTGCACAAGACTCCCCGAACAAGCTTTTGCGGACTACGCTTCCACGCGTACCGATGGAGCGGGAGAGAAGTGGTACACTTTCAAGCCCGAACAAAACAACTTAGGAAACTCTTACAATCCCTCATGGAGAAATCACCCTAACCTTAAGTGGAACCAAAACTCAAGCACACCCCAAAGCTCATCTAGTCCACCTAATAGGTTCAATTCTCTAAACACCGGGAACCCCACTAATCTTGAGGCAATTGCATCTAGATTCATGTCATCTCAAGAGACTCGATTGACTAAGCTTGAAGCCGATTTTAAGCGAAGACAAGGCGAGATGATGAACAAGCTTGATGCCCTCTTAAAAGCCTTTAATGACCGGGAAATTGGAGCACTCCCAAGTGATACTATAAAGAACCCAAGAGTGAATTCAATTTCGTCGACTTCATGTTCTTGTTCACCATGGGAGAGTGCACATCCATGTCCCTCACACCCAACAGTTCACTCGGTAAATGCTATCAACAAGGGTTCCAAGCAATCCAAAATGAGATACCAAGGCCATGCACCTTTGGTAGAACCTACTCTTGAGAAACCCGTCAACCAAGAACCCAAACCTAATCTAGAGGAGGAGTACAAGGAACTCCATCAAGAAAAACCGGTTCTTGAAGTCTTAGCTCATGCACCTTATTATAATGCTTTAAAAGAAAAATATGAGTTAGAACTTAAACTTGGAAAACATGGGTCCGCCTTTGTGCGAAATAATCTACCTAAGAAGTTAGACGATCCCGGGCTATTTACTCTTCCGTGTAGGCTTGGAACTTCCAAACCTCTCGATGCTTTAGCCGACTTAGAATCATGCATCAATCTTGTTCCGTTGTCCCTCCATAGAAGCCTTAACTTAGGTAAGATAGAACCAACGAAAACCATCTTAGGTCTAGCGGACGATAGTGTTGCATATCCGGTAGGGATAATAAAAGACATGGTAGTACACGTAGGAGAATTGACTCTTTTAGCCGACTTCCATGTGCTAGACATGAATAAGGACCCGACATGCCCACTACTAGTAGAAAGAGGATTCTTAGCTACCGCTAGTGCCATCATCGATTGTAAGATGTCCAAGATAGTGGTAGGAGAGGAGAGTGTTAGGTCAATTTATGATGTCAAAAAGCATACGTACTACAGAGAAGACGAAATCCCACATGAGATTAGGTTGGATAGAACGCCTTCTAGATATATACCTTGGATAGATAAGAACCTCATAGGTCCCCAACGACCTTTCTACTTAGATGAAGCCTTTGCTAGTAAAGCAACTTTCCATGAAAAAGAAATGGCTAGGGACATGGAAGTGAACCCGTTCAAGGACGCCTTAGTATTTAGGAAGATGACCGAGTTCCTAGGAAGCTTGCCCGTCAACCTTGTCATGAATAAGTGGAAAGTTGAGAAGCCTAAACATAAATGGGATTGGGATAGACCACCTAGCGATGCTAATGGAGAGTGGCACATTAGGATAACAACCTATGATCCCGATGGAGAGAAGTTTGAAAAGGCATATCTAACCAAACGTACTACTAGGAACTTAAATGATAAGTTTGATCCTTATGACATTGTTAAGGATAGGCTTACTTATATCGGTACGTAGGAGCACGACTACGAGTCTAGCTACAAGACTCATAAATAAAGAAAAGCGCTTCGTGGGAGGCAACCCATGCTTAATTGTTTGCTTGTTAGTGTCATATATATTTTATTGATTGTTTATTCTCATGTTTAAATTTGTAAAAATGCTTTATTTTTTTTTAACCTCGTCTTAATCACATATAAAGGTATTTTACATAAAGGGTAAGTGTAGGGAGGATTACACACGTTTTCAAAAGAAACGTAAACATGAGAATTTCAATTAATTAAAAGATGTATATGTGTGTTTGTTCGAGTAAAATGCTTGTATCGAGTCATAATGGATGTTTTGCAGAAATATTTCCAGATTCTAAAGATGTAAATTTTCCAGAATTTTTTCCAGAAAATCGCAGACCAGTTTTGTCGGATAACGACGGCGGATCGCAACCTGACGGCGTCGGGAAGGAGTAAAACAATAGATTACTTTTTTCTCGTTTTGAGCTACTTATAAATTTTGGAATTTTCCAGTCTTAATTTTCCAAGAATTCTGTAAACATCCATTCCACAAGCATTATATCCTAGTTTAGTAGAGTCTTATATATATTATTACCGCCGATTTTACGCGAAGGTTTCATTTGTTTTCTTCAAGTGTGCAGGTTTAATTTACTAAGAAGAAGATACACAAGGTTGGAAGGAGCTTTTCACGCATACATTCTTCTTGAAAAGGATTTAACCACCACTTTACACGGATCCTACCGAGCTAATCAGGGGAGTATTAGTTTCTATCATTTTTAATTACCTTCCATTATCATAACTTTGATACTTTCGGGGAACATTGGGGACAATGTTCAGTTTAAGTGTAGGGAGGGAAAATAAAACGGGAACTTTGAAACTATGCTTATCCTTGATTATTTGCTTTGTCCAATTGTATTTGTGTAATAAACCATGAGAAAATGTCGGTTAGGGTAATTTTGGCACCAAATTTCTAATTTTTCATGACATATAGGAGTGGGCCATTAGTCTTAATAAAGTGTCTCATGGATAGGAAGTTGCATGACTAGCACAAAAACCCTTTACCACTTAAATTCCACCCAAAATGTGAGGATCACCCTTAGATTAGTAGGAATTAAAGCATTCATCTTTAATGCTTAGTGTGTGAACCTGTAGTATATTAGATTCTAGAACTTGTTTTGTGATGCATCCCGAGATCGCTAGTAAGACTACACTTGTGTAGTTAGGAATAACTAAATGATAAGAGGCATTAGGATAACCCTTGTTTGATACCTGTAATATAATTACTTCTTCCACCTCGGTTGAGTAATTCCCCCACACATTTGCGTTGTACTCACTTTTAGTACACGATACCCCTAGTTAACCCCTCTGAGCCTATCCTTTTCGCGGTTCTTTTGATTCTTCGGTTTTCCGGAATATCAATGAAGAGCATTGTTTACACCCCACCCCCAAATGTACACCCAAATCGCCTTAGCCTACCCTGTATGCACTCACTTTTAGTGAATTATTGTTATCACCCTAAACCCTTAGTTTAATTATCTAGTTGCTTGCATGAGTTGCTAAGTCGAGTCATATCCTTTGTACACAGTTTTGGGACGATTGGGACTCATGGGAAAAGTTAAAGTTTATGAAATGACGGGAAGGGAACGTTAAATTCAAATTCCCTTTATTTGCGTAATAATGTACTCCAAGTGTTTTGATCTTTTCAATTCGGGTCGAATTAGTGTTAGAGTAATAAAAACTCAAGTGTAGGGATGTGCCTATAAATCCCTATCATTTTGATGTTACCGTAGAGGATGGTAGAGTAAAAGTGTATGAAAAAAAAAATAGAAAAAGAGAAAAAGAAAAAAATAGAGTGTTGAAAAAAAAACATACGGGCTACCATCCTACATCTATCTTTAAATTTATGTTTATGTATTTCAGTTAGTGTCGAGTCTTGGCTTAGCAACGCCATTCTTCGTATGCTTGTAACATAGAGATTTTTGACTTGCCACCACTAAATAGCCTATCCCACCAAACCCTTTGTTTCCCTACCGTAAGCCTAACATTACAACCCTTTAAAGACCTCTTTGATAGTCTTTTCTAGGTGCTTACGCCAAAGCGATGGATGTTTAATCTAGTCTCAAGCCTATGGTAATCTATGTACTAGGACCGGTTAATGAGTGTTTATCTTCCATTTCCACTTTGATATATTTCATATACACCCGAGAGATGTGAGTATCCAAACACCCCATGTGAGGTGCTAGTATGTAATTTCCGTGCTTGTTATGACTTTTGCGGGGCTTATATGTGTTGTGGATTGTTTTAAATCAATGCTTCATGACCCCTAACTTATAAATTAATTGGCTAAAAGCACATTTGCTTGAGAACAAGCAAATACCAAGTGTAGGGATATTTGATAAGGTTTTAAAATGTACCTTTTTAAGGGGTCGTTTAAGCCCTTATTTGATCACTTTTGTATCCGTTATTACTTAATATCGTTCCTTTTCAACTTTTAGGTCTCTCGAAGGCAAATTGCTGGAATGGCACTTATTTGGACGAAAAGGCGCGGATATACGAAGAAAATGGCCAAAGTCAAGAATCGAGCCACTCAGACTGCTGAAATACAAGGGGACGGCGTCAGGTTCTACAAGTGACGGCGTCAGGTGTTATCTGTGACGTTGTCGCATAACTTTTGTGACGGGGCAGTAGCCAAATTGCTTATTTTCAAGTGACGGTGTCAGGCTTTAAAAGAGTAGGTCGTCGCAACTCAGACGGCCTAGATTTGATCCAGACGGCGTCAGAGACTGAAGGGGACAGCGTCACAATCATAAGGTGACGCCGTCGCATGACTAACGTGGCCAAGACGAAACCCTAATGACGGCTGCCCGATGGCATCACAATTCATAAGGTGACGCCGTCGCGATTGTAATCTTATATATAGAATCCGAATTTTTCAGTTTTAGTGTGTAGTCTTTTGGAGTAAAAACTTAAACCGAACCAAGGCTGTCTTGTACAGTATTTTAGGGTTCCAAACCCTATCTTACACCAAGATAAGTGTTTTACTTCATTAATTCAATTATGTCTTCAATTATTTGTGTGTATGCTTGCATGTTCTCCATGTCCGGCTAATTTACTTGTCTGTTTGCTTAGGGAATATGAAACTTAATTATTGAATATTGATTGGTTGTCTTTTATCTTAATTGTTAATTATCTAGTAATGCGATAGGTCATTCGTTGTGTAGTTAATGCTTGATTAATCTTTGTGAACCTTAGACTATAACACCTAGAGTAGTTGTAGGCTAAACCATCCAAAGAGTACCTTAGAGTTAGAGTCTATAATTCCTAGAGATTTTGTAGACGAGACCCTTTGGTAGTTTCAAAGAGTTAGGGACAAACGCATACCCTACGACTTTAGACACACAACGCGATTAAGAATAAGGACGTGACAATTCAACCATCAATAGGAGATAATTAAGGAGTAATAAAACCTAAGTAAACACATCTTTAAACCATCATACGAGCACACAATAATTAGACATAGACTACCCTCAACTTAGATTAGATAATTAGACAAGTAGAGTAATCGGTAGAAATACCAACCCCCAAATTCAAACCCCGAGATTCGTACCTTTCCATTTCCAAAAAAACATAAAAAGATAAAAAAAATAATCTTCCTCAACCCCAACCTTAGCGTAGTAACTTCTCACTAGCATTCCTATTCCCCTAGAGAACGATATCAATACCCGTGGCTTACCCTAATACTACAGTACAACGATTAGATTCACTGCCTAGGGTGTTATAAAACTTGCTCGAAGAAAAGGAAGTTCCTTTGACCCCGAACGACGCATGTAGCGTTATCAGTTTGGCTCATTTGACTTATGATTTTGGTTCAGTTAATCCTTGATCTCTCATTCTTTTGACAGACGATATTCGTTTCCGCAAGAGCTTATGTTTCTCTTCTTTGTACTTGTTTATGTTTTGATTTAATTGTTTTGTTATATATATGTTCACTGGGCTTTTTAGCTCAGCTGCGTTTTCTTTTCCATGCGGCAGGTACCAAGTGGGATGCTGGGCTTTGATGGGCTGAGAGTTGGAGTATTTGAGTGGACCGACCCTAGTTACCTTATCATTTTGGACTCATTTTAAAGAGCAATTGTTTTGATAATTCATCTCTTTTAGATAAGTTGGATTTTTGTATTTCCTTTTGAAGTCATTCATTTATATGACTTGTTATTTTATTTTATAAGACTTCCGCTTGCGTATTATGCTTTGTATGAACCATAATGTGACATTTTGACCCGTGTCGGGTTGGGGTGTTACAATTATGGTATCACAGCCAGGTTTCCTCTTGTTGAACCTTAGGGATGAACTATGAGGATTTGGGTAGACATTAGGCTTCCGTTTGTTTTTACCTTCTCCGTTCAGTTGGACCTTTTCGTTTAGATTTTATTTTGATATTCTTTTGTCTTCGCTGATTTCATCTTCCTCCTTCCACATTTGATTTTGTCCGTTGGTTTTCGCGGGTTGGTTTGTCGATCGTTTAGATGGTGTGACCACTCGTAGAATCGAAGATGGTGATTTGGATCCTGAGTTGCTACAATAGTTTCTGAGTTAGGGAGGTTTGTGAAGAAGCCACACCCGTTTAGTAAAGTTGCCGCTCCAGTTAAGTTGAAGACAAGATTGCTCGTGTCGAGAAGATCGTTGGAGTATTACGATGCTGTTGAAAACATCAAGATGTTGCAGGAAACAGATGGACAGAACAACAAGAAGAGAAAAGACGGAGACAATATTCAACTAGCAGGCATTCAGAAGGCGTATGGGAAGAAGAACTATGACTGGCACTGTTTCAGATAGACGGGGAAACTACTATAAAAAGTCTGGGCATAAATGTAATCAACATTTCAACTGTGCTACTAGGGCATCGCATCAGAGAAGATATACTGAGGAGACTCCATCTACCTTGTGTGATTTGGTGGGGCATCGGGCCCATGATTTTCTTGAGAATGATGGAAGATAGAGTTTTCGCGATTTGTTCTTCTTTTATTTTTTCGTTATGTGTTTGGAGACAGTTTCATATTCGTTATTTGGTTTTGGTCGTTTGTACATTTCATTGATTCCTTTGGAGATTCGGCTTGATGGAAGTGAGTTCGCGGTTCATGGTGCTTTTATTTTTATTTTCATTTGTGCGGGTATTATGCCCATTCCGTTATGCGTTTTGATACCCGCTTTATGTTTCTGGATCATTCATACGTTTCTATCGTTCGCTTGGAGTTTGGAATTTATTTATGAAGTTATCAATCGTTTGGCTTTACCTTCGTAATTATTTCGTATTCATGATTGTGTTTCATGTGATTATCATCCACCCCGTATTTGTTTCACATCCGCTAGATCAGATTCGTAATCTTTTATTAAGGAGCCTAAGGCTATCTTAGACCATCAGGATCGGGACATGAGAAATCAAACCATCCTATTTGAGAAGAATCTTTTGGAAGAACCTTTTCGGGCGTGGGACTATTTATGGTTATTCTTTTCGTGATTGGTAAATCTCCATCTAACTTTTTAGATGGGAAGAATTTGAATACCTAAAAATTGTTTTTTGAAATTTCTATATAATTTGAATTTTTCCTAAGTGCGATGAACCTTATTAAATAATGAAGACATTACGATATGTGATAATTTAATTTATAGGACATATAATCTATGTTTATGTTATAACTATTTATGAGACTCTCCTAATTCGAACTCTAGACATATTAATAATTTATGCTCATGTCTTATAACCCTTTAAACGTTTTGCTTGCTATTCTTTTCCATCTAACTCGACACACACACTTTTAAATATAAGCTACTTATCACTTATGTTATATATGAAAATAAAAAAAATGTGTCACAAGCCTACATGTTCTTTGTGCTAGGCTAAAATTCTTTTAATAATATGTACACATTTCAAATTTTGGATAAGTGCAACTAATATGGGAAAGGATTTGAAGGGATTGAGTCACCCACAAATCTCGGCAAAAACCAACTCACGTTTCCCCCTATATGTAGAACCGAATCACATTGACACATTCATAAAACCCTAATACTAAACTTCAGTCGGCTGTTCATTTTTCTTCCAAGGAATTAAGAGGGTTCGAGGTATAGCAGGTGATAATCAGTTTGGGTTTGGGTAAGCTAGTTAATCGTTGGTGTTGTGTTCCTGTCCCTTGACTATTTTCTATTCAGCCAAGGTACATGTTCCTAGTGTTTCACAATTGATAAAATATGACTAAATCTATACGCGAACTAATCTTAAACCTTCATGTACTCGTATTAATCTTCTGGTTTTGGTTGCTACATATAAAGACATGAATAAAGAAAATTAAAAGTCACTTAAAATTATGATTTTGTGTATAATAGTGTATGTCGAATTGCATGTATATGATCATGTGTAATAGCTACCTCCAGTACATGTTGGATTACCTATTAGAAACTCTTTTGAAACCTAATTCAATCAGCTAAACATGGGAATATAAGTTAACAAGGGTGTGTTGATTTCATGAAGGTGAGTCATGGGATTACAAAGGTATTAATGTGTCATTTCATGTACGCAATCAAATGATTTGTGTGGGTGTCTAATGTTTTGTTAAATAGTCTATATAGCTTGGTGTTTGGGGTCGATTGGGGGCTGAGAAAAGGGTTGCAAAAAGAGTCGAATGGGAAGTTACGGATTGGGTAAAAGAATGGCTTCGGTTAGTGGCGTCTAGTATAAATGGAAACTGAAAACTAAGAGGCTTGTTGGTTTAAGCTATGCATAGTAATAAAAAGGGTTAAATGAGGTGTTTTCGAGGGTGTTCGCGAGATTTATGGGTACATTGTACAGCGTGTTGGAAGTGTTTCGGGGAAAAAGAATCCGGGGTTAATCATTATACGTGTTGATCTAGTCATGTCGGTAAGTCGTTTGAACCTCGAGCAAGTGTGAATGTTTAGCGAAATAAGTTGCGTTGTAGAATGAATTCTAAAAAAAAACTATACGAGTAGCCTAAAATTTTAGCATGCTAAATATTTGAATATTTTCACTTTCAACCCTCATCTTTAAGAATTTGTCACATGCAAACCTTGATCTATCATGAATTGACACTTTACACCTTAGACTATAATAATAATATTATAGAGTTTTTAATATTTAGTTATTTGTCGTTATAAACCCTTAACTTTGATAAGTTACACTTTAAACCCTATGATAAGTTATTATATTTAACTCTAAATTGACTAATTAATGATATGAACCCTAAAGCTACTTACTTAATATGAAAAGTTACTTAACTCGGAAAGTTTCTAAAAATAGAAAGAAACCCTAATTAGGAAATATGAATAACTATGAGCCCTGAAATTATGAAATAGCGTTCTAAAAAATTAAACGATTATTATTCGTGTAGATCCGCGGAGGAAGGAGTAGCCTTTTTTTCCCTTGTGTATTTCTGGTGATTTTCTTTACGGTTTGACATACAGATATTCTATCCCTTTTCAGTAGGGATTTCTCATGACTTTCTGATCCTTGACTTTGTTTCGTTTATGATATTCCATTGCTATGATTCCTTATGCTATGATCCTTTTGATATGATTCCGATATGATCCTTTGATATGATTCTATTCGATATGACATTCGTTTGCTATGATTATGATTTCCTTCAGTTTGATATGTTTTATTTGATATGATATGATATGATACGTTATGATTATGCTTCGTATGTTTTGTTTCTTATGTTGCCCGAGCTAACAAGTCATGGAGGTACCATGACCATGTCATTGATGGCATCAATGGCATGACACTATCTGGGGCAGTGTGATTAGTCCCTGGCGCCCCCATTACGATATGTATGTTATGTGATCATTTGGCCATTATGATGTATGTGTATACTTGTCATGTGAGTAGGGTACAAATATGATATGTTTATGTGGGAGGCGTATGGATGCATCCTAAGCTTATGATATTATGATATGTTTTTGGCGTTTGGCTGTGCGTGCCTTGCACCCCTCTCGCACTTATGGTATTTGAGAGGTCTCCCCTCCTTGTACACCTATGAATTGACGGTTATGTATGTATGTATGCAGTGTCCTTCATGTGTCATGCTGGACGTTAGGTTATGCGCTCGTGGCAGTATTCCTTATGATTCATTTTGACTCCTTATGATTATCTGGTTCGTATGTATTTGACCTCTTATCTCTTATTGAATTATTTATCTTATTATACTGTTCAACTAATTTTTATAACTTCGTTTCGTTTACTTATGCTATTATTATTCGTTACAATTATCTGATTCTTATGATGTTGATTTCCTATTCTTGTTGATTCATTACCTTATGATTATCTGACTCGTCGTTTACTTATGCTATTATTATTCGTTACGATTATCTGATTCTTATGATGTTGATTTCCTATTCTTGTTGATTCATTACCTTATGATTATCTGACTCGTATGATCTTGATTTCTTATTCTTGTTGACTGATTTACCTTATGATTATCTTACTCGTATGATCTTGATTTTTTATTCTTGTTGACTCATTTACCTTACGATTATCGTATTAGTATTATCGTTTGATCTCTTATTTCGTTTGGCTCATTATGATTTTGGTTCGGTTAATCCTTGATCTCTCATTCTTTTGACAGATGATATTCGTTTTAGCAAGAGCTTATGTTTCTCTTCTTTGTACTTGTTTATGTTTTGATTATTTGTTTTGTTATATATCTGCTCACTGGCTTTTTAGCACAGCCGCGTTTTCTTTTCCATGCGGCAGGTACCAAATGGGATGCTGGGCTTTGATGGGCTGAGAGTTGGAGTATTTGAGTGGACAGACCCTAGTTACCTTATCATTTTGGACTCATTTTAAAGAGAAATTGTTTTGATAATTCATCTCTTTTAAATTAGTTGTTTTTTTGTATTTCCTTTTGAAATCATTCATTTATATGACTTGGTATTTTATTTTATAAGACTTCCGCTTGCGTATTATGCTTTGTATGACACCATAATGTGACATTTTGACCCGTGTCTGTTTGGGGTGTTACAATTATGGTATAAGAGCCATGTTTCGTCTTGTGGAACATTAGGGATGACATGTGAGGATTTTGTTAGACATTAGGCTTCCGTTTGTTTTGACCTATTCCGTTCGGTTGGACCTTTTCGTTCAGATTTGATTACGATATTCTTTTGTCTTTGCTGATTTGATCTTCCTCCTTCCACATTTGATTTTGTCCTTTTGTTTTCACGGGTTTCTTTGTCAATCGTTTAGACGGTGTGACCACTCGTAGAATCAAAGATGGTGATTTGGATCCTGAGTTGCTACAATAGTTGCTGAGTTAGGGAGGTTTGTGAAGAAGCCACACCCGTTTAGTAAAGTTGCCGCTCCAGTTAAGTTGAAGACAATATTGCTCGTGTCGAGAAGATCGTTGGAGTATTATGACGCTGATGAAAACATGAAGATGCTGCAGGAAAGAGCTGGACAGAACAACAAGAGGAGCAAAGACGGAGACAAGATTCAACTAGCAGGCACTCAGAAGGCGTATGGGCAGAAGAACTTTGACTGGCGTCTTTCAGATAGGCGGGGAAAGTACTATAAAAAGTCTGGGCATAAATGTAATCAACACTTCAACTGTGCTACTAGGGCATTGCATCAGAGAAGATATACTGAGGAGAATCCATCTACCTTGTGTAATTTGGTGGGGCATCGGGCCCATGATTTTCCTGAGAATGATGAAAGATAGAGTTTTCGCGATTTGTTCTTCTTTCATTTGTTTCGTTATGCGTTTGGAGATAGTTTGATATTCGTTATGTGGTTTTGTTCGTTTGTGCATTTTTTTGATTCCTTTGGAGATTCGGCTTGACGGAAGTGAGTCCGCGGTTCATGGTTCTTTTATTTTTATTTTCATTTGTGCGGGTATTATGCACATTCCGTTATGCGTTTTGATACTCGCTTTATGTTTCTGGATCATTCATACATTTTTATTGTTCGCTTGGAGTTTGGAATTTATTTATGAAGTTTTCTATCGTTTAGCTTTACCTTCGTAAATGTTTTGTATTCATGATTGTGTTTCATGTGATTATCGTCCACTACGTATATGTTTCGCATCCGCTAGATCAGATTCGTAATCTTTTATTGAGGAGCCTAAGGCTATCTTAGACTGTCAGGGTCGGGACATGAGAAATCAAACCATTCTGTTTGTGAAGAATCTTTTGGAAGAACCTTTTCGGGCGTGAGACTATTTATGGTTATTCTTTTCGTGATTGGTACATCTCCATCTAACTTTGCGACTTCAATTTCGCGGACAAAATTTACTTTTAGATGGGAAAAATTGTAATACCCTAAAAATCGTTTCCGAAATTTCTATATAATTTGAAATTTTACCTAAGTGCTATGAACCTTATTAAATAATAAAGAAATCACGATATGTGATAATTTAATTTATAGGATATATAATCAATGTTTATGTAATAACTATTTACGAGACTCTCCTAATTCGAACTCTAGACATATTAATAATTTATGCTCATGTCTTATAACACATACTTTCTCCTAGTATTGTAAACTCTCTAACCTCAGATCCAAAGGATCTTTCTATGTAGTTTGTGTTTGTTTTTGTGTGATTCTCTAGATTCCTCTTAAAGGCGAGATCACCACCTTTTGAAGTCGAGCAAGCTCAAGTCCATGAGTTGCCATGCTTCGTCATCATCAAGACTATTGAAGTTCTCTTGTTGATAATTCTTTCTTCCTTTCTAGAAGTGTTGTGTCTAAGGCATTAGTGAAGGATACCAAAAGGGTCAAGACGAAGGAATTAGTGAAGTGTGCTAAACATCCGTGTCAAAAGCATTAGTGAAGGATGCCAAAAGGTTCAAGTCGAAGGCATTAGTGAAAAGTGCCAAAAGATCATGTCAAATGCATTAGTGAAAGATGCCAAGGGTGTACAATCGATATGGTGCATCGATGTACAAATATAGATAGGTTGTGTCTGTTAGGTTCCCATATTCATAACACAAGCATCAATATAAGAAATAGAGAAGAAGAGATTGGATGAACAACACACACACACACGTATGCTAATATGTGAAAGGTTATGCGTAAAGGTGAATGTATGAATTGAACAACCAACCTTCAATAGAAGGTTTACAAGAGTATTTATAGGAGGGAACTAGGGCAACACACCAAGTTTCCATCCTTTCCTTATTAGGCTTGGGCCAAGGCTTATGGGCCTTCTACATAAGCCTTAGCAAAATATCAAACATAAAGGCCTAATTAAGCTAACTATTACATATTGATTTCTAACACTTGAATTCTAGTTTAGGAGTGATTCCAACAATCTCCCCCTAAGTGTTAGTGATTGATGATATGAACGGTGAAGGTGCTGATGTAATAGTAGCTTTGACGTCTTCTGACATTCTTCTTTTTTGTGAGAAGAATTGCCTCGATTCGAAAAATCTCCCCAGTGTAGAGAAATTGTTTCCTTTGAAAAGTTCTGCTTTGACGTCATCATTATCTTTGTTCTTTGATCTTTGTTCTTTGTGATGGTAGTGATAGTATGTTGTTGTTGTCTGCATCAGGTCTGCTTCGTTGCTCCAGTGTCTCCACGTCTTTCTTCAACATGCTCACACACTCTTTAACGTTGGATTTTAGTACTGATGTAGTTCCCTTAATCTTTAAACTTTGTAGATTCTTCGACATTGATGAAGAATCATTCTGACTTTGTGTTGCCTTTTGAGAGAACTTCCATTTGTGATGTTGTTGGTATGAGCATGTGAAGAGTCTGCACGATCAGTCCGCTCCAGAGCTTCCATAAGAAGAAAACATAAAACATCGGTTAGTAATAAGCGGATTCCGGCACTTACAAGTTTGAATTTCGAGGGTGTTAACAGCATAGTGTGAAAACACATCTCTAATTCTCACAAAGGCCGTTCCTGAACTGGAGTCTCACAAGTGAGATAACGCGATGTACCGAAGTACATCTACAGTTCAGATGAGTCGCTGAGATACACTGAAGCATCACCTCACGACTGTAGACCGTTTGAGACACACTAAGCGTAATCCACGGGGAGTTACCGAAGTGACCTGCTGTCAGGGCTGTTTGATGTTGACCCTGGCAGGAGTTTCCATTAAATCACTGAGGATCACAATTGTGAACCTCTCATAAAATATTCTCGATAGATGGCTAAGATCTGTGAAGGACACGATAAAGTATCACTTGCGTTCTTATTGTTGAACGACAAGCGATAAAATGTCAAGTGTACCTACGAGATATTTTGATGAATCTTGTGGCTCTAGACTCAATAGTGCGCTTTGGTTTTCCTGAGCGGAGACTAGGGAGAGGGTCTCCTTCTTCAATACCAGCTATCTCTAAGAGAAAGCCGATAGTTTACGTAGGGTTCCCTGTGAGAATGAAACAAGCTTCTGTTGAGAGAAACTTGAGTGGCTAAGAAGGTTTAGTGCATGCGTCACTGGGTCCATGACGACTTTGATCTTTAATACTGGTGTCATCAAGTGACAACCGGTAGCATATGAATTGAACCCGGTGTCTGCCCTAAGTTGAACAATCTGGAGGGCTATTTCTTTTCACCCTTTTCTTTGCATTTCTTTTTAATTCTTCAACTCCTTCTTTCTCCGATTCTCATTTTCTCCTTTCTATAATCATACCTAAGGACTTCAAATTCTAACTATTGGTAGTGTCCTTGGGTAGATCCCTCCGGCTCTGGCGGATCATAGGACGGTTATTCCTAACCTTAATCACCTTATAACTCCATTGCCATAAAACCATTTTCATGAAAATCTCTCAAAGTGGTTATGAATAATAAACATTTTAATACCACTGTTGAGAGTTTAAGATTTTGCAGAAATACTCCCCCTCCACACATGCTTAAGTGTTTTGACAGAAATTTGCATGGTGAGAGAAGAGCGCGCACTTTTTGAATTGATCAACTCAAGATAGACAATACCCCACGAGACACGGTTACGTTGCATAGTTAAAGAGTTACATTGTCAGCTTTTAGGTGACAACTAGCTCTAATAACTATCTTGAAGGTGTGGATAAGCCTCGAAAGGTTGTCCAACCCGTCAAAGTTCATGTCTACCAAGAGTTTCTCGAATGGTACATTCTACTCGGACAAGTCCTTCGCGAGACACGTTTACATCACTAGCGAACTAGCTTGAAATTATTACCCGTCCCGGAAAAGTCTTTTCGAGTTACTAACATTTAAGATCTCGTTAATTCATTGGTTAAGTCTGTAGTACAATGATTCATTTGCAGTTACACAACATATTTCTTATCACGTAATTTTTCTCCCCCTCAAAAATGGCATATAAATATGTTATTTTTGAAGAAATGTTGAGAATAAATATGACCATTTTGAGTTTTGTGGGAAGATTACTACAAAGAACAATTTTTGAACAAAGTTTTTCAGAAATACTCCCCCTCAACAAGTGATATTAACGGTTGGGGTTTTGAAAGTCATAAGGGGAAGTACTTGTGCTTTTGAGCAAAACCTTTTAAAGTGAAAGGTTTGATAAGTTTTACTCAAAAGTAAGAAGCTTTCGCTCCTTTTATAAGGATTGTGGCACTGAAGCGTACCACTGGGTCCTTTCATTACAAGTACGGGTTGTACACTGAAATATGTGTACAAGCCATAATGAATAAGTCAAACAGACAAAATCACAATCAAGAAAGTTAATAGTGTACCTAATGATTACGCATGACCAGTTACTTTCTGAGGACGTTGGGATGTCAGAATCAGAAAGCATGGTCTTCCTCCCATATAGCTCTCCAACCGTTGCATCTGATCCGATGAATCAACCTTTCATCAATTCTAGAGATAGACCGAAGAAAATCCTTGTGATCCTTTGAATTTCAACTCTTCGTCTGAATTATACCCAACTCAATGTCCTTCAATCGATATGCCAATCCATCTCGAACCATCTTCAGGGTGGCGTCATAGAACTTGTGAATTTTATCGAAAGCCATGAAGCAAGTATGATGATTTTCACTTAGGTAGACAAACCCAAACTTTAGTTTATGAACGATTTTGTACTGAGGTTCTTGATTGAATTCGTTGAAGTGTAAAAGTGATGCAGTGATATTTGAGTTGTTATGGTAAGATTTGACCCCGAGGTGGAGATCTTCAACACACTCTTAGATTAGATGCGTATGAGAACAAGGAGCGCAGTAATTTACTTGATCTGACTCTTGGTTGAGGTTCAGGTTGGGGCTCAGGCATGTCATGATCCTCACCACCAGTGTATGTAAAGTGATTACCGGTTTTCTCCATTGGTGGTGTGGTTTCTGAAACCCTTGGTTGATCATATGGTGGTGGCTGTGTAGCTTGTTGTGTAGTGGTGAAAACCAGCTTAACCATTTGTCAAATCATTGGATGGAGTTGCCTTCTTAACAGATTTAGTTGTTGACTTAGTTGTTTCTTTTGTTGATGGAGGTGATGATTGAAATGATGATTTGGGTTTGGTGGAAGTGTCAAGAGGTAGTTTAGAATACTGTTGAGGTATGTGTGCTGGATTGTCAACTATGTAGTTTTCTGATTCCTTCTTTAACTTTTCCTCTTCACTCTAGCGGCTTCTTGACCTCTTTTAGCATCATTTCCCCTTGACCACCAAATTATCATCGGTGACTCTTTCATCCTTATCATGATCGTAATCTCCTTAGTCATATATTTCCACATCTTCACCATGCTTTTCTTCTTGCAGTTGTATTAGTTGTTGTTGTAGTTGCTTCATTTCAACAGTAGTAGTGACAGTGAAACCATGATCCTTACCGGGTTGATTAACCGGATCGGATGGGGTAAGAGATGTTTGCAATGGATCTTTCATAAGTGAAGGACTACTGCTTGACCCTTCTGCCCCACCTGGTTGATTAACCAGAAAGGTTGAAGCATGGTATTCCATCCTTTTCTCCTTTAATGTCTTATGAAATTGTATTTCCTCATCCATTGAATCATACTCATCATTGACTTAGTGAGCATGAATTTTAATGGATGTTGAAGAAGGATGTCCACAGCAATTCTGCAAGATGATTATAAGCATATGAAGTTGTTGAAGACGACACGGAGATTGTTCTTGCCAATTGTTTTGTCGTATCCAGCTGGGAATGTGTTTGCCATCGAGAGCGCAGCTGGGGCATTGATGTTTGCTTGATTTGCAGCCATTTTGTGATCTGAAAGACATTAGACAAAAGGACAGACATATGGAAACACAATGTGTTTGTTTTAGTCTGATTTATTATCTAATTCCTTGTTTGATGGTAACATTTTTATGTTAGTCACAAGTCCTAAGTCACATTTGTCCAATTGATTGAAGTTGATGTGATAAGTTACGTGAACGTGTTAATTTTAAAATTTCAAAGTCCAAATCTTCACTTAACACACAACATATAAACTTTTGCAAGCATAAGCGTAACATTAGATAATAGTGACTTATGAGTAACATTTAACAATCAACATATGCATAATAGGACAAAATGAACAGTGGTTTATGTGTGACAAGGATCCTTGTGCGTAAGAAAGGATATTATGCGTAAGAGTAAGCTAAAGCGTAAGACCAAGCTTATGCGTAAGAGTTTCTTACGCGTAAGACAAGTTCAAAGGCTTTTAGGCTTACGCGTAGGAATAAGCTAGATGTTATGCGAAAAGTTTACTCGTAAGAGTAAAGCTTATGCGTAACAAGCCTTGTTTACAAATATCTTTCCAAGATACACGTAATCCACTGTAGACCTCTTATGCGTAACGTGTTAAACATAAACATGAAAACATGATTGCAGTTAATTCCAAACATCTTTTAAATCACAAAACAAGCACAAGAACATACCAGATACACACAGAAAGACTTAGGCGTAACATTGCTTAAACCCTAAACCCTTAATCTACGTGTAAGAGATATAGCTACACAAATCAAACAAGAATGTTTTTGGAGTGTCCTAGATGTCATATGAGTGCAATGGAACAAGATTTAACACATTTCCACCACAGAATCAGAAGATTAATGTGAGATGAACCCTAAAAAACCTAAAACTTAGATTCTCACAGTATAGATGTTTCTGGAGTTATTTACCAGCTTACTGTGTTTAAAATACTTATTTACCATTGTATAGTTTACTCAATAATATTGACCATTTTATTGTATTACTTTCTATATTTATAAAATAACATTTTTTTTCTTATTAAAAACAAATTAAAATTTTGAAAAAAAAAAAGAAAACATGCCTTACGCAGCTTTATACTCTTCAGCTTCTAATCATTACAATGCATGATTTGTACCGTTTGATTTATGTTCAATGTTTGGCCAATGTGAGGTCTTTCCTTTTCTTCTCTTTAGGTCTCATCTCCTTATAAGCTTGATGAAGAATTTGGGATGCCTCTAGTTTGCATGTGCATAAAAAACAAAGCTTCAACAAACACAATGCTTGTAGTGTGGGATACCTGTAGTTTGAAAAAGCTTAGAAATTTTTTAATAATATCATAAAATCCGCGAATAAGTATCATCAAACACCTCTAAATATATTAACCGGTTTTGTTCTTTCAATTTTTTTTATAATACATGTGTAAAAAAAGAGTTCAAAAAATGTCTAAAAATGTTCTTTTCTACAATAAAAAGGGCAATCACTTTCTCAGTTTCTCTATAGCAACATTAATTTAACTGAAGCAACACAATGGTAAATATTTTAATACATGCAACACAATGGTAAATAAGTTTTTCAAAGACAATTAATTTGTAAAAAACTCGATGTTTCTGGGCTAATTTAAAGGTTCAAAACATGCATATATACATATTCTAACACTTTTGATATGTTGGTTTAGGGGTTATGTGTGTGGATAAAACCTCAATATCGATATCAAAAATAATCACGAAGATAGATTCAAATTCTCTTAGGAAAAAGAATAATAAATCAAATCCCGTGTGTGATTGTGTATACGGGTTAGACAACCCGAATCGTTTTCCCAACGAGGCGTGAATTGCCAACGTCGTTTTGGTTCGAATTTAATGCTCGATGTTTTGATTTGTTTGGTTTTGATTATTAAACTACGGGAATAGGGAAAGTAATTAAGGGAATCTATGTTACGGGAAATCCTAAGTGCGATTATAACTAAAACGTAATTAATAAACGTAAATAAAATGCAACTACGTCTAGATTAAACCCTAAAAATGCCTAAATCTACTTTTATGCTAAAAATGATATTAGAAAACTAATTTAGAATTAAAACTAATTTTTTGGATTTTTCTGAATTTTATTTAAATTAAAAACTAATTTTTAATTAATTAATCTAAATTAAATTCTAAAAATTATGAAATTTAGGGAGAAGAATATGAAACTACTTTCTAAAAATCTAAATTATCACTAAAGACTTTTTAAAACTATTTTTATATTTTTCAGATTAATTTCCTATTTTCTACTAATTTAAAACTAATTTAATCTAATTTAAATAGTGAAAAATATCAAATAAAGGGGAAAAATATGGAAAAATCTTTTTATGCTTTTTATATTTTTCTTAAACTGAGAAAAATGAAAAATTATTTTTTGGAACTTTTTCTCAATTAATTGCAATTAAAGCTAATTAAAATGATTAAAAACTAGTTTAAATCTAGAAAAATAGAAAACAGTGACCAAAATTAGTGAAAAATTCAGGGAAATGCTAAAATATATATCTGGTTCTATGAAAAATAAGAAATATGGTGCTTATGTGTAAGGATCAAGGGCTGCAATGTAAATGGGGCTATAATAAGCACTTAAAAATAAGCAAAAGCTTCTATACTGAATTTAAGCTAAGGGGATCTTAAAGTAATCT
The DNA here is from genome assembly GCA_910596185.1 of Chrysanthemum makinoi. NCBI lineage: Eukaryota > Viridiplantae > Streptophyta > Magnoliopsida > Asterales > Asteraceae > Chrysanthemum > Chrysanthemum makinoi. Next base: position 176,172,065 of record OU343221.1, on the reverse strand, counting down.
AGAAATGACAGTGTTAGAGCTATGGGAGCATACAATAGGCTAGTAATTAAGGAATGATTAAGCTAAGTGGAAAGTACTTAAGGAAAGAAGCTAATAAGCTAGGGGATCATTCAAATAAGCTATATATGAAGGGAGATCTAATAAGCTATCTAAACTAAGGTATCTAGGAGTAATCTAAGCTAGTCTTAAAGTCTAATAAGCTATATAAGCTAACTGTGATAACTGAGATTCCAACAGTTAAGCAGAAAATGGGACAACCTTTGAGCTTATTAATAAGCTAGCAAACAAGTTTCTATTTCCAAAATAAGCTAGATCAGATCTGACCCATGTACCAGAGAGTACAAAGAACCAATTTTTAACAACTTTGGAGCTCAAACAAAGAGTTTACAGTTCGATAAAAGGGTGCTCGAGAACCTGTTTTCTTGATAGCTTTGGACAGATTTGAAAAGCCAATTTTGAGCTTGTAAAGGCTATTGGAACTTCTTGGCGATTATAAGCCAAGTATAACTGCTAGACTCTATACTAAACTAATTTTTTGTGTTTTAGAAATGATTTGGACAGTGAAAATGGCTAGAGAATTTGGCTTAGAAATCTGTTTTTGACAGAAAATGGAGACAGTGAGGTTTTGACCAAAACCTTATTGAAACTAATTGACACTTAAACCAGGGCTTGCACTAGACTCAAAAGGGACAAAGTGACTCACAAAATGACTCACACAAGAGTTTAGACAAATGCTAAGCTAGAAGCATTTGTGACAGCTTAGGAATATCCAAAACTGGAAATAGCTCTAAACTTTGTGAAACCTGATTAAATTAACCACAAACAACACTCAGAATACTAACTTTAATGATCAAAACAGTTTCAACCCAAAGAGTACCTTAAAATGGGTCAAGAACCCTTTATACCAAACACTCCTTTATGAAGGGTGTTTGGTACAAATTTGTTGGTTTTACCTCTTGCTTGGGTTCAACTGATGAAATAGAGATGAAAGCACATCCCTTTCATGATGAAATAACAAATTTGTAAATAAGCAATCAAAATAAGCAGTTTGACTTTCTTTTTGACTTTTCTTTATTTTTGTAAAAACTGAATAGGACTTAAAATAAGATGGAAAACACAAGCTCACATAAGCTATTCAGAGCTTATATGAGCTAAAACTAACAATGACAAAAGCTTGAATCAATGTAGGGTACGGATTAAGATCAAACAAGAAATGAAAATACTTGAAAATTTTTATTAAACTAAAAGTGAGATTACAAAACACTGAGAATAATAACTTTAAGATACCATTACTGAAAAGCTTAAAAGATACAAGAAATGAAAATTGAAAGGTAAATTGCTAAAAACTACACGAATACAATGTGAGCACAAAGGTCCTATTTATAGCTGAAATGGAGAGGGGGAGGTCTCTTGGATCCTTGGAAGAGCCTAGAAGCAGAATTGAGAGCCACACAATCTTTCCACCTTCACTTTGTCCAATCACAGCCTTCCATGTAGCTCAATGATGTGCTTCGACCACTTATGTCATTCCATTTGGCCACGTGGTCACTCTTATCCTGACAAGTCAGGTGGGATAAGATTTCTAGAAGGATTCTAATACGAGGTGGGCTGTTTGGGTGTGTGAGGCGCGACAGGGGAAGAAGGAGGGTTTAAGGCGCGTTTGGATTTAATACCATTGTTTAAATGGGTTGACTGGGTTCGGGTTTAGTTGACCAGGGTAAGTTTCGGGTTTAGTAAACCGGGTATTGGTGTTTGTAACGGGTGAAGTGTTGGGTTTTGCTTACTGGACGGGTAAAAGGAGGATTGGGCCAAGTATAGGGCCAAAAGGTTAAGTGGTTGTTGGATAATGGATTAATATTGTGACAAGTATTAGAAACCAAAGGGACCAATGTTGTAATTACTGAAACTCCAAGGTTCAAACATGTAACTTCTGAAATTATCTTCCAAGGACCACTCTTGACAATCTTCAATAATCTAGGGACTGATTTGCAAATTTCTGAATCTTCAAGGGCCACTTTTGACAAATACTGAAACTTGAGAGGCCATTTCTGACATTTCTTCAAACTTTGATCAAATCTTCACAAATCATCCTCAGAGATTGGAAATCTTCAAAAATGCATAATTCTGACCTTCCGGCTCAGCTTAAGCTCTCTTGATCTCTCGTGCTCGGATTTACGTCTGATTTGAGTCCTTTTTGCGTGTTTTTACATATCCATACCTGCACAAGCACAAACTCAAGAAAACCACAAATATTAGCAATAAACGGCTCTTTCTTGGTTGTTTTGGGTCTATTTTGATAAAGAAAAGGTATGTGTTTTAGCACATACCAAAATACCCCAGACGAAACCATTGCCGTGTCCTCACGCAATGCAATCAACTCACGCTTCTAAAACCAAGGATTTCAATCTCTTTCTACTAAACCTATGAAGAAGTAGCAAAGATTCCTCAAAAGAGATTAAGAAAGTCTTAATTCTAAAAACGCCCCGTTTACCTTTTTAATTCACATATATAGATATTACGGTTAAGCACATTCTGGTTATGAATGACGGTTTGTTGAACTTTCATGTCGATCAATAACTCCAACATTTTTCAAACGACACGTTAGGATCACGGAGTAGAAAACACAACACAGCGTGAAGTGACCATACGGATAGAATACATCGTCCCTGATTTTTCACAAGTCCCAAACTAAGCGTAAAACCGAAATCATTGTTACAAATGACTCTAGATGCTAACACTACCCATGGAAGTTACTTGTGTAAAACCTTTTGTTCCCATTTTCCTATTTCCTCTAGATTTTTTTATTTTTTTGTGAGAAATGAATTTCTCCAAATTCTCGTTTCGATAAGAATTATTCCGATAAAGATACAAAGCTAAGTCGATAATTAGTTATCTATCTTCTCTCAAGAACCATTGTCGTAAAAATGAGGTCCACATCAAGGAATTCTTATTCATTAACTTTTATTTTTTTACTTTTCAACATTTTTCATTTTTTTTTTTTTTTTTTTTTTCTTACTTTACGTGTATGAGCTGTGAACCACGGAGCTTCACGGGTAATTCAAGACTATAGGATTCATGAAATGAGGATCCCGGCTGGCTAGGCTAAGACCTCATACAATCCTGGCTAAAGATCCAAGGGTCCGATCTCGACACCGCAGCTCACAACTTTACTTATTACATTATCACATGTCACTTATTACTGATTACTCATTTATTTATTACGGATCCTTGATGTGTACCCAATTTTTCAAACAAAGATTCTTTTAAGAAGAAAAAGAACTAACCATCGCCAAAAACTCGACATCTCTAATTATTATTAGACAGATATGGGGTGAAACAATTTTGTGGGAACAAAAAGCCATAAGTACCTTCGATGGGCTCTAAAGAGAACCAACTACTCCATGCTTAGCATCTAAACTCATAAGTAACTCTATCATTTCTCGATCTCTGCAAATTTAAAATCCCAAATAATGAGATCCGCAGATGCTTAGCCGATAATTTTTAGATTATCTATGGTTAAGGGAACAAGCTAGGGCTCAACACGCCCGGTCAAGTCAGAATTCTATTCCTACTCTCACCAGCGGAAAGTCAATCAAGGTGTCAAAACATATATTAACTTAGCAAATGTTTCGTCTAATGAAATCAAGTTATGCATATTTAAAGTCACTCAGGGAAACTTGCAAATTCTTGGCCTTGTGAGCTAGAATTCGCATTTTATAGCTTCTGATCTAAGAGACTAGCCAACTTTTCAATCAAAAAGACTTATCAAAAGCTTGAAAAATTTTTAAATTTTGCTCATTTTTGCACAATTTTTCATTTTCTAAGGAAAAACGGGGTTACGAGAGTACACGACAGAAATACAAAACAAGTGCGGTCAAATCAAATCGAAGATTACCCTACCCCAGACTAGAACGAAACATTGTCCTCAATGTTTTAAAGCAAGGGTATCACGAAAATCTAAAAGCCGTTTATTAAGTATGCTAGAAGATAAACGTTAGTCGATAAGATTAAGGATATCGGATTTCCATCAGCATCGATCATGAGACTCGAGTGGAGAAAAATGACAAACTTTGAGCACGAGAGTCTTCATATCGGGAACATCCTAAACACAACATCACAAACAACCAAACACGAGAAATCGAAGAGGCAGACCCCTTCGCGTCACTTATTAGAAAGTAGAAAGAAGATAGATGGATAAGCATGGGGTGCCTCCCACGAAGCGCTACTGTTTTTGATCACCGAGTCGCTAGCTTGACTCGATCCCCGAATTTAATTGTCCATGGGGAAGAAAGTTTGGAGATCCGGGACAACCATAGATGGGATGTCCCCTCCAAAATAATGTTTCACACGATGACCATTCACCTTGAAATTGGGGCCATCGGGCTGAGATAGTTCCACCGTTCCATACGGGAAAACTTGAGCGATGGTGAATGGTCCTGACCAACGGGATTTGAGTTTGCCCGAGAATATCTTCAATCGAGAGTTGAAGAGGAGAACTTGATCACCAACGTTGAAAACGCGGTTTTTGATTTTAGCATCATGAATCCTCTTAGTCTTCTCTTTGAAAATCAAAGAATTCTCGTAGGCCTGATCCCTAAGCTCGTTTAATTCATTCAATTGAACTTTTCGGTGATCACCCGCGGTCTTAAGATCAAAATTAACATGTTTCAAGGCCCAGAATGCCTTATGTTCGAGCTCGATGGGCAAGTGACAAGCTTTTCCATACACCAACTTGAATGGGGTGCACCCGATGGGTGTCTTGTAAGCGGTGCGGAAAGCCCATAATGCATCATCTAACTTATCAGTCCATGAAGCTCGATTCTCTCCTACGGTCCTCTCTAAAATCCTTTTCAAACCACGATTCGAGACCTCAACTTGTCCGCTTGTTTGCGGGTGATATGCGGTAGAAAGGCGATGGGTAACTCCATATTTAGCCATAACTTTAGCAAATTGTTCATTACAGAAATGGGTACCGCGATCACTGATAATAGCACGAGGTGCTCCGAATCGGGAAAACAAATTCTTCAAGAACTTAACAACCACTCGGGCGTCATTGGTGGGGGGCGCCTTCGCTTCAACCCATTTGGACAAGTAGTCGACGGCCACGAGGATATACTTATTTCCTTTAGATGATGGAAATGGCCCCATAAAATCGATGCCCCACACGTCAAAAATCTCACAGACTTGAATAGCATTTTGTGGCATTTCATCCTTCTGTGAAATTTTCCCTTGACGTTGGCAAGAATCACACGATTTGACTAAATCATGGGCATCTCGATATATGGTCGGCCAATAGAATCCGGAATCAAAAACCTTCTTGGCGGTGTAGCTTGCACCATGATGGCCACCAGTGGGTCCGTTGTGGCAAGCATTAAGAATATCAATAGCCTCTTGGCCATGAACACACCGCCGGATTACTTGATCCGCACAAATCTTAAACAAGAAGGGGTCGTCCCAAAAATAATGCTTAACATCTTTGAAAAACTTTTTCTTTTGTTGGGACGACATCCCTTTGACGATGAAATTGCCCGCATGGTAATTTGCAAAATCGGCAAACCATGGGGTGTTCGGGTCTTTCTTAGCAACCATCCCAAGTGTCTCAAGAGGAAATGTTTCCGTAATCTCCTTTTTCTCGAGCACACTTTGATGGGGATTCTCAAGTCTAGAAAGGTGATCGGCAGCAAGGTTCTCCGCTCCTTTTTTGTCAAGAATAGTAACATCAAACTCTTGAAGGAGGAGAACCCACCGAAGTAATCGTGGCTTAGCATCTTGCTTTGCCAAAAGATACTTTAGGGCAGAATGGTCGGTATACACTATGGTCTTCGACAAGACAAGGTAGGGTCGAAATTTTTCAAAAGCATAGACAACGGCCAATAATTCCTTTTCTGTAGTCGTGTAATTGTGTTGGGCCTCAGACAATGTCTTACTCGCATAGTGTATGGGCTGAAAATGTTTCGACTTACGTTGCCCCAAGACTGCCCCAATTGCGTAATCACTAGCATCACACATGAGTTCAAAGGGCAAATCCCAGTCGGGGGCAACCAAGATCGGTGCTTCAGTTAATTTCTTTTTAAGAATATTGAACGCTTCAATACATTCGTTGGTGAAGATAAACGGAGCATCCTTTTCAAGGAGATGGGTCAGAGGGCGGGCTATCTTAGAGAAATCTTGGATGAAACGGCGATAGAAACCGGCATGACCCAAAAAACTCCGAATACCTTTGACGGTAGTGGGATGAGGAGTTTAGCTATAACGTCGACTTTAGCTCGGTCGACCTCAATCCCATATTTCGAAATCTTATGGCCGAGGACAATGCCCTCTCGAACCATGAAATGGCACTTCTCCCAATTCAAGACCAAGTTGGTGTCTTCACACCTTTTGAGCATGTGGTCTAGATGGGAGAGGCAAGAAGTGAAAGAATCTCCATAAACCGAGAAATCGTCCATAAAACTTCCATAGACTTCTCGATCATGTCGTGAAAAATAGCCATCATGCACCTTTGGAGCGCATCGGGAGCATTGCATAGCCCAAAAGGCATGCGTCGGTAAGCAAAAGTTCCATAAGGGCACGTGAAAGTGGTTTTCTCCTGATCCTTTGGATCGATCGGGATTTGAAAATAACCGGAGAAACCATCGAGAAAGCAATAGAACTCATTCCCGCTAAGCGTTCGAGCATCGATCCATAAAGGTAGCGGAAATGGTCCTACGAGTAGCATCGTTCAACTTTCGGTAATCAATACACACCCTCCATCCGGTGATGAGGCGTGTGGATATCAACTCATTTTCATCGTTAGCGGCGGCGGTCATTCCTCCTTTCTTAGGGACACAATGGATAGGGCTAACCCATGAGCTATCGGAGATGGGATAAATGATTCCGGCGTCGAGGAGTTTAAGAACTTCCTTTTTGATAACATCATGAATCTTTGGGTTAACCCTACGTTGTTGTTGAATCACGGGTTTACAATCATCCTCCATCAGAATTTTGTGGGTACAGAAACGAGGATTGATTCCTTTGATGTCAGAAATTTGCCAAGCAATTGCATTTTTGTGTTTACGTAGGACATCCAAAAGTGCGGTCTTCTCCTCATCTTTCAAGTTTTTAGCAATGATAACGGGAAATTTGTTCGGTTTTTCAAGAAAAGCGTATTCAAGATGAGGAGGTAAATCCTTGAGCTCGGGCTCCGGAGGATTTTCATCAGACGTTTGTATTTCTTTGATTTCGTCAATCGTGATTTCTTTCGGAGGGAGTGACGGTAATGGATCTTCGTTCAACAATTGTTCAAGATAACGGATATCTCCCTCCGAATCATAAACACCATCATCAATTCCCAGTGGAATCGATTCATTATCGACAAGAAACTCATCGATCTCTTCCAAAATGAAGTCACCTCCCTCGAACGGAGTGAGAGAGGGGGAAGAGTCGGCAATAATAGGCTCAGAAGATGGTTCAATATTTTCAGAAGGAATGGTGGGATTGCCACCAATAAAATCAAGAACTTCTTGAGCATACTCCTCCGTAGCAATATCGAGAACGTCGATTCGATTAATAGAAGCATCATCGTAGTTGGAGGAGTATCTCGAAGGTTGGTTGATATTAAACGAGACGGTTTCCTTGTTAGATCGTAAAGTGATTTCTCCTTCATAAACATCAATCATCGCATGACCCGTTCTTAGAAAAGGCCTCCCGAGAATAAGAGGTACTCGGGGGTCAGCATCAAAGTCAACGACAACGAAGTCGGCGGGAAAATGAGGTGGTCCTACTTTCACATAGACGTCCTCGGCGATTCCTCTCGGAATAGAGGTTGAACGGTCCGCGAGTTCAAGAGTCATCTTAGTAGGAGTGAGTTCCGGGAGAGAAAGTTTGTTGTAAATCGAAAGAGGCATTAAGTTAATACTCGCACCAAGATCGGCCAAGGCGGAGCATTTCACTATTCCCGGAAACTCACAAGGGATAAGAAATTTGCCGGGGTCTCCTAACTTTACGGGAAGTTTCTTGAGGAGCACCGCCGAGCAATTCTCATTCAACGGTGTTTTTGCTATTTCAGCCAGCTTTTCTTTGTTACTCACTAAATTTTTGATCATAGCGGCAAACTTCGGCATGAGGAGTAAAGCATCGGTGAAACTGATGTTAAAATTCAAGGATTGAACGATTTCAGCAAATTTCTCCATTTGGTTTTCGGTTTTATCACGGAGCTTTTGATTATGAAGTCTTGAAGGATAAGGAAGTGAAGGTTTAAGAGTAGTCTTCAGAACATCGGGTTCCGAATGAGTCGAACGACGGAGGTGGTACGGGTGCGGGTTGCACATTTTCTTCAACAATCTCGGTATCTTTTTCCTCCTCCCTTATCAGCGGAGTAGGAGATGAGGGTCCATCAATAGCCTTACCACTTCGTGTGGTTATGGCTTTCAACTCACCCTTCGGGTTGGGAATAGTATCACTCGGAAGAGAACCCGAAGATGAGGGTTGGCTGACTTTGCACAACACAGCATTCAACATGTTTTCGAGTTTATTCTGTGAAGTCTCCAATTTGTTGTTCTGAAGTCGAATCTCATTCCTAAACTCAGTGCTTTGTCTAGTTATCGAAGATTGAAACTCGTTCCTCAAACTTGCAATCTGATTTTGCATAGTTTGGATGGTAGAATTGGTGTTTTGAACATAAGTTGTGAAGTCATTTGGAGGTAGAGGTGAAGCTTGAAAACTTGGGTTGTGATATACTTGATTGTAGTTAGCTCCTTGATTTGGGTATTGATTTGGTGGAGCTTTGAATTGGTTTTGAACATTTGGTCCACGAACTTGATTCGATTGAAACGATTCGATTGTTCGATGGAGAAAATCCCGGAGGTCCCATTTGATTACTAACACGAGGGTTCGTTTCAACTTGAGGACGGTATTGGGCACCTCCGGTTACGGCATTAGATTGGAAAGGATTGCCATCGGTGGCGGTACAATTGTAGTAGGCATGCGGGCCTCCACAAGTAGTGCAAGTCGTTTCCACCGCTTTGACTTGAGCGGGTGGAGAAGAATTACTCTTAACCAAAGCATGGATCAAATCCGCAAGCTTATCAATCTTAGCATCGGTGCTAGACGTATTTCCGTTAGACGAGGATGATGGTGTATCATTCACTCGGGCAGCAACCGATTTGCTACGTGAGGAACGAACTTTGGATTTGTTCTCAATAATCGACAAGGCATCTCTCGTTGATCGGGTCAACAAATTACCACCTGCGGCGGCATTGAGAGAGTCTTGATCATTCTCATTCAAACCATTGTAAAACGTATCAAGTTGGTGCAACTCAGAAAAACCATGATGGGGACATTGCCTAAGCAAATCTTTGAATCGGTCCCATGCCTCACTAAATGATTCATCAAATCTTTGTGTGAATTTTGTTATTTCATTTTTTAAGCTTGTGGTTTTAGACGGTGGGAAGAATTCGTTCACGAATTTTGAAACTAAATCCTCCCACGTGGTTATCGATCGAGGGGGTAGTTTTTCGAGCCAAATCCGGGCGCCCCCCTCGAGTGAAAACGGGAAGAGTAGTAGCTTGATGGCCTCTTCCAGAACGTTACGGTACTTGATCGTAGACGTGAGCTTGTTGAATCGTCGGATATGGGAGTGAGGATCGTCTCTCTCGAATCCGTAAAATTGGCTTGACGAAACCAAATTTATCAATCCGTGTTTAAGCTCGAAGTTATCGGCAACGATTGCCGGGACGACGATGGCTTCCCCATAACCCTCGGTGGGTGCTTGGAGTTGCTCTAGCATAGATCGGTTGTCCTCCGCCATTTCGATGATGGGCGGGGCTTGATTAGTTCGAATCTCGGGTTCGACTAAGGGAGCACGTCTATTTCGCCTTCGCGGAATTGTAGCGGTTTCACGAATCGGTCTGTAGTTATTAGAACGAGTGCGCATGCACTTTCAAAAACCAGGGCAATTAAAACGATCGGTATTCGAAAACACAGTGAACTTTACCAATAATCCCAAGTGAGTAAATCACCTCTACAAGACAAACGCAAGCGGCGGAGAAGCTTTTAGGTCGCGAAGCTTATTAAAAACCCGCTTCTTTACGGCCGCAATTTAATGTCAGGCCGTCCTTATACCCACCACACGGTTTGTTTGTCGATAGAAATAAATAAATCCACACGCGACACAAAGGCAAGTTTTTGATCTTTAGTTCGGGAACTTATTAATGATAACACCTCCGTTGAGAATGTTATATAATTGGTGTCTTCTATTTATTATCAAAAACAAAGAGAAAATCTTTTTGTATTTTTAATCTGATATATATATATACAAAAGAAAAAGGAAAATATTTTTTACTTTTTTATTTTATAGAAAAATAGTAACTTCACGAATGAAGGATCTCGAGCCACTAATCGTCAAACCTCAAACGATATTGTCGTGACACAACCTCCCCGGCAGCGGCGCCAAAATTTGATATGTTGGTTTAGGGGTTATGTGTGTGGATAAAACCTCAATATCGATATCAAAAATAATCACGAAGATAGATTCAAATTCTCTTAGGAAAAAGAATAATAAATCAAATCCCGTGTGTGATTGTGTATACGGGTTAGACAACCCGAATCGTTTTCCCAACGAGGCGTGAATTGCCAACGTCGTTTTTGGTTCGGAATTTAATGCTCGATGTTTTGATTTGTTTGTTTTTGATTATTAAACTACGGGAATAGGGAAAGTAATTAAGGGAATCTATGTTACGGGAAATCCTAAGTGCGATTATAACTAAAACGTAATTAATAAACGTAAATAAAATGCAACTACGTCTAGATTAAACCCTAAAAATGCCTAAATCTACTTTTATGCTAAAAATGATATTAGAAAACTAATTTAGAATTAAAACTAATTTTTTGGATTTTTCTGAATTTTATTTAAATTAAAAACTAATTTTTAATTAATTAATCTAAATTAAATTCTAAAAATTATGAAATTTAGGGAGAAGAATATGAAACTACTTTCTAAAAATCTAAATTATCACTAAAGACTTTTTAAAACTATTTTTTATATTTTTCAGATTAATTTCCTATTTTCTACTAATTTAAAACTAATTTAATCTAATTAAAATGGTGAAAAATACCAAATAAAGGGGGAAAATATGGAAAAATCTTTTTTATGCTTTTTATATTTTTCTTAAACTGAGAAAATGAAAAATTATTTTTTTGAAGCTTTTTCTCAATTAATTTCAATAAAAGGTATTTAAAAATGATTAAAAACTACTTGAAATCGAGAAAAATAGAAAACAGTGACCAAAATTAGTGAAAAATTCAGGGAAATGCTAAAATATATATCTGGTTCTATGAAAAATAAGAAATATGGTGCTTATGTGTAAGGATCAAGGGCTGCAATGTAAATGGGGCTATAATAAGCACTTAAAAATAAGCAAAAGCTTCTACACTGAATTTAAGCTAAGGGGATCTTAAAGTAATCTAGAAATGACAGTGTTAGAGCTATGGGAGCATACAATAGGCTAGTAATTAAGGAATGATTAAGCTAAGTGGAAAGTACTTAAGGAAAGAAGCTAATAAGCTAGGGGATCATTCAAATAAGCTATATATGAAGGGAGATCTAATAAGCTATCTAAACTAAGGTATCTAGGAGTAATCTAAGCTAGTCTTAAAGTCTAATAAGCTATATAAGCTAACTGTGATAACTGAGATTCCAACAGTTAAGCAGAAAATGGGACAACCTTTGAGCTTATTAATAAGCTAGCAAACAAGTTTCTATTTCCAAAATAAGCTAGATCAATCGACCCATGTACCGAGAGTACAAAGAACCAATTTTTAACAACTTTGGAGCTCAAACAAAGAGTTTACAGGTTCGATAAAAGGGTGCTCGAACTGCTTTTCTTGATAAGCGGTTTGGATGATTTGAAAAGCCAATTTTGAGCTTGTAAAGGCTATTGGAACTTCTTGAAAACTGATTATAAGCCAAGTATAACTGCTAGACTCTATACTAAACTAATTTTTTTGTGTTTTAGAAATGATTTGGACAGTGAAAATGGCTAGAGAATTTGGCTTAGAAATCGTTTTTGATGAAAATGGAGACAGTGAGGTTTTGACCAAAACCTTATTGAAACTAATTGACACTTAAACCAGGGCTTGCACTAGACTCAAAAGGGACAAAGTGACTCACAAAATGACTCACACAAGAGTTTAGACAAATGCTAAGCTAGAAGTTGTGACAGACTTAGGAATATCCAAAACTGGAAATAGCTCTAAACTTTGTGAAACCTGATTAAATTAACCACAAACAACACTCAGAATACTAACTTTAATGATCAAAACAGTTTCAACCCAAAGAGTACCTTAAAATGGGTCAAGAACCCTTTATACCAAACACTCCTTTATGAAGGGTGTTTGGTACAAATTTGTTGGTTTTACCTCTTGCTTGGGTTCAACTGATGAAATAGAGATGAAAGCACATCCCTTTCATGATGAAATAACAAATTTGTAAATAAGCAATCAAAATAAGCAGTTTGACTTTCTTTTTGACTTTTCTTTATTTTTGTAAAAACTGAATAGGACTTAAAATAAGATGGAAAACACAAGCTCACATAAGCTATTCAGAGCTTATATGAGCTAAAACTAACAATGACAAAAGCTTGAATCAATGTAGGGTACGGATTAAGATCAAACAAGAAATGAAAATACTTGAAAATTTTTATTAAACTAAAAGTGAGATTACAAAACACTGAGAATAATAACTTTAAGATACCATTACTGAAAAGCTTAAAAGATACAAGAAATGAAAATTGAAAGGTAAATTGCTAAAAACTACACGAATACAATGTGAGCACAAAGGTCCTATTTATAGCTGAAATGGAGAGGGGGAGGTCTCTTGGATCCTTGGAAGAGCCTAGAAGCAGAATTGAGAGCCACACAATCTTTCCACCTTCACTTTGTCCAATCACAGCCTTCCATGTAGCTCAATGATGTGCTTCGACCACTTATGTCATTCCATTTGGCCACGTGGTCACTCTTATCCTGACAAGTCAGGTGGGATAAGATTTCTAGAAGGATTCTAATACGAGGTGGGCTGTTCGGGTTTAGTTGACCAGGGTAAGTTTCGGGTTTAGTAAACCGGGTATTGGTGTTTGTAACGGGTGAAGTGTTGGGTTTTGCTTACTGGACGGGTAAAAGGAGGATTGGGCCAAGTATAGGGCCAAAAGGTTAAGTGGTTGTTGGATAATGGATTAATATTGTGACAAGTATTAGAAACCAAAGGGACCAATGTTGTAATTACTGAAACTCCAAGGTTCAAACATGTAACTTCTGAAATTATCTTCCAAGGACCACTCTTGACAATCTTCAATAATCTAGGGACTGATTTGCAAATTTCTGAATCTTCAAGGGCCACTTTTGACAAATACTGAAACTTGAGAGGCCATTTCTGACATTTCTTCAAACTTTGATCAAATCTTCACAAATCATCCTCAGAGATTGGAAATCTTCAAAATGCATAATTGACCTTCCGGCTCGGCTTAAGCTCTCTTGATCTCTCGTGCTCGGATTTACGTCTGATTTGAGTCCTTTTTGCGTGTTTTTACATATCCATACCTGCACAAGCACAAACTCAAGAAAACCACAAATATTAGCAATAAACGGCTCTTTCTTGGTTGTTTTGGGTCTATTTTGATAAAGAAAAGGTATGTGTTTTAGCACATACACTTTCTTGACCACCTAATAACATATCACAGAATCGAAAAACCCTAAATGAGCGCAAGAACCCTAGAATTCAAATTAATGAAATTTAAGATTCTGGATGGTTTTGGACGATTGAAACAAGTTAAATAGACACTAAGAAAGGTTTTAACATAACTCATTTCAATCCACACACTTTTATGCATAAACACCCAATTCGTTCGAGTGAACAATTTTCCAAAATTAGTTTAAAGAGTTTTAACCATTGGATTTGAAAGATTTTTGAAGTCCTTGTTTAGAATCTTGATCAAAACACTTTAGAACTTATAGATTATGAAAACTTGAACGGATTTTGAAGATTTGGTTTGGGCCGTTTGATCTTGGTGGTTTAGGTGAATGATTTTGTTAAAATTAATTTTCCAAGTTTACACATTCAGTCCCTCAACCTCAAATAGGTCCCAACCAAGATCCATTAACTACCGTTTAGGTAAGACAAAACACTTGTAAGGCAAGAAACTTAACGATACTCCCCTTTGACTTATGAAATAATGAAATTTTAAAACATTTGAGTCCAAGGAGAGTAATTGACAAGAAACGTATCCACCATTTTAGAAGAAACCACATATTTAAGGAAACATGCAAGTACAAGGTTTTATGAAACCGAAAAATATTTACTTTCTCCCCCTCAACACTTGATCGTGAAAATACTGAATTTTGAAAGATTAGAGTGTTGACGAAAGATTTGTATTTGCCATGTTAAAAGAAATATAGATAGAAGAATATTTTTGTTGTTTTATCAGATTTTATAATTTTGTATTTTGTTAGAGGTTTTGGTGTTTGACTGGTTTTAAGAATGTTTTAAGAGTTCATCCAGTTCCTCTGGAGTCAAACACTGCATACCAATCCGGTGAACCAACTCATTAAACCTAGCAGGAGCTAAGGCTTTGGTGAGAAGATCTGCCAGTTGGTATTCAGTACCCACAAAGTATAATTCAACGAGTACCTGTTCCACGTGCTCCTTGATGAAATGATATCTAAGATCGATGTGCTTTGATTTCGAATGTTGAACAGAGTTGCACGAGATCGCAATAGCACACCGATTGTCGCAGTACATCGGGATTACATCAAATACATAACCATAGTCTTTGAGTTGTGTTCTCATCCAAATGACTTGAGCACAACACGCCGACATGGCTACATATTCTGCTTCGGTTGAGGACAACGATGTACAATCCTGCTTCTTCGATTGCCATGACACCGGTTTATCACCAAGAAATTGTAATGCTCACGAAGTACTTTTCCGTGAATCTAAACATCTGCGTGATCGGCGTCTGAAAAAGCTATTAGTTCAAAACCAGAATCCTTTGGATACCAGATCCCTAAATTAATGGTTCCCTTTATGTATCGGAGGATTCTTTTAGCCTCAGAGAGGTGGGTTTCATTGGTCTCGACCGATAACGGGAGCAGAGATATACGGCAAAAACAATATCAGGTCTGCTAGCTGTTAGATACATGAGAGACCCAATGATACTACGGTATTTGGTAGGATCCACCAATTTCCCATGTAAATCAGCGTCTAGCTTCTTGGTATGAGCCATTGGTGTGGCATAGGTGTCACAGTTTTGCATTCCAAATTTGTTTAGCAGTTCAAGGGCATATTTGGACTGACTCAAGAAAATACCACGGGGTGATTGATGAACTTGCAGTCCTAGAAAGAACGTAAGTTCACCCATCATGGACATTTCAAAATGTTTCTTCATTAGTTTTGCAAAAGCGATTGAGTACTTTTTATGTGTTGACCCAAAAATGATGTCATCCACGTAAATTTGAACAATTAAGATGTGTGCCCCGTGATATTGTATGAAAAGAGGTGGGTCAACCGAACCTTTGGTGAATTTATTGGCAATGAGGAAGGATGATAACTTATCGTACCACGCCCGTGGAGCTTGTTTGAGTCCGTACAGAGCTTTGTTCAGTTTGTAGACATGGTTCGGGAACTCGGGATAAACGAATCCTTCTGGTGACATAAACCGTTTCTTTCGGTTGCCCATTCAGAAGCGGTTTTGGCGTCCATCCGAAAGACCGTTATATTCATATGAGCCACGAGCGAGAAAGATCCGAACGACCTCAAGACGAGCAACCGAAGCGAATGATTTTTAAAAGTCAATACCCTCTTCCTGTCTATAACCCTTAGCCACCGGGCGTGACTTGTTTTACGATTACGTTCCCTTCACATCCAATTTGTTCTTCCAAATCCATTTGAGACCAATGACGTAGACCCCTGTTGGTCTTTCAACCAGTTCCCATACTTCAAGACGTTTGAATTGGTTGAGTTCTTCTTGAATGGATTCAATCCGGTTGTCCTTTGTCATTGCGTCTTTAATGTTTTTAGGCTCAGATTGGCAGACAGTGAGTGCATAAATGCAATGTTCACCATCAGTGTGAAGACGTTGTCTCGTTACGACTGGTTGATTCGGGTTACCAATAATATTCTCAAGAGGATGGTCTTTTGTCTAACGATGTGTCGAGGGTTGATGTTGGTATACATTGTGCAAATTTTGAGGATTCAAATGGCTTGTAGATGATTCCGCAACATCAGGTGCAGCAGTTTCATTAGCAAACGGGTTAAAGAACGCATTTGGATCAAAATCTACAGGTGGGGGTACTTCATTAAGAACATCATCTGATGGTTCAGCGTCGTTGGATGCAGTTTGTTCAACTGTTGTTGTAGAGTCAACTGGTGGTGCTTCTTCAACAGTAGTTGTTGTTGCAGGTGTATCAGGTATTGGAATATGATCAGGTTGAGCAGCGAAAACATCGGATACACCTGGAGCACGTTCATCAATGTCATCACTAAACAGCGGAGCAAATAGCTTTTCCATTTGTTGACGAGCAAGCTGGGGGCTTGGTTTAGCTGATGATGGGGTTTGAAGTAAGTTTAAACGGTTGTGACCGGGTTCCAGGCTGTTATGCTCAGAAGCCATCATTAATATAAACAGAGATTGACGAAGTTTCTGAATCAGTTTCCCCCCAAACTAACAACTGTCTTTAGCAGATTTGAAACTTTGATTTAGTAGACATTTCTTCTAACTTTTGAAGTTTTCAGTATGCAGCGGAATTTGTAGAAGAGCAGTAAACCACACAAGGTGAATCTGACTAATTGCGGAAAATCCGTTCGAGGGTAACACGCCAGAAATCAACAGAATCTTCTCACATATGTAGACGCATTACACCAAACAAACCATGAAACACAAAATGAAACGACTTTCCCCTGAATGTTGTGGTCTTTCGGAATACTAATCACCTGTGAATATGCAATAACTCGATACCAAGACCGTGTGTGAGGCATCATAACATCATATTTGGGTAACTTCACACAAGATCACCCATGAAATTGAGACGATAACACCAAAGTGAGACGTTTGAGCCACAGATCGTCTTATTTCTTCCCCTAATTGAAGAAATTCAAGAAGGCATTGGGTTTTCGCAAAGAAGCATGTGGAAAAACAAGGAAGCAATAACCACCTACACACTCTTTCCCCCTCGATGTTTTCAATGATTCAGAATCATACACCACGTATGTTGATGATGAATTGAAGACAGCGAAACCATGTATAAGGAGACATCGAAACCATGTATGTTCAATGAATCGAACAAGTGTGAAGTACCATAAATATCTCGAGAGAATCAACTGCTGATAAAACTTCTCTGTTCATTATGTTGATCATCACCTGTGACATTGTTGTAGGAAACACTTTGTTCTTCTGTTTTCAGAGATTCGATTGGAGGTGCAGCTAGAGTAACGGTTGTTGTTGTAGATTCAGATGTATCAGAAATTAGAGTATTATCAGGTTGTGCAGCGAAAACATCGGATACATCAGAAGCACAAATTTAGACAGAATCTTTAACCAGAGGAGCAAGCAATGTTTCCAATTCTTGACGATTAAGTACAATGGTGGAGCAGCTGATGGATCATTAAATTTTAGACGGTGAGAAACGGGTCCTAAGCTATTTTGTAGTAGGAGCCATTGCTGTTGTACCTGTATAGAAAAAATAGGAGGGGGGACAAGAAAGAAGAAACATGGATCCCCAAGTGTAACTGGGTTCCAGATGTTAGAGGCATAAAGATGTAGTGTCAATTATCTTCTTGACACCTGAACATGCTATTTTGATAAGTTCCTTTCCTACCTCAGGGATGGATGTTGTGGGTTTCACACTTGTGTTGATGCAACTACTTAGTATCTTGCCTGTAGGAATCCACCTAAGACCAACAGTGTTGAAAACTCTACCCGTTGGAATCCATCTAAGGTTAGATCTAGGGGATGTTGAAACTTCTTTTGGGAAGAGTCTGCGTCCTATATTGATCCACCTATTAGGTTTCTGAAATTTTACGTTTAGATCAACGGGTTTATTTCTAACAATTTGTTGAGTAAACTTAGGTTTTGGTTTGCTACTACAAGCAATGTTATGTAATACACTCGAAGGTGATACACTAGGTCGTGAACCTAAGATTCCATCCTTTTGGAGTAGTGCTCTTTTCCTAGCCTTTTCTAGATCATAGTTCTTGTGCAAGTCATTAGTATCATATGAATATTGAATTTTGATGCTCGGTTTAGACATTGTGTTCAAACTAATCCTAGACTGGCCAGGTGCAACTACTTGTAGAGGTTTAACAGAAATAGATTTAATAGAAACAGAAGCATTTTTCTTAGGCCAAGAATGTGGAGTGACTGGATTTGTCAAATGATTATTCTCAACAACTTGGGAGGCAAACCGTGGTTTTGAAGATTTAGAACGTTCAGATTTAAAAGCAGTTGTTTGTCTAACTACTGATTGGTTTCTGATTGTTTGAAGAGACGATTTCCCCAAGATTGTTGGTTTTGAAAACTTAGTATCCACACTCTTGCCAGTTAATCTTCTCAATTTGTTTTGTAAAGCAACATGTGCAAGCCCCTTTGCTTGAATTTGAGCCTTTAAATGCTCATTTTCTTTTACTAATGTATCCACACGATTACTTTGCTCATTTGAATACTGACCATTGTGTCCTGAAGAAAAAGATTTGTTTTGTAATTTAAGTTCAAGAGAGATGCAATGTGCCTCTAGTTTTGAAAAATCTTTATGAAACTGAGCAATGGTCTTTTTGAGAAGAATTATTTCAGATTCAAGAGTTTGATTTGACGTTTCAGTTGAATTGTTAACACGTAAGGGCTCAGACATGAGATAGTTGTCTGGACATTGTGCAACACACTGGTCAACCTCTCCTTCATTACTAAATTCAGGTTGCTCAGTATGTTGTGTCGCATTTACAGTCAGAATATGATCAACAGTAGATAGTACCTCAACCATTTGTTCTTTGTCAAAGTTCGGCTCTGTGTCATAGATGGGTAAGAAATCTTCCTCAACCATTTGTTCTTCGTCAAAGTTGGGCTCGGTGTCATAATTAAGTATGATATCTTCTCGGATCTCTTGTTGTCATCCTGCTTTTCCAATGCTACAACCTCATTGTCCGCATTACCGACAGATGCAGTAATCACAACATTCTCAATGTCCATTTGAGCATTCCTTTCATGTACATCAACTCTTTCACCTTGCACGACTGCGGGATATCGGGAATTTGATGATGTCTGACGCTTGGAATTGTTAATTATTGAATTCAAATTCTCTTTCAGAACAATAAATTCTTCTTCCAATTCCACAAATGCTTTATCAGAATACATTGATTTAAATACTCTCTCTCCTGCAAAAGAATCAAAGAGAAAAGGTGCGAAGTCGATATAGCACACAGAAGGTCGATATAGTGAATTGCAATTTCCCTCCAAAAATAATTTTGAAAAATTTTGACTCTCAAAATTTGAAATTCACTATAAAATTCAATTCTAAGGTTGTAAGAAAAATTTGAGTTATGACAATTTTGACGCCAAATTTTACCCAAAAAATTTGAATTTGGGCCCAAAAATTTGAATTTTTGACCAAAATTTTCACAGTTAAACCAAAATTTGAATCTCGCGTAAAAATTGAACGTTTAGTCTCCCTTAAAAATTAAATTTTACTCAAATTTTCCCGCCAAAAAACTTGTGTTGTTGATGGATCTTTGTAGTCGAATGAAACTTTGTTTGTTGAAGAAGTCCTTAAGCGTAGAAAACCAGCTTATGCGTAGATTAGAACCTTACGCGTAAAAACACCACCTTACGCGTAACAATGAGAATTACGCGTAAGAATAGCTTACGCGTAGACTTGGTGAAGCCTTAGCTTATGCGTAAACCAAAGACTTAGAAGTAAGAACCTTATGCGTTATATTTTCTTAGGCGTAAGACTTGCTTATGCGTAGAAAATGCTTAGGCGTAAGATGTTTACTCGTAAGCTTTTATGCTTATGCGTAAAACTATGGTTTTAACCCAAAAATCCTTTACACTATCACAGTGTAAACGATATCCAAAGTCGAAGTGTTTTCAGGCTTATCCAAGCAAGAAAACACTGAGTAAACCAATAGCACTGAAGAACAAATGAAGAATTCCTTATGCGTAGGATTAGGGTTTGCTTACGAGTAGAAAGTACCAAAAACTGATTTTATGCCCAAAAGTGTTTAGAAACTTGATTTTTATGATGAAATAGCTTCAATATCACCAAAATAACAAGAAAGTTTAAAACTTGATGATCCAAAACTCTTTTTCACCTTACGAGTAAAAAGAGGTACACGAATGAAATCAAGCTCAAAAACACTTCTACACACGTAAAGTTTCAAACTTTTTGCCAAAAACTTAAACTTTAACACCAAATAACCTTTAAAGTACAAGAATCTTGAATTTTAAAGTGTAAAAATGAAAGATTTTTGCGTATGAAAGATTGAAAACGTGAAACTTATGCGTATGAAAAAAACTTCAAAAACAAGAAACGTTTCACCCAACTATTTGGCTAATGATACCACTGTTAGGTTCCCATATTCATAACACAAGCATCAATATAAGAAATAGAGAAGAAGATATCGGATGAACAACACACACACACACGTATGCTAATATGTGAAAGGTTATGCGTAAAGGTGAATGTATGAATTTAACAACCAACCTTCAATAGAAGGTTTACAAGAGTATTTATAGGAGGGAACTAGGGCAACACACCAAGTTCTCATCCTTTCCTTATTAGGCTTAGGCCAAGGCTTATGGGCCTTCTACATAAGCCTTAGCAAAATATCAAACATAAAGGCCTAATTAAGCTAACTATTACATATTGATTACTAACACTTGAATTCTAGTTTAGGAGTGATTCCAACAGTGTCCAAGGATATTGATATCCTTGATGATGTCGTAATAAGGAGTGGGTCTCCTTTGGGATAGGTGTTGTGTAGTGTTGGGTAGTAATTCCTCCTTTGTAATGGAACTCGGTATCTAGCCTTGTACCGGATAAATTGTAGGCGACGTTGTGATAGGTTTGGTTCTACCTCGTGGAAGAACCCGGTGTCTAGCCTTGTACCGGAAAAAGAGTAGGCAACGTTGTAAAGGCTTCTCCGCCATAAGGATTTTGTATCGTGTAGTGCTTACGAACTCTCGAGTAGGTGACTCGGGGAGTGGAGTAGGGCAAGGAAGGTGTCCTTGTAGCCGAACCACTATAAACACTCGTGTCGTGGTTTTTGTGTTTCTTACTCTTTACCTTTGCATTACATATTTACATATCTATCTATCAACATCCAACATACACATTTAAATAGATTGACATAAGTCGATCTAAATATTTTAAAACGAAGTTTCAATCAGTAAAACTATTCAACCCCCCCCCCCCCCCCCCCCCCCCCCCCCCCCCCCTTCTAGTTTTCCACAAGGTAGTATAAACTCGGAGCACCTACCATAGGGGAGCAATGATAGAAGTAGAGAATTTGGGTCACCCGCCTTTTTGCTTCGACAAACGGGGGAGAAGGAAGGTGTAAACAAGTAACGTTTACATTTTACTATGCGTTACGGTTTACATATTTGTCATCACCAAAAAAAGGGGAGATTCTTAGTGCAAATATTGCGATATTTAAACTAAACTGTCTCTTCGGTTTTAAGAATGACAAACATGTAACTTGTAATACATAATGTAAAATGCATGAGTTACTCATAACAACAAATCATCAAAGCATACTTACATCAACAACTCTCGACGTCTCAGGTATGTTTCAACACGTTCGAATATGTCTGTTGCGTTGCGTTATGATCAAATAATTATTTTTTTCATACACTTGACACTTTTACACATAAGCCTCCACCACAAAACCCCCCAAATTAGTTAGATCTACACCAAATAAACTTTCCACCATAAAAAGACAAAATTTGGAGTGTCTGTAGTACAGACGGTACCGTTAAATGCAGGGAGGATACCCTCGTCTGTCAAACAGAATTTTTTGTCTATAAATAGTGGCTCAATTTTACACTTAAAATAACTTTTACACACACATTTTCCAGATTTTCTCTTATGTTTAACACACTTTTAATATCCTTAAATCCACGATAAAACTTTGATCATAATGCTTCTAACTCTCATTTGTTGCAAGCATACTTTTATGATCCATCCAAGCAAGCTTAGAGATCTTGCTATCTACACACATATGAAGATCTACCACAACAAGATTAGTGCACTTGTGATCTTCATCTTTAAAGGCTTTTTGTCAATAGAAGTTCATCCATATCAAGATTAGATTTCTTGATATTTAGATTAGGCACTTTGATTCATTTTTTACTACCATGTCTTGCATCTTACTTTGTAGATCCACCACATTTGCTTCTTTGTGTAGATCGTGTTGATCATGTAGATTTGGTTGATTGTTTAGATTAGGTAGATCGACTAGATTGTATTGATTGTGTAGATCGGGTAGATCATGTAGATCGAGTAGATCAGGTAGATCTTGTTGATTGGGTATATCATGTAGATTGGGTAGATCATGTTGATTGGGTAGATCGGGTAGATCATGTGTGAGATTGGTACTAGCTAGATTACTACTCAACATTCAGTTTAGCGTCGGAAATTTATAGTAGGCGACGTAAAGGTTTGTTATGTTGGGCCATAAACATAAAGGGTTTGGATGCAACCGCAGAAGAACTCGACATCTAGCTTAGTGTCGGAAAATATTGTAAGCGACGTTGTATGATTTTCTCCGGCTAGAAAGGAGCTTTTTGATTAGTGAAGTAACTTTTGAGTTGGGTACCCAGGGAGTTAGGGCGAAGAGGAGCTTCGTAAATGAACCACTATAAATCATTGTGTCTGATTTGCACTTTCTTTTACTCATCTCTTTACGCTTATTTTTGCATCTATCACTTTACATTTATATTTGCATTGCGTTTATGTTTGTGAGGTTTGTTGCTTATATTGTGTTAATTATGTTTGTATTATGGCCATGATATTTATATTGTGTCTATGTTTCTGTTATGGTGACATGCTTCGCTTATTGCTTTCTGCTAACTATAGTTGTTAAGCTATTATTGACACTTTTCATATTACGTCACACTTGATTTATTATTTGATACGAAAGTTTTATGTTAATATTGGGACGTATTTGCAACGCCCCCCCCCCCCCCAACAAAACATATACCTCTTCCGACTTGTCACTAATCCTGTTGACCTCCAATCACAAACGACGATTTTTGTTGTAAATGCAATTTATACCCAAACAAAACGTACTTTGGCCGTGCAAACTTTGCTTTTAAATTCCTTGATCCGCCCTGCAATGCAAATGTAATACAGTAGAATCGTAACACTACTCTTTACCAACCAAAAACCTAACATTAGTTAGATTATTCCCAATTTGGAAAAACAACACCAACTGAGCAATAAAACATGATATTCTCCCTCCCTATTACTCATTAGCTATATGTAAAAACAATTAACACATAAGTAAAATATCGCTAACCAAAATGCGCTCATAAACCTCAAACAGAAACTACATTCCTTAACACATATACATTCATAAGAACTAACAACCACCAATAAGATTAACTGGTTCAATCCCGCTCTGTTACGCTTTCAGCATTAAGGCTCTCAGCAAACGTCCACAACTTGTCCAGGTCAGCGGGCTTCGAGATTTCTAATTTATCAGCATCACAATTGTTGTCATCATTGATATGTGTAGGTGTTCTACTGGGGCTACGAATCAAGATTGGTGATGTACAGAACTGTGGAGTGGCAAATGGAGAGGAATAAGGGGTGTGTTGGATTGAGAAGGGACTAGGGGACATTCGTTTTTGGATAGGACGGCCTCCTAAACCTCCTCGATTGAAAGTAGATAATGATTCTGAAGACACACAACGTTTGGTAGCATCATCTACAAAGATAACATCATCAATTCTTGCCATTATGTTAAATGCCAAGCTTTCCATTACCCTTGAGTAGCTTTCAAGAATTGACTGCCCAACATCCTGCAACCATAACACATAAAAACGTAATTAACACAAAGATATTGATTAGAAATCAGGCTCAAAAGTTAAAATTAAAATCAATCAGGTTGATATTACCTAATGCCCGTCATAATACATGTACATTATTTATTAATCAAATGTTTATCATGGTGACGAAACAAAGACATTAATGTGATGATTTGGAAAAGCTCAACCAAAAAGTTCAATTCAAACCAAATATCTTTCAATAATTGACAAAAAGCGTTGCCAGTCTAGCAATAATGACCAGTACAGAACTTGGCCAATACCTCTAAAGAAAGTGATGTGTGCATGACTAGTAAAACTTGAAATTTGTCCGGAACAAAAGAGAGTATATGAAGACAGTTTGATACACATACCTTGTTATATTGAATTTTGCTCATATCTAACGAAGTTTGCGGAAGGCCAGGAAATCGAAGTCTCAAGCTGTGTAGCAGAGTTTCTGCTCTTTGTGCTAAATATGTGTTCTTGTCTCCATCAGCGACTAAGCCCTTAACTTTCCCACTCCACGATGAATGTTTGGCTTTTTGATTTGTATGCTTTTTGTGATCTTTAAGTTTCCATGCATAGACTGCTCCCTCAACCCTATTAGCTACTTCCAGAGTGTGATGCTCTGAGGACAAGTCTAGGCAATCAAGAAGACATTCAGGAGAGAACTTTTCTGCAGTTATATAGCGATAGATGATGTCGCCTAAACACGCTTTGCCATTCTGTTTTAATCATCAACCAATAAAGATTAGATAAAAAAGCAAAATACACGCCACATTCCATAAAAGATCATAACTGTAGCTAGAAAAACAGATGAAAATGCTACTTAAGTGATATAAGAAAAAAAAATGTAAACATCTGTATTTGCAAAGAATAAGAGAAGCATGTGTTTGTTAAGAAGTTATTGACATAACATCTAAAGATTTGGAACAAATGTAGTGTCGAGCAAAAAACTTTAATCGCAAAACACAATGGTTAATAGAATCAAACTCGATTCAGATAAAACTGAAATTAAACATGCATATCAGCATAACATTTCGTTCTTGTATCGAAACATATATAAAGTACGATTAAGTTTGGTTTGAAACTCACGAGAGGCATAAATCATTAAAGAGACATTTAGCAAACATGACCCGTATTCATACATAGGCAATATGTCACTAGATCCAATGTAATATTACCGCTGACTTACAAATCAACAAAGTAGCAACCAGTGTTATGCATACAAATCAATGAAACCGCATTTGGGACATCCATACTGGCAAATCCACAAATTCATTACATTATAAATCAACTTAAGAAATAATACATAAGTTCAAAACTGTACCTTTGGTAGGGATTCCAAGTATGCACTTGGGATCTCCATTTCAGCAAGGACATTGCTATTTATTGCCAATGCAGCCTTCAGAATCTGGTGTGTGCAGTCCCTACACTGCTGCAATCTCTTCCTTGCATCTTCAGACAACCCATTGGCAGGAACTTTCGGATACGGCAACCACCATTTCTCTTCCTGTCTAATTGAAGGCCTCCCACCACAAATACGAGATGGAAACGATTCACAACCGTCACTTTCTGCTAAAACAATGCCACGATCAACATACCAAAACTCTGTCTTACAAAACCCGTCTAACATATTAATCAACATCGAATCAAGCTTCTTCAAAGCTGGAAGATTCAAAGCCAAGTCGGCACGTGGCCGTGTTTCCATTACTTCGTAACTCCCACCAGAAGGCGACTCTTGTATTGACGGCACAAAATCTACAATTGAGTCGCTAACCGACAAAAGCCAATCCATTTCCCTTTGCCACATTGCCTTCTTTTGAGGTGCCATTGGCTCCAACCTCCACAGCTCCCCAAATACAGAAGCTTCACGTCCCAAAACAAAATCAGAAAAACACACAAAATCTCAATAACATTTATAAAACTAAACTAAATAGTCACTAACCAGAAAGATTGGTTATAGCGTTTGAAATAGCTAAAGCAGTACATACGCCTTTTCCCCCACCAGACATGTCTTCTCCAAGCAGAAGCTTAGCAAATTTTTCCTTCATCATATCAATTTCTGCAAATTTACCCAAATTTTCAAACAAAATTATGACACTAGCCTATATAAAAAGCTTCAGATTGCCAAAAACGATATCGACGAACAACTCCATGTCGAACATAACCTGTACAACAAACTAATGCACACAAATGGGCCCGCAAAAAATACCAAATTGTAATCTTTTAGACTTATCATCAAATGTGATACACACATATTCATTTACTCATGTCCTTATCTCACATCAAACTAATCAAACCAATATTTAATTAACAGCAAACGATATAAATTTCAGTAGTCACACATACACCAAACAAATTAACATGATTTTATCAAAAGGGGGTTTCTGGGATTTGCTTATTATTCCTGCTTATGTTTCTACTTTAAAAATAAAAATAAAAAAATAATAATAACAAATATACTCTTAAAAAATGGTGTTTGTAATTGCTTGCTTGGTAAAATAAAAATAAAAATACCGGGGTGTTGGTTAAGCTTACTGATGGGCTTATACAGGTTTTTGATGTCAAAAATTGAGCTTATGAAATATAAGCCGAAAATAGATAAATTCATAAGGCCATAAATAAGCTTAAAGAAACATCCTCTAATTTGAATTTAACTTCGGCTCGACTAATCAGAATCTGTTTAATATCACTATCCTAACATTTTAAATAACAAGAAAATGACGTCATCTCGTAACATTGAGACGATTACAAGATCCAAAAATATATAAAACTAAAAAATTAAATAGAAAGATAAACTAACCAGTATCAGGCTTTTTGTTATCCTTGTTCTTATCCCAAACAATGGCGTCATCAACAACCACCGAAAAACTAAATTGAAACGTTAAAGACTTCAACGAACTTGAAGAACTTGAACTTTCAGACTCGCTGACATCAGCACTTAAACTATAACTTCCACTGTGAGTATTAAACTCTTCCGATGAACATAAACTCGCTGCCATTTTTAAAACAATCTTATTTTTTTATAAAAATAGGCATTGCTAAAGTTACGGTGACGGCGGTGTCGCTCACGGTGGTTGCCGGTGATAGGTGAGAGAAGAGTGGAGTGTAATATATAATAGGAACAGACAGGGTACTTTTTTGGCTAGATATATTTGTTAGTCAAATGTTTTGTTTTAAGGACTTGAATTTATTTGAATGTCATGAATTGGCCCTTGTGGTTTTTTATTTGGTCATATCTATTTGTCTCTAGTTATTCTTCAACGAAACATCATCCCGCCTACTCATCTTCTTTTCTTCATCTTAAATAAAAATTTATTTACTTTCTTCTTTTTTTTTTTGTGTGTGAAGAATGTAGTAGTATTTTTGTTTGGTTTTCTTATGGGAATTTATAGAGTTTGGCTGGAACAATGAGTTTGAAATTATGTTGGATTGTGAACTTTTTTCCTTTTTATTAAGTTATATTAAGCAAAACTTTTAACTAGATTTTTTAAAAAATAAAATAGTCGTAGCCAACTTTGTCTATTGTAATTGACATCTTTCTTAAATTGTTTTATTTTAATAATAGATTAAGTTTTTCATGTTCATGTTCAGTGAACGGGTTTACCTTAAGATCTAATGTGAAGACTAAGGTGTCTGACAACCGTGTCACATTGGCATATTTAACTTGTTTTATATAATTTTTTTTTTTTTTTTTTTTTTTGATATAAAATCAATACGTGTACTATAATAATAAATTATGTTTTAAAAGTTAATGTAGTTTTTAATTAATTACTCTCTGATAGTTTAGTGACAAAAAGGATAGTGACTATCAAACTAATATGTCTGAGGTTTCAAATTAAATTTCTGCTAGGTAAACAATCTGGAAGTTGTCACATTAACCTCTTGAAAATGAAAAGATTTTACCTACTTTAAGTCTGTGTGATGATGGTCTCAGATCCCGTTGATTAGTCGGCTAAAAGGTTAAAAAAAAAAAAAAGGTTCTTAATTCCGGTATAAAATAAATATAAGAGTAGTCTAATCGTATTATAAATATAAAATTATATTTTTTGTTAATATGAAAAATATGTTTCTAACCAATCTAAGCTAACAAAACCTAAATGTTAAAAGTGTAAAATGAAAGAAATGAACTTCAATTGAAGTTGGCAGAAATGGTCATGTGGTAGTCCAGTGTGCTTTTTGGAGTTGTGAACGTGATGGTAGACAAGGATTAATTATCTATATTCAATTTTTCAACCATTTTGTTTGTTGTGCTTATTAATTCTCAATCTAACCTTTTCACATGAAAAGTAAATTAATCAAAGCAATATTTTACGTGAAATTTAATTTGCTATTGAATTTAGTTTGTATTTATTTTTCTTTTGAGAATTGCATATATACCCACTATTTTTTTAACAACATTATATTATGAATAAATAAAAAATTAGCAAAAAGCTAGATATTACATAAGCATTTAATCAATGTGTCCAACTACTAAACTTACAACCTATAAACTTAAGTCAAGAAAAAAATACAAACGAATACTATCAAGAATGTCACATTCCTAACTGAATGAGAGTTAAATGTGACACTGTTACGATATGGCTAAATCAACCACAAAGATGACACAATAACATATACATAGGTTGCTTATTCTCTCTAAAAAATGGGCCACGTACTCAACCAATCTCTCCAATCATTATTAGAATCGAACAAATGCATAGAAGTGCCGCACCACACATGAACGAGCCTCCAAATACTCCTAGTTGTATTGCACTTAAAAAAGATATTTTGGTTAGACCCCACACTACTGTTAACGAACATGATATTTCTTGAATTACTATGCCTCAGGATGAAAGGTTCAACTGGGGCGGAAGCCTTTCTAACGTCATTCGCCATATAAAAATATTAAGTTTTTCGTGGTAAAATTGTATCCCATGTCGTCGAAGGATCCAAAGAAGGCAATAAATGATCATCAATGTGACGACGAGTAATTCCAACTGAAAAAAACCATCGTTGGCTAAAGCTCATACACATGTATCCGTATCAGAGTCCATATCTATGTTACCAATTTCAGCCAACATGTCAATAAGAGAGGATGAGGTACGAACTTCTATATCTGTTCTAGATTAATTCCAAACTCAATGACCGTTAGAGATCCGATTCCTAATAAAACAATCCTTATTTTGCTCCAAACCATACAACCTGTTGAAACGTAGATACAAAAGAGAATCACCAAGCCATGTATCCTTCCAAAATCGAGCAAGAGTACTTCAACCTACTTTGAAGCGCAAGGAATCAACAGGAAGTAAGCCACTCGAGTTCAAGTGACTATTTGCCTACAAGCCATTTGTTTTGCACCATGTTGATCAAAACCCCCTTCTTACCCAATTGCATGCTTATGCATTAATTGTTCTTCGAAAAAGCTTTTTAAGAATACATTTCTACTTCTGTTGATACAAAAGTTGGGCGTTCCTTGTTTGGAGCTCCGGCTCTCGTACCAATTGAGAATCGTAGCTTGAGACCTGCGCACTAAGAAACAGAAAACACCGTTAGGCTTACCGTGGGATTGTCTCCCATGATTATCCTCCGGCGTGAGAGTAAGTAATCGGTTTATGGTTTAAGGAGTGTTAGGGTTGTGAGATCGTACCTTAAACGAGGGATGTGATTCCCTTTATATACGCACGGAATCCTTGTTGGTTCCGTGTTCCTCAACCTTCGGCGTATCCCACCTTAATCGGTTGGGAATGATTATCTTCCTATTTAGAAGATATCGGATATCTATTCCATCAATAGATGCGGGCTTGGGCCTTCATGAGCCCAAATGTTTAGTCCGCTTAGCCCAGTTCGTACCGGGCCAAGTTAGTATTGGACTTTAGTCGGGTCCGTGACCCGGATATAGACTATACGTCATCATGTCCCCCTAGTCTAGTATGCGCAGTGACTAACTGCGGATGCTAGACTAATAATCCGTAGCCGATTAAAAACTTTGAAGCGTATGCAAGAAGCCATAAACATATACCCTCCAGTACGTTGTACCTAGACATGAAATTGGATAGTAAACGCATCGTTATTCGGGGAAAGTTCTGTCCCACGTCCCATCGAATCAATCTCAACCACACAAGTGAAGTTAGTGGGATCCACGTGTCACATATCTTGTGGATGAGAAATAGGATATAAACCACCGTTTCAGTTTCACAATGGCACTCACCGTAAAAAGAAAAAGTCGCCATTGTTAAAACATATATGCAGTTGTGATCCAGAAAATAAACCACTTCGAGGTAGCCGCGCGTACGCCTTTGTAAATCAAACACCATGGTCAAACAACTGCATGATTTCACCTCTGATCTATCCACGAGTGATCTTTTAGAATTCACCTCGGATTACTATATCCCACTTGACGTGCATCCGGTTGTTCCGGGTGCGCGGGCCTCCATTGTCGATTTCCCCGAAGGAAAATAGGGTATACACACGTTTCTTTGAGTTCGCCAATCAACGTGTGCCTATATCTGATTTACGTGCGATGTGCTAAATTATTACGAGCTGCACCTATCCCAATTACACTGTATTGGTGCAGCCAAAATTACCAATTTTGAGGTGAACTGTCGTTTGCTGGCGGTTAACCCCACCATCAACCTATTCCGCGCATTCTATCATACAACATGGGCGCATGGGTGGGTTACCTTTGCGGCGCCTGGCCGGCTTTGCTACATCGAGAAGCTAGATGCGCTAAGGAATTGGAGAGAGTCCTTTTTCGGGTGGGACGACACATGCTTCCCGTGGCGTTATAATTTTTCACCCGGTACGCTGCCGAGAGACGAGTGCCCTTTGCTCGGATCATATGTCTCCGAGGATGCGGGCGATAAATGCAAACCGCATCCCTATCAGTTCTTATCCTGAGGAGTTTTTAGTGCATATGGGCATCAGCCGTAACTACTTTGGTCCCGAAGATGAGATCCCGATCTTCTTAGGTGCCAATGGCCAGGGTGGGTACTCGCTCTTCCGCACCCCCTTTTGTAGTTAATGTAAGAATTTGTCTTCCTTTGTCCACACATTATATAACCGATGTCGTTTGTTGTTTCCTTGTGCGCAGAGATGGATCTTTCTTGTTGTGCATTTGGCGAAGCCCGTTGAGGTAGGGACAGGAGTACGTTCCCTAAAAGAAGGGGAGGAACCTATACTGGCTGCTACTGCTGGTCATGTCATGGAGATGAACATGGGGAAGCGGTACAAGTTCCTCTTGCAGGTGGAAGCGACACCACTACAAAGTGTTCCCAACCCCAAAGTGCCTTCTGCTGTAGCGCAGCCACCCCCTGTAGCCGTGGCGCCACCTATGGACGAAGAAGAAGAGGAGTCAGAGGCTGGGTTAAAGCGCAAGCGATCCATCGGAGAGGATGGCGCAGGCCCTTCACGGAAAAAACGCCCTGTGATCCTCACTGTGGAGGTATCGTCCACTGATGAAGCATCTTCGCACCCCTCGGCTACTATCGCTGGACCGCAGTAAGTGATGCCTTCAGTATATGACGTTTTTTTTTTGCGCCAGTTTTGTTACATAGGAGCCTAACAATTCTCTGGTAAACGTACACAGGGTGGAGCGGTTTGCAGAGTCACCCCCAAGCTAGTCCGTGCGTTCTGCGCATACTGAGCCGCATAGTCGAACGATGAAGACCTGTCGATGTGGATGCCCATGGAGCAATTGGTCGAAGAGTTGGTGCAGGTCTCTGCACATCAGGCTTCGCTAATTGTGAAGTTGAAAGACCAAGTTTCGGTAGGAGTAGTCAAGATTCGCAAAGGGATCAGACGATAGCGTTCTTTGGAGGCGCAATGGCGAGCACCGGCGCATTGGAATCGGTGAGGCAAAGGATCAACGCGCGACGCTCGAAACAGTGAAGAAAAGATGGCGCTGATGTACCAAATAAACCAAGAGCGTGCGGATGTTGCCAGGTATAAGTCTGCGTGCCATTGGGTACTTAAATATCTAGAGAAGGGCAAAGATGCGATGACATCCCAACTTGAAGAGCTTGGTACCACGGTCAAGAGTGCTCTTGAAGCGCAGGAGATGAAGCTGCGTAATCTGAGCATACAGTACGACGAGGAATTGTATCCCCAACTCTTGTCCACTATTGCAGAGCGTCGATGGCTCATAAGCCATGGCTTGCGCCTTGCGCGCTTACTACTGGAATCCAAGGAAGTGGTAGATGCGTTCGGGGACTTGTTCAATGCGCCTGGGCGTGGTAAGGCGAAGCGATGGAAAAAGCGCATGAGGGGGTCCGCTAAATGTGCCTTTGGAGAAGGTGCACGGGTATAATGCGCAGGCATATCTGAGTTGGTGTCCGCCATGGAGCGGTTGAAGTCTCTAGAGTTTCCAATGATTTCTGAATTGGAGCGCGACCAAGACTATCCAATTGGGGTGATAATGGAGGGGTTGACTTTGGCAAAGCACCTTTCTGAGGATGCAGAGGCGCTAATCGATTACTTTTGAAACCCAACGAATCTCATTGCAGGTACCTTTTTGTTCGCCCTCGTGATATCTTGAACCCGTTTTGCTGGAAAAAGAAGTCCCGTTGAAGCAGGTCCTGGAAGCTCATGCCACAAGGCTCGCGAAGAAGAAAGGTGTCAAGGGTAAAGCCATTTTGTGTGGTGTTGGCGCGGCGCATCTCCCTCGTTCTGACGGGGTGCCTGTGAATGTCGCCACAGTATCTCGTCAAGATTCTGATTTGTTAAAGAGTTTGAACGAGATTAAGGAGTCGAAAAACGGCGTAGGTGGCTCTCCCCTTGAGCGTTGTAATAGCTGGTAGGTGTATGTATTGTAAAGTAACAAACCTTTTGTAATAACTCGTGGTTATCTAATGAAAATATCTCTTGTTGAGTTCATGTATGAAAGTTGTAATATACTTAAGTGGCTAAATGTAGCGTTTGTGGCATAGTCGTGTATGTTGTGATATGTAGCGTACTTTAAATATCACTTTAAGGAATCAAGTATTTTAGTTCCAAAGTTGTTAAACGTGCACGTGTGCGTTGTAGCGCATCCGTCGTAGGAGGTGTACAAAACTTATTCCAACGTCTTGATAATAAGGTGTTTAACAAGGATACGTGATCCAGTGTTGATGGGTTTGCAACCCTCTTATTCAACAAGTTGTTTAGTAGGTGAACTTATCCTTTTACCATCGTGGGTTTGTTATGGTGCATGCACGCCATCGTGGGCAAGAAATAAAAAGGTTGTTAAGACATAGAGTATATGGAAATAACAAATATGCCGCGGAGTTAGCTAGAAACCGCGGTGTTTTATTGATACTTGCAAGTTTTTATAATAAGTAAACAAGACAATTATTCTAAGCAAAAGAAAAAAAAAAGTAAATGCATAGATGTTTATTGGGCATTGGAAGTGCGAGAGCGTCTGTGCGCTAGGCCGTAGCCATTCCTATAGATAGCACCTCTTGAGGTTGCAGACGTTCCATGTGCGTGGCAATTCACGACCATCCAAGCCTCAGAGTTTGTACGCGCCTGTTCCTAGTGCTTCAGTAACCTCATAGGGTCCTTCCCACTTTGGTCCAAGCTTACCTGTGTCTTCAGTGTGGCTTGCGTCATTGGCGTGGTAGACAAAATCACCTGGTGCGAATGAAACATTGCGCACTTTAGCATCATAGTATCCTTTCATCCTTGACTTTGATTTTGCTTCCCGTATAGCTGCGCGTTCGCGCCTTACTTCTAGCAGATCTAAGTCGATGCGCCTATCGTCATCATTGGTTGTCACGTTGATTTCAGCAGTGCGGATAGTTGGCATGCCGATCTCTGCCGGTATGACGCTTCGTCCCATAGACTAAAGAGAAGGGAGTGTCGCCCGGTCTGTGCGGATTGAGGTGCGGTGCGCCCACAAGACATGTGATAACTCTTCTACCCATCTTCCTTTGTGCTTTTCTAGGTGTGCCTTAATTCCTTCACCCAAGCTTCTATTCGCTCGTTCCACTAGGCCGTTAGTTTGTGGATGCTTAACGGCGAAGTGTTGTGTTATGTTAAGCTTCTCACACCGGTCCCGAAAAGGTTATCACATAATTGTTTCCGTTGTCCGAGATGATTTCCCCAGGAGGCGAAGCGGCATACAATGTTTTCCCATACTAAGCGCTTCACGGTTGCCGTGATTGTTACCACCGCCTTCGCCGATCCATTTGGTGAAGTAATCTATGGCGACTATGAGAAATTTTAGTCCACCCGCTGCGATAGGAAAAGGGCCCGCGATGTCAATACCCCACTTGTAGAATGGCCATGGTGTAGTTATTGGGGTTAGCTCGTCTTTGTGGTTGGCGTGGGGCGGGTCTATAAACTTGGCAATCGTTGCACTTCCTTATTAAGTCCCGTGCATCACGGTGCATGGTCGGCCGATAGTATCCCGATCGCATGGCGCGTGCCACAACGGACCGTGGTCCTGAATGCATACTGCATGAACCTTCATGGATTTCTCGCAGTACGTAATTTGCTTGTAAAGGGCCGACACAACGGAGCCATGGTTGCAGGAAGGAACGTCGGTATAATATGTTGTCTCGCGGTTCGAATCTTTGCTGTGCGCCGTATCCTGCGAGCTTCCTTCTGCTCTTGGGGTAATGTTCCCTTGCTCGGGAAGTCCATTATCGGTGTCATCCATGTAGGATCTTCCTCCTCTATTATCGTGGAGATTTCCATCTCCGAAATTGACTTGCTTTTTAGTGTTTCCACCAGCACTTGCTTTGATAGATGTGCAAAGCTTGTCGAGGCAATCTTGCTCAGTGCATCTGCCTTGCGGTTTTCCCCTCTAGGAACTTGCTTTATAGTGAACCTATCAAAGCTTTTTAGCAGCGTCTTGGTTTTATCAAGGTACTGGATCATATTATCTTCTTTGGCCACGTATTCACCCAACACGTGGTTGGCCACTAGGCGGGAATCCACGTTTGCCTCTAGGTTACGTACACCCATTCGACGCAATGCGTAGTCCAGTGGCGGGCCGTACTCTGCCTCATTGTTTGTTCTTTGTGAATTCAAAGCGCAGTCGTAAGTGAATTCCATTCCCTCGGGTTTGTGAGAATGAGGCCCGCTCGATCCATCAATGCATGAGGATCCATCGTAAACAAGATCCATGGATCTTGCGGCTCGGTCTTAATTGGTGTGGATATCTCGTCTGTCGGCTTTTCAATGATGAAGTCCGCCAGAATCTGTCCTTTGATTGCGGTACGTGGTCTGTATGAGATGTTGTGCTCACCTAACAATACACTCCACTTGCAGTCTACGATGCGTCGAGGTTTGGAGATGATCTGCTTGATCGGTTGATGCGTGATTACTGCTATTGGGTGTGCTTGGAAGTACTGCGCGGCCGTTTAGCAGCAAATACCAACGCCAGAACTAATTTTTCCATGGCACTATAGTTCATCTCCGTCTTCTTGAGTGCCTTGCTTACGAAGTAGATGGGAGTTTGTCGAGTCCCTATCGTGAGTAACATCTGCCTGCCCTTCATCATGAGACAAATACATGATTAGCTCTTCTTCGGTGGGGTGCGACAAGTGTTGGGAGCGTTGCTAGATGTTGTTTAAGCTGAGTGAAGGCCTCTTCGCCTCGTAGTCCATCCGAAATCACCTTTCTTTATACACTTCTTGAGTGTTTTGAAAAGAGGCGTGATTTTTCTGCGATTTGGATAAGAACCTGTTTAAGCCGGCCAACTTTCTGTTGAGAGATTGGACTTCTTTCAACGTGCGCGGTGAAGGAAGTTCGATGACCACTTTTGTCTTTTCTGGGCATGGTTTTATGCCGTCGGGTTCTATTAGGTATCCAAGGAACATGCCTTCATGCGCCGAAGGTACACTTCTTAGGATTCAACTTCATATTGATCTCTCTTAGAGTTCGACGTTTCCTCGATGTCACGCACTAGTTCATCTTCGGTATGGCTTTTTATGACCAGGTCATCAACATAGACCTCTAGTTTGCGGCCCACCTGTTTTCGGCGTTATCCACTAACCTCGGTAGGTGGCGCTGCATTTTCATGCCGAAGGGCATTTTTGTGTAGCAGTAAACACCTTGGCTTGTATGAAAGGCTGTTTTTTCCTCGTCCTCCCTAGCCATTTGGATTTGATGATATCCCTTGTACGCGTCGAGGAAGCACTTCAATGGATATCCGCACAGAGATTCTATTTTCCAATCTATCTCGGTAAAGGATAGCGATCTTGTGGACATGCTTTGTTAAGGTCGGTGAAGTCTACACACATTCGCCACCCGTCGCTCTTCTTTACCATGACCGGATTGGAAAGCCGGTCATGGTAGTAAACTTCCCGCATGATCCCTGCCTCTACCGGTTTTGTACCTCTGCCAAGATTGCTTGCGCGCGCTTCGGGGCTTGGCCGCGCTTCTTCTGGCGTATGGGTGCGTATCCCTGTCGGATTCTCAGTTTATGCTCTGTGATAGAGCGTGGTACTCCTGTCATGTGTTTAGGCTCCCATGCAAAAATATCCAAATTCTTCTGCAGGAGTGCACATACAGTTGTTTTGCTGTTGTCCGACAATGAACCTCCGATGGATACTTCCTGTTCCGGGTATTCGGGGTGAATTGCTACTTTCAGATTTGGAACTCTGTTTGTCTGCTGTGCTAGAGTTGGTGCCGTCTCGCATGCAATCGTGTTGCATTCTCTGTGTGGTATAGTGGTGTTGTAAAGAGTAACAATACCACCTTCCACTGTGAATTTAAGCATCCCATGCGCTGTTGATGGCACTGCTCGCATAGCTGATATTCCAGGTCTCCCAATAATGCCATTGTATGGCGAAGGAGATTTAATCACCATGAATTCCATCCAGGCCGTTGCGGAGTGCTCTTCGTTTCCAATGCTGACAGGTAATCATATTTGCCCCATAGGCCATATCTTCTCACTGTAAAACCGTCCAACGCCGTTCGACCGGGATTAATCGACTTTTTATTTCAGGACGCAATCGTTTGAAACAATGCTCGTACATGATGTCGTGAAGCTCCACCATCAACATACATGCGGTGGATGTCATGACCTCCCGCGCTTATCTCTATAGTGAGTGGTTCCACCACTGCGTTGTCCGCAGTTAAGGTGGGGAAAGAGATCTCCTTTCCACGTGAAAAATCCTGGTGACCTTCGCCTTGTTACCCCGCCATGATTGTATCATGTAAATGGTGTCGGGATTGTCTTTAGGTGTCTCTTTCTTATTGCCACTCTTCTGTTTGTCCTTTCCTTCTTTAATATGCTTGACCAAATGGTCCAATCTGCCCTCTTTGACCATTTTGTCAATGAATTGGCCAGATTGGACACATTCATTAGTGGTGTGGCCCTTCTGCGCGTGGTAGTCACAATATCCATTCCCAGTGCGCCGATCCTCTAGGGTGCGCATTTGTGGTGGTCTTGGGAAGTTTGCCCCTTCTGTCGCGAGTATTTCCTTTGGGGTTTTTATCAGCGGGGTGTATATGTCATTATCTCTCCCGCTTCCCTGACCGCGATAGCTTCTATTACGGTTGCTACTCCGGTCATTGGGCTGTCTCCCAGGTTGTTCCTGTGACCGGTAGGTGGAGGAGTTTCTTTTGCTATCCGCCGCGGCGGCTTCTCCTTGGACGAAGGACCTAGAGCGTTTCATGAGTTCATCAAAAGTTTCAGGAATCTTGTCATTCAATCTCTTGATGAGTTCTGGGTTATTAATTCCATTCATGAAACCGGAGATTTTTAGCACTTCCGGGCATGCTTTAACTTGCATGCATTCATCTTTAAAACGCTCCATGAATGCGCTCGTAGTTTCTCCTTGGCGCTGCTTTACCCTGGCAAGTTCGACAGGGTTTTTAGCGCACTTTTTCTGTTGAGTAAAATTTAGGCGGAACGCCTTTCTTAATTCCTCAAAACTATTTATACTTCGTCGTGGAAGTTTGTTAAACCAGTTCCGCGCGCTTCCCACTAGTGTGGAGTTAAACATATGGCACCACCGGTTGTGGCCAATTCTCAATAGTTGCGGCTGATTCGAAAATTTTAGGTGATCGTGCGGATCACCGTTCCGTCATAGGTCTTGACATTAGCAGGCATGCGCCTCTTCTTATTTTTAGAGAAATTGCTAATGCGTCTAGTGAACGCGTCCACCTTCTGACGACGCCATGGAAGAGACATGTCCTCCTCTTGGTCATTGTGTCTACTTCTTGACTTCCAATGTCCTGTATCACTATCCTCGTTGTCCGAGGAGTTATCAGAGGACGAGTTTTCCTTCCTTCGGCGCTTGCGCGGCTATCTCCGAGTCTGGACTGGAAGGACTTTCACTTGGGGAGTACTTCCGCCCCAGTCTGTCATGCACTTTACGGCTACCCAGTCTATCATAGACACTGGTACGCCGTTCACCTTCATCACTATCGCTAAAGTGGTGAGAGTGGGATGCCTCATCATCCTCGATCCTTTTCCTGATTCTGTTAAACACAGGAGATCGGCGGTTGTCTCTGCCGCGCTTCTCCTTCTCGGCGAGGTGGTGAGGTTTCAGTATTCGAGTCAAAACTGAGTCGGGTTTGTAGGCTCCGACCCGACCTTTTTCTAGCCTCCTCTTGCATGAGGGCAGTCAAGGTTTCATAATTTTGGGATACGAAATCCCTTGGTGTTAATTCCGGTGCGACCCCTTCTAGGGCGAGGGTATTCGCTTCTGCCGCTGTGTCCTTATCTTTATCCGGTGCTTTTGTCAAGTCAGTCTCTAGTACTGGTTTGATGGGAGTGGTAAGATCGGTCTTGCAGTGGATCCACTATGCTGGTAGTGGTTGTGGTGGCCTGGGTTGTCCCCGAGCGCGGTTCCACTATAGGGTAGACCAAGTTCAGGCCTGACCCCTTGTTTTTGACAGATCTGGTTGTCCCGAGTCCGCTTGGAAGCGAGCACTTGTGCCTTCTTTCCAGTAAGATCCGCTTGCGATCGCTGATTTCCATGCTTCGTCATTCTAGTCTTAGTTCTTAGTGAAAGGTCCCACGGATGGCGCCACTTGTTGATACAAAAGTTGGGCGTTCCTTGTTTGGAGCTCCGACTCTCGTACCAATTGAGAATCGTTGCTTGAGACCTGCGCACTAAGAGACAGAAAACACCGTTAGGCTTACCGTGGGATTGTCTCCCACGATTATCCTCCGGCGTGAGAGTAAGTAATCGGTTTATGGTTTAAGGAGTGTTAGGGTAATGAGATCGTACCTTAAATGAGGGATGTGATTCCCTTTATATACGCACGGAATCCTTGTTGGTTCCGTGTTCCTCAACCTTCGGCGTATCCCACCTTAATCGGTTGGGAATGATTATCTTCCTATTTAGA
Organism: Chrysanthemum makinoi; assembly: GCA_910596185.1. Taxonomy (NCBI): domain Eukaryota; kingdom Viridiplantae; phylum Streptophyta; class Magnoliopsida; order Asterales; family Asteraceae; genus Chrysanthemum; species Chrysanthemum makinoi. The sequence continues at coordinate 176,132,754 of OU343221.1, read as the reverse complement.
AGATATCGGATATCTATTCCATCAATAGATGCGGGCTTGGGCCTTCATGAGCCCAAATGTTTAGTCCGCTTAGCCCAGTTCGTACCGGGCCAAGTTAGTATTGGACTTTAGTCGGGTCCGTGACCCGGATATAGACTATACGTCATCAACTTCTTTTCCTTTACATTTTTATGCCCATTTTTACATAGCAGCAGATGAAATCATAACGTCCACTATTATGGGATATAGATGTTTATAAGTTCTAGTAGAAAAATATAAATTGCGTGATATCTTTCTCTTAAGAGCATCTCCAATGTAAGCACTAAATGTGCTTTTTTCACTAATTTAGTGCCAAAAGGTACAAAAAAACCTTCTTCAATGTTGGTGTGGAAAACTAGAAGGGGGTTGAATAGTTTTACCATTTTAAAATTAATTTGCATTGAATAACAATGGGTGAATTCAAACAATATAGATAAACAAGAATAAATAATATGCAAGTAAAGGAAGAAACGATCAAACCAAAACACGATTGTTTATAGTGGTTCGGTCTACAAGGACTCATTTTCCTTGCCCTACTCCACTCCCCGAGTTTCCAACTCGAGAGTTATCTTCACTAATCAACAAACTCCTTTAACCGGCGGAGAAATCTTTACACGTCGCTTACACAATATTTCCGACACAAAGCTAGATGTCGAGTTCTTTTACAAGGGCACAACCACTCCCAACACACTAAGTATTTTAAGGACTAAAATACTAACCACTCACACTCAGAGGTTTTTGTGGTTTGGTACAAACAATGATGTATAAATAACAACAATTCACACAACAATAAACAAACAAGACTTGCAACAATTCGTTGAAGCTTGGAATGTCTTGATCTTCTTTGCTAAAAAAGAGGATCACTAAAAATGAAATGAGAATGAGTTAGATGAAAGAGAATGAGAGAATGTATGTGTTTTATGCTTAGAAGGGATGAGAAAACAACTTGGTTTGGCTTGCTATTTATAGCCAAATGCCTCAGCAACCCACGGATCACAAGAAACCAAAAACATGGTTCCGTCCGTGTTAATTTTTGGTTCCATGGGTCTGACAAAAAATCTCAACAAAAATTTATCATATCTTACCAAGATCTTAACATATCTAACCAAGATTACATTTGATATGTTGAGTGAAAATCTAAATAAGATATCCAAGAAATATTTCAAGGATTTTCATGATGATGCAACATATGATGTAATATAAATTTTTCATTTTTAGTTTTATATGTTTATGTAAATAAACATTGTAATGTATATGTTAGCAAACTAGATGGGTAAATACTAATTTGCTTGTAAAAGACTGGAAGTGTAATGTGTCTCTTTGTCTAATATCCAAAATGACAAACTACCATTTTGTTAACAAATGTTGAACACATTTTGTGTTTTAAGAAAAACTTGTAGCTATATGTAAAAGTCTTGACTAGATTTGTACTTTTGCTAAAATGAAATTTATTATCGTTAACAACAAAGTATAGCAAAGATCGTAAAATATAAATAATGTTTTTAGACGATATTTGTATTAATCTCCCCCTTTTTGTTGAGGACAAAACATAAATTTTATATTTAAATGTTTGTATAAAGTTTTTCAAGAATTATAAAAATATGAGTTTTAACTTGAAGATTTTGATAAACTAACTAGTTGAAGAATTAAATGTAAGAATCTTCTCATTTCAAGTTATAACTATTTTCTCCCCCTTTTTGTCCAAACAAAAAGAAGAAGCGAGGCGGAAAATGTAATGAGCCCGAGGCCAATGCTCTTAATTGAGTGCTAAGAGAAAGATACATGGATTATGAAAAGCTACAAAATAAAGGTTAGTGAACATACTATAATCAAACATAATTATCACAACCATCATACAATAACCAAAATGATTACAACCAACAAATAATCACTTAGAGTAACCAACATCATTATAACAAACATCATTCATTAGTAAAAAATTTTTGACTAAAAGTCATAAAATGGACAATAATGGAGATGTGTTAACATAAGAAAGAAAATAAATCCTAGAAAGAAAAAGAAAAAAAATAACTTAGAAAATAAAAAGCATATAAATAACTAATAACCATCCTATTGTGGTGGAGGATGAGAAAGAGCGTTAATATGCTCAAGAATGTGATTGAGGATGAACCTCATTTCATCTTGAAGTTTGTGGACCATAATACGGGTCCTTTCGCTTAGATGAGCGGTTCTCTCACAATGGGAGCAACCATGGCGAGGTTGGTTTGGTGGTAGACTAGGTTCATTGTTTGGTGGTGGACATTGGTTGAATGATGGTTGAGACTGGGTGGAGCAATGAGGGAAGAGAGCAAAGCAGTTTGCAGTTGCACCGCCTCATTGAGATGAGAATCTACCATGTTGGAGACGGCTTGGAAATTATCTAGGTGAGCTTGGATCTCTACTTGAGATTGTGGGTGGTCTTCCTACATGGGCTCATCAATATCTTTAATATGTGGAGAAAATGAGTGAGGTGGTAGAGCATGATTTCCATATAGTGGCCCATGGACTTCTTTGTGGATTGGGTGAAAAAGTAGAGGTCTAGGTTTATCTTGAAAAGGCTCATTTAGCATAAAGGATGCTCTTGGAGGTTCATGAGCAATACGCTCAATGGTGCAAAAAGATGGAAGAGGTGGTGGATTTGTTGGCCTAGGTGGTAAGTCATCCAAATCATCCACAAATGGATGAGGAGATGTTGGTGGTGTTGTAAACATTTCTAGTGGAATAAGTTTTGGGAATTTTGGTTGTGAAGGTGTTTTAGATGGTTGTAAAGGAGCCGGTGGAGGAGAGGTGATAATTGGTGTTTTGGTTGGTGGTGGAGTAGTCACAATGATGGTTGATTTTGGTGGTGGAGTTGGAGTACTTAAGTTTAAGAAGTTCTCATCTCTAATGGGTAATGAGATGTTGAGTGGCGAGGAATCGGATGATGAGGAGCTCCAGTTGACGAAGCAACATGGACGTACGCTCATTCTAGTGGTTTTCTTAAGTGTCTTGGTTGAAAGGGATGAGGTTGAGGATTTAGTCATTTTGACTTTACTTAAGAGATGGTAAGTGTATGGAGAGGTGGTAGTGAAGATGTGAAAAATTCAATCCTGTAAGTGTTTAATTTATAGAACTAAGGAGTCATGGAGAATTGTGTTTGATTTGATGTTAATCCAAACAAGAATGGCGGTTTCTAATCATATGAATTTCTTTAATAGTATGTCAAATCATCCTAAGTCAATCCATTTAGAATGTGTTGAGTAACATGTGAAAGATTTGCAATAAATGAACTTTAATCATTGCAAAATCCTGGAAATAGGTTGGCCACGGATTGCAAGGAACCAAATTTTTTGTTCCTTCCTTTATGCAGAAAGGTAACTTGAGTGAATTTTGAGAAATTTCAAATTATGGTGGGAAAAGCATGTCCTATTGGTCTAATTTAGTTCAAGACATTCTAATGTGATTAAGTAGCAGTAAACACTATCCTAGTAACAAAAGTGAGTGACTTAGAGTGCGGGATTAGAACGTAATTTTATCTGATCTGCTGCAGGACCACGGAACCAAAACATTATACAGACAGAACCCTGGTTTTGGTTCCGTCTGGTCCGTGGGATCATTCCTGACGGAACCAAATTTTTGGTTCTGTGCTATCCGCAGAAGCCAAATCCTTAACAGAGGGCCTTTTTTACAGCCCAAACCCCGACCGAATTTTGTAATTTTGCTGTTTACATGTGTAACTAATTAGTTGTGATTAGGAAATAACAATAAAACATATACTAACATACGTATAGACATGAATTGAGCAGGGGCTAACGAATTTCACTACTAAGGTGAAAATGGGTAAAAATTGATAACACTTATGTGTTATCTCCCTACAAGCCGAGGTTAGTTCACAGTTGTTCATAGTTTAGTTATCATCCTAAGAGAACATATATACATAATACACCATTGTTTTAACATATTGTACCAAAAGCTCACACAAACCTCTCACTGCTTGTCCAACTTCTTGTTCATCTTCGTGAGGTACCTGCCAATACATTTGAACATCTCCCTTGTTTGCTTAAACTCTGCTGATTGGTTCTCTAACTCGGGAAGTTGTTGTAGGTACTCAAGTGGAGGAATCCTAGAGTTCGGAAGACCATCATCTTTGCTTATTGAGGATGATGATGAAGAGGGAGGTTGAGCATGTTTGCTTTGAGTCTTAGCAACTCTTTTATCACTTAGTGGGACAAAGATGTGATCAACAAGAAAGTAGTCCAAACATATCCCTTTATGATTTGGTGGAATTGGTGCAAAGGCCCTATAGAGACGGGTGAGAAGTATCCCGTAAGGTAGGGCGGGGGTTCCTAGCAAGGGTATGTTCGCATCCTCATGGCAATGTAGTAAGCTAAGTTGAAAGGTTGGCGAGTAGACAAGCTATTGAGCATGTAACAAAGGCAAGCATCGATGTGATCATGATTTCATATAGTGCACAACATTTTCCCTTAGAATCTCTTCCCAAATTTTGAATTGTGGCTTAAGCTCATTGAGCTCCATGCCAAAGGGATGCTTTTTTATTTCATTACCCATGCGGGTTGTCCTAGTGGTTTGAGTTCTAGGCAGAAAAAGGTGTTCTAGGATAATTTCCTTTGCAGCTAGAGGAGTGTCGTATGGAGGCATACAATCAAAAATTGAATCAAGGATTGAAAGGGACCACTTGTCAGTGTAAAGGCATGTACATTCACATGGAATTCCGAGGACTTCCGCAAAGTCATAGAAAGGAATGTGGAAATCTTGTTGCTTGATTTTGAAGCGAAGAGACAAAAGACCATTATCATTAGGTACAAGCATTAAACTAGCATAGAACTCTAGAACGAACCTAGGGCAAATTTGTTCATTTATGTTTAGGAGACCATCAAAGTGGATGGCGGCAAGTTCGTTAGGAATGTTTGTGCCTTCAATGAAGGATGGGTTAATAGTTCTACCTTCATGTAAATAGCGTTTTTCAAGTGCCTTAAAGACTTTCACTTCTTCCTTAGAGAGACCCTTAGTTTTTTGGTGTTTTGAAATGTAGTTAAGAGTATTTTTGTGATCATAAAAGGTTGCGGGAGGCATGTTTGGTCCTAGATATAAAACAATTCACATTTTAGTTGAAATGAAAGAGAATTTTGATATTGTGCTCTAGTGTGTGTCTCTATAAAAACGATGTGAAGGTTCGGTTATCTCGACTCCTTTTAATGCATAAAAACAAATTCTTAAGTAATTTAGTAACAAAATGGGAGATAACCCAAACGCTCCTAATTCAATGTGGCTTGAATTGAATGTACCCGAGAATACATATTAATTATGTACTTTCTTTAGCATTCAAGAGACATTATGCAGGTGATGAAATAATGTTTTCTATTTGTATAAACAATGAGAAATTGTTTTTCCTAGAGTGAGAAGTTTTTCAAAATTTGACATGGGGTTTTTAGCTAATTATGATAAGGCCTTATGAGATGTAATTCCTAACTAAGAAAAGCATGATTAGTTAACCAATTTTAACAAATGTGCTTCATGATTTGTCTAAGAATAATGCATAATTCTCATGTTTGGGTTTGTGCACAAATTAGAAGCCCTATACTCAGAATCAAGAGAAGGAAAGTAGTAAAAAGACTTACAATGTTGATTAAGGCTGTGATTTGTTGAAGAGAATACCTCAATTGTGAGTTAGGTATGTTCTTGTTTGAGTCATTTGTGGGTCATGAGGGAAGAGGTATTTGTTAAAGAATTTCAAAATTTGTTCCAGGGAACCACATATAGGACGGAACCAAAACAAGGGTTCCGTCCTTGTTGTCGTTTGGTTCCGTGGAACCAGTTAGTGTTTGGATTAAGCTAGTGTTTGGATTAAGGTTTCAACTATTGGTTTGGTTCCATTAGTCCTAATCCGAGTCTAAGAAGATTAAATGGTTCACGTTTAAGAGGTTTTGTTAGGATGTCGGCAATGTTGTCTTCGTAGGATACTTTCTCAATAGAGATGTTTCCTTTTTGAACATTGTCACAAAGGAAATGATGACGAATTTCAATATTTTTGGTTCGAGCATGTTGGATGGGATTTTTTTTAGATCAATATCTCCTTTGTTGTCATTTAGGATAGAGATTTCGTTGAGTAGAATTATGTAGTCCACAAGGGCTTGCTTCATCCAAAGAGCTTGTTGACATGCTTTTCCAGCTGATTCATACTCGGCTTAGGTTGTTGAAATAGCGAGGGCTGTTTGTTTCTTAGAGAACCATGAGGTGAGACATTGTCCAACAAAAGTACAAATACCACTTGTACTTTTCTATCGACATAGTCACCGGCATGGTTCGAGTCGGCATACACTAAGGTTTCTACACCCATTCCTTTGGGGTACCACAATCCTAAGTGTATATTGCCTTTAATGTATCTAAATATTCGTTTCACGGCTTCAAGATATGATGTTTTAGGATCTTCTTAAAATCGAGCACATAGACAAATACTAAACATAATGTCGGTCTACTAGCCGTGAGATAGAGTAGGCTACCAATCATTCCTCTATATTTAGTGTTATCTACGGATTCTCCTTCTCATCCTTTGTGAGCTTAGTTTCCGAGAACATGGGTGTTTTGATAGGTTTAGAGTCTTCAAGACCAAATTTCTTAAGCATATCCTTTATGTATTTAGATATGTTAAAGAATATACAATCTTCTAATTGTTTAGTTTGAAGTCCTAAAAAGAACCTTAGTTCTCCCATCATACTCATCTCAAACTCGTCGTGCATGATTTTTGAGAAATCATCACATAGCTCTTGACAAGTTCATCAGAATATGATGTCATCTACATATATTTGGATGATGATAATTTGCGAATCCTTTTTCTTGGTAAAGAGAGTATTATCTACTAAAACCATGGTGTACTTATGTTCAACTAAGAAGGTTTTAAGTCAATCATACCATGCTTTTGGTACTTGCTTAAGTCCGTATAATGCCTTTTTAAGTTTGTAAACGTGATTTGGTTTTTCAAAATCGGTGAACCCAGGAGGTTGTGCTACATAGACTTCTTCATTAATGAAGCCATTCAAAAATGAACTTTTAACATCCATTTGAAAAAGCTTAAAATCATGTGCACACACATATGCAAATAAAATTCTAATTGACTCTAACCTAGCAACGGGAGCAAACGTTTCATCATAGTCAATACATTCTTGTTGATTGTAACCGTGTGCTACTAGTCTAGCTTTGTTTCTAGACACTATGCCATTTCCATCCATCTTATTTCGAAAAACCAATTATGTTCCAATTATAGTATGATTTTTAGGTTGGGGCACTAGTGTCCAAACATCATTTCTAATGAATTGGTTTAATTCTTCTTGCATAGCAATGACCCAAGATTCATCTTTAATTGCTTCATTTATATTTTTCAGTTCAATAGATGATACAAAACAGAAGTAGTTACTTTGATTTTGAGCTTGTGATCTTAAGGTTCTTTGATTTAATTGTCCTATGACTTTATCTAATGGATAACTTTTGGATTCTTAGATATTGACAATTTATTTATTTAATGGTTCATCTTCCTTGTTATTATCATTGTTTTCTTGATTTTAAATAAGTTGACTTCAACTAAGTCATCATCTACCAAAGGTGATGTCTTAGAGGGAGGTGAACTTTCATCAAATTTTACGTTTAACGATTCCTCGACTCTCATTGTTTCTTTGTTTAAAACTATATATGCTTTGCTAGTTTGTGAATAACCAAGAAACACACCTTCATAAGACTTTAGGTCAAATTTGGTGAGATAATCTTTGGTATTTAAAATAAAACATTTATATCTAAATACTCTATAGTATCCTAAAGTAGGATTCTTGCCTTCATAAGGTGTTTTGTTCAAGAACGGACGTATTAGGACTCTTTTTAAAGTGTAAGTAGATGTGTCAACGGCGTTACACCAAAACTTTCGAGGTGTGTTTTGTTCATTAAGCATTGTTTTACTCATTTCTTGAAGAGTCCAATTCTTACATTCTACTACACCATTAGATTGGGGTGTTCGAGGAGCTGAAAAGTTGTGTGTTATGCTATTAGTATCACAAAAGTTTCCAAATTGTGTTTCATTATTGAATTCACGACCATGATCCGTACAGATCGATACAATGTTATTACCTAGTTGATTTTGAATTTTCTTACTAAGTATTTCAAATTGATCAAAAGCTTCATTCTTGGTTTTAAAAAACTTTGACCATGTGTATCTTAAATAGTCATCTACTATAACCAAAGTGTAGAAGTTGCCTCCGTAACTTTGTATAGCGGATGTAGGGGTGTTATTTGGGTTGACCCGGTCGGGTTCGGGTCAACTCGGGTCGGGTCAAATCGGGTCAAGCTTTAAAAAAACATACCCGAACCCGACCTTGTTTTGAACTCGGGTCAACTCGGGTCGGGTCAATTCGGGTTCGGGTCAACTCGGGTCGGGTCAATTTGGGTTCGGGGTCAACCCGAGTACTTTACATTGTAAAAGTGTTGTTGAGCCGGGTTAGTCGGGTTCCGGTCGGGTCAAGGCTAAAAAAAATACCCGAACCTGACCTTGTTTAGAACTCGGGTCAATTCGGGGTTGACCCGATTGAACCGAATATAATTTTGAACCCGATTGACCCGACCAGAATTGACTCGGGTCGGGTCAGCCCGAATGACACCCCTAAGCGGATGGACCAAATAGATCCATATGAAAAAGTTCTAGACACCTAGTTGTAGACACCATGTTTTTAGCCTTATGGCTACTATGAACTTGTTTCCCTATTTTGCAAGCATCACAAAAGTGTTGGTCATATTTCAACTTGGGTAAGTTTCTAACTGTTAGCAGAATTATGGGCTTAACCCAATTAGATATATTATTAATGTAATTATGGCCCAGTAGCATGTATATATAGCTTATATTGTAACACGTATTGGGGATATCAGATCATATGAATTACATGGTATCAGAGGGTTACAAAGCGATCCTCTAAAACCTAAAAACACTTCCATCGTTTTTCTTTAAAACCCTGAAACATCACAGCCGTCACACCACACCTCATTCCCACCTTACTCTTATGAGATCCAACCTTCCAACACCGTTATAATTACAAACGGCAATCCACCACCATCTCCTGCCCTCACGTTGGTTGAAAAGCTGTATGCCGTCAACAACCTCAACAACGTTGTTCCAGTTAAACTCAACATGGATGAGTTAAATTACTCGTCATGGTCCTACTTTTTCAAGATCCATTGCAATAACTTCGGTGTTCTAAAGCACATCGAAGGTGCTACAGCGAGCTCATCTACATCCACTCCACCAACGGACGAATGGCTCACTGCCGACTCCATCGTAAAGTCATGGATAATCTTAACTCTTGCACCCGCTCTTCAGGGTCGATTAATCAAAGAAAATCCTGCCACAGCCAAGGATGCTTGGGACCATGTCGAGAAACTCTTTCTTGACAACAAACGCGCATGTACTATTTCTTTAAAAGGTGAGTTACGTGTCATTCAAATGGGCGATCTTAGTGTCGATGCTTACTTTAGAAAAATTGAATCGATTGTTACTTTACTTTATGACCTTGGCTCCACTATGTCCGATGATGACATTGTTACATATGCCATCAACGGTCTAAGTGCAAAGTTCGCGAACCTTGCAACCATTATTGCTCATCGGGATTCATTCCCTAATCTCGACACCATGCGCTCTATGGTCGCGACGGAGGAGATGCGACTCAACTCCATGCCTCAAGCTGTGTTCTCAAACACAACCTCCTCGTCACCACAAGTTCTTTTTGTTGAGAACACTTCGTCTAGGGGGCGAGACTCCCGTACCTCACGTGACACTCGAACAAACGGGAATAATCAAGAAGTATGTCGCAATTTCAACCATGGGTATTGTCGTTGGGGAAATACTTGTAGGTTTGTGCATGCATCAATAATGGTAATATTAATTCTCTGATGAATAATAATACTCATGCACGATCTGCTAACATTAATTATGTTAACTCTCCATCTCGTGGGCCTAGTGGTATGTTCACTTCTAGTCTTGGTTAATTGCATGGAGGAATGGACACTAGTCAGCTAATAGCACTTCTTCAAGCCCAGCAGAATTTATTGGCCCAATATGGCCTATCTCAAAACTCAGGTCAGACCCGTTTTGCACTTGCTCCAACACAGCAGCCACCATTGGGGGCCAAGCCTACTCCACCAGGCTTTGCACTTCCTTTGGGTCAACATTCCACTCCTACGCAAGGTACTGGAACTTCACAACAGGCTTCTCAACAAATATTAACTCCACAACAGGCACTCCTAGCTCAATCAGTGTATGGTTCTGGTTCTCAAACTTCGCCACATGGTCAGGAAATGCTTCTTACCCAAGCTTTTAACACAATGACACTTCAAGAACCGACCAATGCTAATTGGAACATGGATACTGGTGCGTCCTCTCATCTTAATTCATCTGTTAATAATCTTAGTACTATTTTTAATTCTTGCATTTATCCATCTGTCTTTGATGGTGATGGGAAATCTATTCCCGTCTCCAACACGGGCCATAGCACTTTAACCACCCCTCACCGAACCCTCCACTTAAATAACATGTTCATTACCCCTAACATTGTTAAAATTTTGATATATGTCTGTCAATTTGTTCGCGATAATAAATGTACCATTGAATTTGATGAGTTCGGTTTTTCTGTGAAGGACTACTGGACCCGCAAAATCCTCCTCAGGTGTGATAGCACCGGGGATCTCTATCCTGTCACCACACCAACATCTCCTCAAGACTCTCTTGTCAGTCAACAAATGTGGCACCAACGACTTGGACATCCAGGAAGTGACGTGTTATGTTCTTTAGTTTCTAGTAATTTCATTTCTTGTAATAAGACTAAGTCTCCCATGTTATGTCATGCGTGTCATCTTGGCAAGCACGTGCAGCTTCCTTTTTCTCTTTCTGAAACTATTGTTGCATCTCCTTTTGATATTATTCATTCTGACTTATGGACTTCTCCACTTACGAGTATTACAGGCATTAAATACTATTTTTTGTTTTTAAATCATTTTTCACGTTATTTATGGGTGTACCCTTTATGTAACAAGTCAGATATGTTATCAAAGTTCATTCATTTTCGTGCATTTGTTAAGAACCAATTTAAGTGTGATATCAAATCCTTGCAATGTGATCATGCAGGTGAATTTGACAACAATGCCCTACACCAGTTATTTGCGTCCCATGGCATTACCATTCGATACTCTTGTCCAAGAACATCTCAACAAAATGGTAAGTCTGAGCGCATGATACGTACCATTAACAACCTTATCCGAACCCTCTTATTTCAAGCACACTTACCACCCACATTTTGGGTTGAAGCCCTTCACATGGCCACATATTTCTTAAATATCTTGCCCTCCACCGAAATAGACAATGAAATACCCCACACTCGCCTTTATAAGACTACACCAAATTATACGGATCTTCATGTCTTTGGTTGTCTTTGCAACCCTCACATAGATACCAACAACAAGCTAGAACCTCGTGCAAGACCCTCCATTTTTCTTGGGTATCCAACAAACCATAGTGGGTATCGATATCTTGACCTTCACTCAAACAAAATTATCATATCCCGTAATGTGACCTTTGATGCGACCATTTTTGCTTACGGTTCTATGACACCCAATTTGTCACCATCTTACACGTTTCTTGACACGTCCCCAAATCTCATCCAACAACAATTAATGATCAAGTCATTCACCTCACCCTCACACCCTATTCCTCACAACTCCCCTGTATCTACTCCTGACCCAACGACCCCTTCTGGGCTCAATTCGCACACCCCAACCCAACATACACTCCACAGCCAACCGCCTAAACTTCCACCCAATGCTTCACCTAGCCCACATACCAGTCCCACCCAGCCACCATCTACGACCAACACTACTTCCCAAATTAATGCCCAACCGACCTCACCCCCTAATCCTAATCCCGTTTCGACTCACCCTATGGTCACTCGCTTTCGTGTTGGTTCTAACCGTCCTACTCAATGTTTCACATTAACTGTGTCCACTGAGTCACTGATATGTGCTTAAACACATATCTTTTGTTTATCTAAACTGACCCAAAATAACCAAGAAAGAGCCGTTTATTGCTAATATTTGCGTGTTTCTTGAGTTTATGCATGTGCAGGTACGGATATGACAAAGCAGAAAAGAAAGCCAAAACGAAGAAAACCGAGCACGAGAGAAAGAAGAATGCAAAAAGCCGAGGTTGGGAAAGGAATTTGCAAGTTTGGACAATTAATTCTCAGAATGGCGATTTTAGTCCACGAAGATTGAGCGACATGTTTGGTCCTTGGAATTTTCAAAGATGGCAAAAGTGGTCCCTGGATTATTTGTAGATTGGCAAAGATAGTCCTTGATAGACATTTTCGAATTTGAGTTTGGTCCTTGGAATTTGAAATTAGCCATATTAGTCCTTGAATTAACACATGAGTCCAATTTAAATCCTTAGGCCCAAAATAAATATCCTAGCCCAATCCATTTGATCCCACTAGACCCGGTCCAAGCCTATACCCGTTTTCACTTAACCCAACCGGATCCCCAACCCGTATACCCACTTGGACCCTAGTCAAATCCACTTAAACCCGGTCAATATAATTGAAAAATATTAAACAAATTCCACGCGCCAAATCCACCCTAAATAAACCGGTGATGAACCCTAAATACCCCTACCATCAATTAAGTCAATCCACTTAAATCAGGGGCAATTCCGTACTTCTTCGACAACACGACATGTGCTCAGTGCCAGGTCACTGATCCGTGTGTCATCTCACCTAAATACTGCTCCGTGATTGGTCGAAGCTGCGTGGAAGTGTTAATCCAAGGGTCAAGATGAGATGGGATTTGATCAATGGTGATAAACGACTCCAAAGAAACACACATTTGCATCTTCCAGAGCCTTCCAAGACCTCAACGTTCAGCTATAAATAGAACCCTTCACTCATTGTTGTAGGCACCTTTTATTTTAAGTAGCAAATTTGTATTTTCCATTCAGTGATTATGTTTTAAGTAATTTTCCGACTATTGTAGTTTCTTTTCTGTAATCAACTCTTAATATTAATAAAATTCTGTTTTCTCTCTTAATCATTGTTTCAGTTTTTAATGTTTTTAATCTCAGTGTGTTAGTTATTTTTACCTAATCTAAGCTTATTTTATTGATTAAGTGTTAATCTCGAGGTTGTTTTCTAATTGTTCAAAAATACAAAAAATCGAGAAAAATAATTGAAAAATAAAAAATATATTTCAATTCTACTTATAAGCTTCAATAAGCTTAGCTACTGTTACATAAGCTCATCTAAGCTCTAAATAGCTTTTAGTGAGCTCATTGCTTTTTTTTCAATCATTTATCACTCAAATTCATATTCTCAGTCAACAAAAGTCAACTGGTCATTAAGGAAGATGGATTTGGTGAATTCTTGTGTTAGATCAGGATCTGGGTTGATTTTGTGATGATAATGGGTTTAGGATAGTGGTAGTCTCATCTCTGTTACAAGCCATAGTGGCTAGGACCACATGTAAGTTCATATCTAAATAGAAATATTGCATAATCTGTTTTGAGATATTTAATGGTTGATATTGCAGTTTTCAGTACTTATTCAGTAGTTAGAGTTTAGTTATTCCACTATAATTGATCTGGTTAGAGTATAAGAATAGTTGCATATTAGTTTGTTAAACTAGTGTTTGGATCAGTGCAAATCGAGTTAGAGGTTTAGTATATGGTTAAGCTTTGATGCTTGAATCTCACTTAGGTTAATTAAAATCGGATCACCATTACTTTTCATGTTAGTAAGCTAAAAGTCAAAATCAAGTTAAATCTGTCCTAGATTCTTAACAGTTAGGAATTGAGAGATCATAAGTTGCAATCAGGTTTAGATTAGGTTAATATAACTTGCATTAGTTGTGTTTCATCATTAAACAGCATTATCAGTTCACAAATTTGAATCAAATCTCATTTAAGTCAACATTTCAAAATCTGTTCACAAGTCAAAAAGGAGAAAAGCTGGTTTTCACAAAACTTTCTCGGATTTTTCATGGATTCATTCTGATCCAAATTAAGTGAGATTTTGGGTTTTTCAAGTTCAGTTGGTCTAGTTTGCAAAACACATTTTTGTGAAATTTTTGGAAGTCATTTTAAGCCGTTAATAAGCTCTTAAACAGAGCTGATTTGCCCTGTGTCAGCACTCAGCATTAGCTGAGTGCATACAGCTTTCTTATAAGTTTTGCACAAGCTTCATTAAAGCTTTTTTAGGTCTGATATTTGGTACAAGTAATCATTGGTAGGTTGGTTAGAGTTCTTCATTTTTAGTTTTCAACTTAGCTTATTATATAAGCTTGTGCTTTAGCTAGAAATTAGGTAGTTAAACTAGCTTTGAATTAAATCAAATTAAGCTCATTTGCCTGTAGCTGGTAATCTGGTGGTGTAGGATAGCTGCAGTTAGTTGATTTCTCCTAGTAATAGCTTATTTCACAGTTGGTAGCTTCTGGTGCACTCTATTAGCTTGTAGCTTATATCAAATAGCTTATTCTCAAGCAGTTTACACTACAGCTTCAATTTCTCACACATAAGCATAGGTTTTGATATTTTTCATAGATTTAGAATAATATTTTAGATTTTTCATGAATTTTTCATAATTTTTAGTTACTGTTTACTATTTTTCTTGATTTAAAACAGTTTTTAGGACCTTTTTAAATAGCATTTAATACAATTAATTCAGAAAAGGTTCCAAAAAATAATTTTTCAAATTTCCTAGATTAAGAAAAATATAAAAAGCCAAAAAAATATTTTTCCATAATTTTCCTAGTCTAATTTGTAATTTTTAGCATTTAAATTAGTTTAAAATTAGTTTTTAATTCAAATAAATTCCAGAAAAATCATAAAAATTAGTTTTAATTCTTAGTTAATTTTCTAATTGCATTTTTAGTTTTAAAGTAATTTTATATCATTTTTAGGACTTAGAATAGACGTAGTTGCATTTTATTTACGTTTCATTTAATACGTTTTAGAATAATTCGCGTATTTAGGATTTCCCGTAGTGTAATTTCCCTTATATTGTTTTCCCATTCCCCGTAGTTTTAATAAATTCAAAAATCCAAAACATCGAGCATTTTAATAACGAACCAATAACGACGTTGCCCATTCACACCTCGTTGGGAAACGACTCGGATTTCCAAATCCGTATCACTATCACTCACGGGTTTTGATTCATTATCCTTTTTCCTAAAGGGATTTTAAATCATTCCTTGTGGTTATATTTGATATCGATATTGTGATTTTATCCAAACACACACACCCCTAAACCTCAACGAATCAAATTTTGGCATTGCTTGGCTTCGGGAGTTGTGTCGCGACAATATCGTTAAAGGTTTGACGATTAGTGACTCGAGATCCTTCCTTCGTGAAGTTACTATTTTTTATAAAAATCAAAAAAATAAAAAATATTTTCCTTTTTCTTTTATATATATATCATATTAAAGATACAAAAAGATTTTCTCTTGTGTTTTTGAGCTAAATAGAATACATCAATTATATAACATTCTCAACAGAGGTGTTATCATTAGTAAGTTCCCGAACCAAAGATCAAAAACTTGCCTTTGGTAGTCTCAGTCGCTACAAGGCTCGCCTTGTGGCGAACGACAGTACACAGCTTACAAGTATCGATGTTGGTGAGACATTTAGCCCGGTTGTCAAACCGGCTACTATACGTACAGATCCGAGTCTTTCTATTTCTCGACATTGGCCTGTTCATCAGTTGGATGTCAAGAATGCATTTCTGCATGGTTTTTTATCTGAGACTGTTTATATGCATCAACCTCCTGGCTTTCGGGATCCTCGATATCCTGATCATGTGTGTCTTTTGCAGAGATCATTATATGGGCTTAAACAGGCCCTTCGAGCTTGGTTTCAGCGGTTTGCTTTTTTTGTTGCTTGGGTCGGCTTTCATCATAGTCGATGTGATTCATCATTGTTTATCTATAGACATGGGACTGACACTGCTTACTTACTATTATACGTGGATGACATTGTGTTGACGGCCATTTCACAGGCTTTCTTGCAGCGTATTATTGCTTCTCTTCATGCAGAGTTTTCCATGACTGATTTGGGGCCACTTAATTATTTTTTGGGCGTATCTGTGACTCGCAATACTTCTGGGATGTTTCTCTCCCAACAAAAGTATGCTTCAGAGGTGTTAGAGCGTGCTCATATGCTTACTTGTAATCCATGTCGAAACCCTGTTGACACGGATTCTAAGCTTGCTGCAGATGGTGACCCTATTTTTGATCCTACATTATATCGTAGTCTTGCAGGTGCTTTGCAATATCTCACTTTTACCAGGCCGGATATGTCATATGTTGTACAGCAAGTTTGTCTTTTCATGCATGATCCTCGTGAGCCGCATTTTTTTGCTCTCAAGAGGATTTTATGCTAAATTCGGGGTACTCTTGATTATGGTCTACAACTTTATTCTTCTACCACCTCTTCGCTTGTTGCATATTCAGATGCTGATTAGGCAGGGTGCCCTACTACACCCAGGTCTACTTCAGGATATTGTATGTTTTTGGGTAATAATCTTTTATCCTTGTCATCTAAGTGTCAATTTACGCTATCTCGCTCTAATGCTGAAGCCAAGTATCATGGATTTGCCAATGCAGTTGCAGAGACTTGATGGTTACGCAATCTATTACATGAGCTTTATACCCCACTTTCGCCTGCTACGATTGTTTATTGTGATAATATCAGTGTTGTCTATCTCTCCTCTAATCCCGTGCAGCATCAACGCACGAAACATATAGAGATTGACATTCACTTTGTTCGTGATTTGGTGGCTACTGGCTCCATCCATGTTCTTCATGTTCCGTCTCGATATCAGTATGCAGAGATCTTCACCAAAGGCTTACATACTGCTTTGTTTAATGAGTCTGGATCCAGTTTGAGTGTTCGTTCCTCTCCCGCTCAAACTGCGCGCGGGGGGGGGGGGGGGGGGGGGGGGGGGGGGGGGGGGGGGGGTTGTTAGCGGAGTTATGGGCTTAACCTAATTAGATATATTATTAATGAAACTGTGGCCCAGTAGCATGTATATATAGTTTATATTGTAACACATATTGGGGATATCTGATCATACGAATTACACTAACTAGTTATTGAATTAGTCTCATATTAGCATGACCTAGGCATCTATCCCAAAGTATGGAGTTGTCATCTATGGTAGTAAGGCAAAGTTATTTCTAGATGTTCTATCTATTTTCATGACATATATATTGTTTTTCCTAATAGTGTTTGCTACGGTGATTCTATCTTTTAGGATCTTACTACCATTTTCCTCAAAGATGACTTTATACTTTTTATTGCATAGTTGGCTAATGCTAAGCAAGTTAAACCCTAATCTATCAACATGAGCAAAATTTTCAATTGTGAGAGAGTTATGAGCAATCATACCTTTGCCAATGATTTTGCTCTTAAGATTGCTACCGAAAGTGACATTACATCCGTCATACTCTTGATATGTAGAGAAGAGACTTTTGTTTCCCGTCATATGTCTTGAGGATCCACTATCTTCAATGGCCGTCACTTTTGCTCTCCATTTTGGATGGAGTGCTCTAAGACAAGTTCTTGCTATGAAAAAATTCATCAAGTGCTTTAAGAGAAGTAATAATAGTGTTAAATCGAGCAAAGCCACAATCAATGGTTTCATCTTCAAGAATAACAAATTGTTCATATTGTTGGACAAGAAGATCAATTTTGTTATCATTGACTTGTGAATTCCCTTGATGTGTGATTATTAAAGATTCCCAAATATCTTTAGCGGTTGGGAAGACCTCTAGACAGGACAAATTCAATTTTGGGTTCCACCCGCTTCCAGTCGAGTTTTATAGATTCCGATAGAGTCACCGCTCGCTTTTGCTTTCACACATAAAAATTCTTTCATACTCATTTTTAGATAAAAGCATTATAAAGCATCATTTTTGCTTCATTGTTTTTACCAATTAGTTTCTTTTGTTCATCCTTAAAAAGATCTTTTGTTGTGGGATCATAGTCACCTTTAATGATTACAAACCAAAGATCTATATATTTTGATTTCACGTATGTTTCAAAGCAATTTTCCAATAGATAAATCCATTGGGCTCAAAGAGTGGTGGTTTTTGCATAGATTTCCCTTCTTAAAAGTTTTCAGAATCCATGGATCGTTTCAAGTTTATAAAATACAATATATTTTAGAAAAATCTTGAGCAACGAAGCTCTGTTACCAATTGTGGAAAACTAGAAGGGGGGTTGAATAGTTTTACCGTTTTAAAATTAATTTACTTTGAATAACAATGTGTGAATTCAAACAATATAGATAAACAAGAATAAATAATATGCAAGTAAAGGAAGAAACGATCAAACCACAACACGATTGTTTATAGTGGTTCGGTCTACAAGTACTCTTTTTCCTTGCCCTACTCCACTCCCCGAGTGTCCAGCTCGAGAGTTATCTTCACTAATCAACAAGCTCCTTTAACCGACGGAGAAAACCTTTACACGTCGCTTACACAATATTTCCGACACAAAGCTAGATGCCTAGTTTTTTTACAAGGGCACAACCACTCCCAACACACTAAGTATTTTAAGGACTAAAATACTAACCATTCACACTCAGAGGTTTATGATGGTTTGGTACAAACAATGATGTATGAATAACAACAATTCACACAACAATAAACAAACAAGACTTGCAACAATTCATTGAAGCTTGGAATGTCTTGATCTTCTTTATTACAAAAGAGGATCACTAAAATGAAATGAGAATGAGTTAGATGAAAGAGAATAAGAAAATGTATATGTTTTATGCTTAGAAGGGATGAGAAAACAACTTGGTTTTTATTGATATCCAAATGCCTCAGCAACCCACGGATCACACAGAACCAAAAAAATGGTTCCGTCCGTGTTAATTTGTGGATCTGACAAAAAATCTCAACAAATATTTACCATATCTTACCAAGATCTTAACATATCTAACTAATATTACATTTGATATGTTGAGTGAAAATCTAAACGAGATATCCAAGAAATCTTTTAAGGATTTTCATGATGATGCAACATATGATGTAATATACATTTTTCATTTTTAGTTTTATATGTTTATGTAAATAAACATTGTAGTGTACATGTTAGGAAACTAGATGTGTAAATACTAATTTGCTTGTAAAAGACTAGAAGTGTAATGTGTCTCTTTGTCTAATATCTAAAATGACAAATTACCATTTTGTTAACAAATGTTGAACACATTTTGTGTTTTAAGAAAAACTTGTAGCTATATGTAAAAGTCTTGACTAGATTTTTACTTTTGCTAAAATAAAATTTATTATTATTAACCACAAAATATAGCAAAGATCGTAAAATGTAAATAACGTGTTTAGACGATATTTGTATTAACAGTTGGCACTATCTTTAACACTAATTTAGTGATCTCAATAGTAAAACACTTTAAATATAGTGCTACACTATATTTATCACTAATAAGATTCATCTTATTTAAACTCAACATATTTTTTGAACATTGATACGTAACTATAAAATTAAAAAGTAAAACTATATTGTTGTAAGTGTTCGATCAATACGTTTACAATGAGCCTAATATTGATATATGTATTTTAATTATTTTATTTATTATTGTATCGGCTTGTACTATAGACTAATTAAAAATGTTTAGTGCTAAAATTTAGTGTTATGCATTGGAGGAACTTTTATTTGGTGCAAGAATATGCTATAAAAAGATGCTCATTTTACATTATTTTAGTACAAATTTTTAGTATTAACACTGAAGATGTTCTTAAAAGAGTATGTATAAATTGACCTGTTTTGACATAATTGAACTAATATTGGCAAATTATTGTTTGAAAAAAAGGTTATGTGTTAATGAAAAATGAAATGCATGTGAATTTCTGTGCTCATAATCAAAATGAAATTGTGTGTTTGTGTTGTTAGACTGTGAAAAAATACAACTATTCAACCACAATTTACAATCTAATAAAGCTACTAAGGCAAATACTTAGTAACTTTACAAAAAAAGAAGCACATTATACAACACTTTAATGCACATAATTTTCAGACGTACAAGACAAGAAGCATAGCGTACACTACTTTAATGCACATACTAAAAAAACAAAATACCACATTAATGCTATTTAATTTAGACAATTAATATTGGTCAATAAATACAATTAATAAAGTTATTAAAACACCCCTTACATAAGAAATACAAATTATCACGCATATTGTACAACCAAATTAAACAAAATTCCTGCATTAAATGGCACTAATACCAATAATAAAGCACATTATACAAATATTCAAGCCTAAACGGGCAACGAGCCGATGGGCTTGAGCCCGAACGGGCATGAGCTAAACGAAATTCTTGAAATCCGTAGATTTATTATCAAAAAGAACATAATAAACTAAAATACATGATTCACCAAAAAAACCTTATTTTAGGGTATCCGCCGCCTACAATGCGCGAGAACCCCGCATTAAATGTCACTAATACAAATAATAAAGCACATTATATTGATATTCAAGCCCGAACAGTCAACGGGCAAAATGGGCTTAAGCCCGAACTAGCGCGGGCCAAACGGGCTCGAGCCATAACGGCACGGGCTAAATGAAATTCTTGATATCCGTAAATTTATTGTCAAAAAGAACATAATAAACTAAAATACATGATTTACTGGAAAATTTTATTTCAGAGTACCCGCCGCCACAACGCGCGGGTACCCTGCTAGTTATATTAAAAGATTTAACCACAATGTACAATTTAATTAAGTTTCCAAACATAAATATGAAATTCAGTAGCGCAAAACAAAATAATATTTGTTCACCGGAAAATTTAGTAATATGATACCCGCCACCACATCGTGCGAATACCCTACTAATATATTATAAGTAAAGATTAAAAATTTGTAGATACATCTAGCTTTAGTTAATTAAGGAGTTCGAAACCTGCCGCCGCGTTGCGGCGGGCTTTATTGCGACGTCCTAGTTGTTGTAGGCGTCTATGGCCAGTGGGCATTCTGTCATGGGCGGCAACATTTTTTCCGAAACCATAGCTTGTCACTTGTGGTGCACGGCTTCTGACATGCCCAACAGGCGCAGCTTGAGCACGCTTTCCACCTGATGAATTACCTCAAAATTCAGCTGCATCTTCTTCTGATTTGCCCAACAGGTCACAGTTTCCCAGGTGGGTATATTCCGGAGACGGTCCTGTACCACCAGAAAATAGAAGATAAATAAGTAACACAAAAAGGAAAAGGTAAATGTTGACAACTATTAGTCTGTCAACATAAGGTAATACACAGATAAGGAGCCGTTTAAAAGGGTAAAACTAATCATGCCTGCTCCAAACGGGTGTGCGCGAGTATTGTGTCCTTCTGAACAGCAACATACATTTGCAATGAACCATTCTTACGTATCAAAATAATAACATTTATACGGGGACACTAAAAACAGTCTGAACAACGCCAACTTGCTAACCGACTAAAAACTAAATGTCACTAAAAATAAAAAATAAATGCCTCGACGTAGCAAAATTAAACAAAACGATTTTTTTATCCTAAAGCATTCATCAACATGGTTATTCTACATGTGTTCTAACCGAATTTATGCAAATAATTTAGAGCAATAAGCTTACCTAGAGGTGGCAAAACGGGCGGGCCGGCGGGCACGGGCTAAAACGGGCACGGGCTTAAACGGGCACGGGCTAAACGGGCACGGGCCAAACGGGCACATGTTATACAAATCGCTTAATAAAAGACGTAAAACGAAGAAATAAATTCCTTAAACGTAATATTTATTTATATTAAAAAACTTAAATATATTATCTAAAAAAAATCCTTAAAAAACAGTCGTTAATGTTCAACAATTGAGGAAAAAAAAGTGCCCGTTTGTGCCCATTTAATTTTTCAATGGGCCATATGTGCCCATTTCAAAAAAAGAAGGGGGCTAAATGTGCCCAAATCTTTTTAAAATGTGCCAATTTAGCCCATCTTTTTGCTTCTGGGCACATTTTGCCACCTCTAAGCTTACCTAAGCACCCTTTTAGTAACACTTAAAATTAAGTCGTTGAAAAATATGCGCATAACGTTAACTTTTTTCTTCTAAGTCTATAAAGTACATACTAAACAGACATCTAAAATCTATGTTGGATATAATTTTCCTACAGCAATATTATTTACTTATCTGGTGTATCAGTAGAGGTGGCAAAATGTGCCCAAAAGCAAAAAGATGGGCTAAATGGGCACATTTTTAAAAGATTTAGGCACATTTAGCCCCCTCCTTTTTTTGAAATGGGCACATATAGCCCATTGAAAACTTAAATGGGCACTAACGGGCACATTTTATTTCTTAATTGTAGAACATTACGATCGTTTTAAAAAAATATTTTTTTACAAAATATATTTAACTTTTTGAAATATAAATAAGATATTACGTGTAAGGAATTTATTTCATCGTTTTATGTCTTTTATTAAGCGATTTGTATAACATGTGCCCATTTGGCCCGTGCCCGTTTAGCCCGTGCCAGTTCTAGCCCGTGCCCATTCTAGCCCGTGCCCGTTTAGCGCGTGCCCGTGCCCGCCCGGCCCGCCCGTTTTGCCACCTCTAGGTGTATGCATACGAAAATTTAAAATTGCATAAAAAATGATCAACTATATGAACCTAAATATAACTACTATTAAAATACCAAAATGAATTGCTTATGGTTCTGCTAAAGCGTCTGCTATTATGGTTAATCCTAGTTCAGATGCTTAAGTGCTAGGAAGCTGGCCAGCCACCTAATATAAGTGCACAATAGATAACCATGAACCTCGCTTATATACAATGCATGATGTGGAATCTGGTTGGATAAATTCTGAAGTCTGCAAGTTGTATCTAACTACGAAGCTGTAACTTTGGTTTTTCATTTATAAATCTAACGCCACATCTCAATGGAATAAATGGGTAATATATGTGCCAAAATCCAAAACACCAAAATTCCGAATCTTCACAAAAGGATTAACCATGGCTTTGCTGTTAGGTTTCATTTTACCAAGATTCGAGAAGTTAGAATATAGTGGGTGTTTACCATGAATTTGAGCGCGGCTTTTTCGATATAAGCTGCAGAAAATGTAAATGTGTTTGGTGCGTTTATGGAAAAAATTAAGAATTGCACTTAAAAGTTTTAGCAGCATACCACCCAAACTTTCAAACTCTTGTTCCTCATCATTGTGTCAAAATCTTCAGCCACGTCTGTGTCCTTCTCTTCCTTTC
Organism: Chrysanthemum makinoi; assembly: GCA_910596185.1. Taxonomy (NCBI): domain Eukaryota; kingdom Viridiplantae; phylum Streptophyta; class Magnoliopsida; order Asterales; family Asteraceae; genus Chrysanthemum; species Chrysanthemum makinoi. The sequence goes on along the minus strand of OU343221.1, from coordinate 176,109,440 downwards.
CTAAGCACCATCAAGGGACCCTACAAAATATAGGTTTGATTTAAAAGAATGAAAACCGGTTGACAACAACTATACCAGAAATAAGGGGTGTTCTAAATTTCTCATAAAAACGATTATTTTACAATTTCAAGACAAAAATTGCGGATAAATATAATGCAGTAGCAATCCCAAACACTCCCTTATGATATTGATGATCCAACTCCCTATTTCCCAATTTTCTAGTTATCTATTAATTTCAAACAACGCATGTGCAAAAGACATCCACATTATAATACGCTTTGGTTTGTAAGTTTGAAAGGCTTGCTACATTATAATATGCTCTGGTTAAGTTTTACGTGTTTGACCAGCATAACCAAATTGACCCCTTTCCTTTTTAGTTAACTCTTTTACTCCAGTTAAACCCGAAGTGACCCATTTGTATACAAACAGAATAAAGATGACGAATAAAAACTTGTGATTCTAGTAAAGTTGGTAAATCATGATAGAGATGTTACCATAAGCAAAATTGGAGCCATACAGCTGAGGAGTATAAGTTACCGCTTAAGGTGGGTACGGGGATAAATTAACTTGCCACATTCCTAAGCGATCCTCATGTACGTTGCCTATTTAAGGCCGTACACCAACAACAAATCTTTTTAACATGTTACCTAGCATTTCCGATTCCCACCTAACTGTCCTTCAAAACTTTAAGGCGGCGACATCACAACCTTCTTCCGCTACTCCAGAACATTGGTTTTAGAGTAAATTAGTGATGGTACATAACGATATTAAGTATCAAGACAATCACATTTGAGTTATGAAAGTCGTGACCATTTTCTACAAAAGCATGGCTTCTCATCTGTCCAAATGCGGGAGTAGGTACATCCACAATTTTCTGCTGAACAATCTTGGAGAGAAAAGCCAATTCCTACAGCCCACTTATTGCGTCTGTACGCGTTATAAAAAGCCGATGTAAGTTTTGAGATAATCATGAGCATGCCGACCTGTTAGAAAAAAAAGAGTATAACGATCATGTTGGGATAAGGAAACAGACGAAAACCATGTTAGAACCGTGTATCATCAGAAGGGTAACACCAATGTTCAGTGCTTCCTATTTTCTGCTTCCCTTTGCTATTAACGCAATCTGTAGCAGAAGACAGGCACATGTGACGAACCTGCATTCACAGAACCAATGACTGGTAAACGTTGTTCCGAGCAATCGGTGACCGCATTTGTCACAGGTACTTTGAATTTCTTACCTGCTGCTGACTTATACTGGTGTAGCATTCTCGAAATTCCTGGGCAGAAACGTTATCAACCACGATATCATCGTGGCTCGCATCACGATCTTTCCCTACAGTCCAGAGAAAGCGCAGATAAAAACCAACATTCAATAAACGGTTAGATAAAAAGGAATGCGAATAAATAGCTGACAGCCTACCGAGACATACCTCGTCCAACTGTTGCCATTTCTTTAAGCTTTGCCATCGGGTAGCGTTGCTAATTTATCATGCTAAGCAACTCTTCACTTGTAATTATCGCTAACACAGTTAGTCGGCGCGACCATTCCAGTGGACATACATGCAACTTCCGTAGTGGAAGCCGCAACAACCCCAGCCAGAGAAGATGGATTATACGACCGTCTAGTTGAAGTTTTTGGTCTAGTTTTCATATTCGAGACCGCACAGACACATAGGGCAGGCAAAATGTAAAACTGAAACCTTTAATGATTGCCGACCACTTACCAACCTCTCTACAACACGACCTCACCTGATTCTTCCAAAAAAAATTGACATTTAGAATCTACTTTCTCCTATGCCTGATAACTATTAACCATGGTTACCAAAAAAAAAAACATATGTTTCGACTCTTAAAAGGGTTCCAAACATTGAACCACTTTTAGTTTTTAATACTAAATCAAAATGGGTAGGTTTGCTTTCAAAAATATTCAGTCACAAACTGTTCCATAAATGGATAAACCAAAACAACATACCTATAACCACTATACATTTCAACGAACACATGATTGACAACTCCAAGTCACTACCAAAGGTCTTAAATCAAGAAAATATATATAAAACACACACATGTATCATATTTGTTACAATTGAAAGGTGTAAATTAGTTAACAAAGACAAACCAACAAAAGATTTCCCACACCAACTTGTCAACACAAATCTACGAACCTGAAAAATAGAACAGAACAATGGACAGATTAGGCATGCGAAGGAGATTGTTTATAAGAGTAAGTGATGAGTGTGTAAAAACTCATCATTTTTGGTCAAATCTGAACTGCAAAACATCTAAAAACACTCAGAAATGCATCAAAATACTGAAAATATCTCAAAATTGTGTTTTATATGTTTCAGATGCAAAATTATTGAAAACAAATGAAAAACGGATAGAGTTTGCATAATTGGCAGTTTCAGTCCCCCAACTTTCAAAAATGGCAAAACAAGTACCCGGGATTTTCAAAAATGGAAAATATTATTTATGGCCCTTGGTTAATAAAGTTTGTCATTTATGGTCCGTATAATAATTTTTGGAAAATTACAGTTTTGGTCCCTCAAGTTTGGTTGATTTGCAATTGTGGTCCTTGTTTACTAATCCTAAAACCAACCAATCACTAAACCCAAAAAAAAATAAAAAATAAAAAATAAACCCAATCCAAACCCAATCTACCCCGGTCCAAGTCCAACCCGTTTTCCCCTTTTACCCGGTCAATTATTAAATACCCTACACAACCCCTTTTTCTTCTTCCCCGTTTCCCGCCCAAACATACCCAGACACACACGAAACAAAAACATAAAAAAATTCTTCCTCCCATCCTCTCCCTGACAAGCCCATCACTTTCCCATTCCCTACAACCTGTTACCCATCATTCCCAGTCAAGAAAGAAATAAGAAAAAGAAGACAGAAGAAGACAAAAGGAGGAGATTGAAGACCCATTTGTAGCTTTAGTATAAATAGCTTATGTATGCCAAGTTATAAGGCAACCTAGGATTTTAGCTTTAAATTCAATTTTCTGTCTTTTAATTCTAGTGTAATTTTTCTTTTTCTTTTTTTTAATAAAAAAGGTTTTTCTAATTCTAGTGTAATGTTTTTCTTATTTGCTTATTGATCATTCTAAATTATTCTCAAGTGTTACTTTTAGTTATTAAGTTAGTTTTGAAAAGAAAAAGCTAAATTCAAGTGTTCAAAAATCTGTTTCAAGTGTTTTCACCCAATTAAGGGGTGTTTGGCTTAACCTTAGTTTGGGTCTAGAATCTCTTTCTACCCACTTTGACCAGTCAAGTCAAAACTGTTTTTAGGATTCTGAGTCAATTTTTATGATTGGAAAAGGTTTTACAAGATTTCAAAAGGTTTAAAGTTTTTCTTAGTCGTAAAAAAATTTGGATTCTGTAAGATTATCTATAGCAGTTTAGTCAACATTTTGTGATGATAAAAATTAATAAAAAATAAAAATAGACATTTCACCAGCTTGTTTAACTGTGGTTAAGAGAAAAAAATTCACAAAAATGTTTTACTAGGGCTGTAGTGGGTTCAAAGTGGGTGGTTTAGGCACTTACCTGTTCTGTGCACAGATCTCAATCTCAACTGTTACTTTTCGCAGCTTATTTATAAGCTAAAAACAGCTGATTAAAAGGAACTATTGGGGGCAAAAGTTAGTTGGCCGGGTGGACACACAGTAGCCAAAAGCCCAGGTTCTAAATCTCACTCTAGCTTATCTCAAATAAGCTCCCAAGTAAGCTCCCTTTTGGACTGTTTGGGGACTGCAGTACAGCAAACCTACAACAGCAGCAATTCCTTTTTTTTGAAGCTTTTTAGTTCTTAATTGTAGCTTATTTAGATTCCTTAGGTTCCATTTAGTTGAATTAGATTAGGTTAGATCAATATCAGCTTATTAGGTGCTTATTTGTAGCTTATATTTGCTTATTAGTCTATTTTTTAGCTTAGGATTCCCCTAGTTAAGTGTGCTTAGTCAACTGATTTTCCCTCCTTAGATTAGCATAATTTATGTTTGCAGCTTATTTCAAGTTTAGTGCTAAGTGAGATTGCTTGTTCCCATGTTCGGAATGCTTATCGAATGCTTATTTTGCTCTCCAAAAGTGCTTAAGGGTGTGTTTGGCTGTGTTGTCCAGATCATCAGTAGGTAAGCTGTGTATGCAGCTCATCAAAAAGGTTCCAAACAGCCCCTTAGTAACTTGCAACCAAACAGCCCCTTAGTAACTTGCAACCAAACAGTCCCCTTAGTCCTTTAACTGTTTCTGCTGTAAATAAGCAGTTTATACAGCTTCTTTTGGAGTTTTGTAAGTTTAGTTTTTGTAAAAAGTTTTATCTTGTTCCTTTGTTCGAATTGCAAAGCAAAAAAAAAAGAAAAAAAAAAAAAAAAGAAAAAAGTGATAGGCAAGGGATTCGAACCGAGGACCTGCATGGTCTGTGCGCCACACCAGACACCAAACCCAACTGTTCTTGAGCCACTTTTTGTTTATATTTTGCACTTTTAATTATTTAACAATTAGTTAGAATTACTTATTTGTTAATTTCCCAAAGCCAAAAAAAAAATTGAAATAAATAAGTGAGCAAAAGGAAAGAGGTGGGATTCGAACCAAGGCCTCCTGCCCAGCAGTCCACGCTTCAGCACACACCTGCATGACCACTTGCCCTTGGGTCTTTTTTGTGTTTTAACTTGCAACATTTATTACTTATCTAAGTTTGTAGTTTTAAGCTAAAGCTTTTTTCTAGCTTATTTCGTGGCTTATTTCCAAAACAAGCACATGTTTTCTTATTTTTATTAGGCTTAGTATACAACATAGTAGTTTTTGTGAAATTTTCAGATTTTTCCAAAATCATTTAGTATTTTTAATTAATTAATTAGTTAAATATAGTTTTTAATTCGTAATAAATAAAATAAAAGTCGAAAAAATACCCGGCTTTTTCCTAAAATTATTTTTAGTCATTTAGAATGTAGGAAAATTAGTTTTGCATCCGTAGACCTTAAATTTCATCTTTTTCACTTTCGAGGCTCGGGATTAGCTCGGGTTTTGCGTTTTTACACCTTAACACTCTAGGACTTAGTTTAGCTTCGTTTTATCATTCCTTAGGCTTAGTAATAGTTCAGTTGTAGGAGTTAGATTAGACGTATTTGCATTTAATTCGCGTTTTGTTAAATTCGTTTTTAGTTTCCTTTACGTACTTAAGAAAATCAGATTTTAAAAATAGTGATAGCGTTTATTTAATATAATTTATCTTTTTAACTTTCTTTAATTTGCATTTAAGCCCCTTGTAGTTTATGTACTTTTTCCGTAGTTATAATAATTCAAATCCCTCTTTTCCGTTCAAATCTCTCGATCACTATTCGTTTGGTGATTCTTCGCATAGCTCGCTGGGACATAACGACCCGGGGAAACACTATACTCCCCTGATCTCCATTGCATTTGTTTCTGAACCGTTTTAAGTTCCTTACGGTCGGCCATTCACAAGTGGCCGGCTTGTGTGAGAAAACTTGACGGTTTGGAGCAGATCAGTAAGAAAAATCACAGAACATCATATAATTATATGGACACTAAAACTATATTTGATACCAAAAAACGCAGGAAAAAATATTTGATAACTTTATTACATACCTTACAATGATTATAGAATCAAACGTAACATTATACGAATAGTAGCCAAACGCCTAGCCTCTCCTTGAATCCTCCCCAAGTGACCTTCAACCCGTTCAACCACTGAACCAAACAAATAAAAGACAATAAAAATCCAAATATTTAAAGAAAATACAAACCCAGGATTTCATCTTTTATTCAAATTATTAACAAATCATCAAAAATCTACAAATCATATCAATAATCAAATACAAAAGAACTATTAAAAATCCAAAAAAGAAATTTTAAATAATAAACCTATTGATGTCTATACTCACTTCTGAAAATCAACAACCCAACCCATCAATGACACAAATAAACTTAGGTACCAACTAACGAAAACATAAAAACTAAAACCCCTAGTTTTTCTAAAGTACCTAATTGAATCCTTTGCACTATATGCATCAATAACTGACAATAAAAAAAAAAGGTCAATTTAACCTCATCTTGATCATTAATACACCATTCATGTAGCATAAATTGACAGTTACATGATTAAAACCATTGGGATAATTACCTTTCTCAAAAATCAGAAGTAAGCAGCAATTGGTAAGGCGGTTGGAGAGTATGTGTGTGTGTGTCGAAGGTTGTGGAACACTTCCTATCTTCTTGTTTAAGAAACGATGCAATACTATCACTCTGGCCCATGATATGGGAATCCAGGCTCAAAGCCAAGCGGCTAGGGGTATTCACGGATTGGGTAATATCCACGCTAACCGAAAAACGAAACCGAACCGAACCGAAAATAACTTAACCGAATTTATGACCGAACCGAATTGGTGAAAACCGAACCGAACCGAACTAAATATTTAGTTATCGGGTCGGATATGGTTTTGGCAATGAAATCCGAAAACCTAACCGAAAACCGAATTCATATAAAATATATATTTTTTCTATGTATATATATGAAAAAAATCACTAAAACTCTTTTTTAAAAAGAATAAATTTAACATGATTTAAGCTTGAAAAAATATTTTGTGCTAAAAATATATATAATTAAATAAAAAATAATTAAAATTATGTAATTCGGGTTATTCGGTTCGGTTTTCGGTTATAGGGGTTCGGTTTTCGGTTTTCGGTTCGGTTGAATCAAATTTAATTTCGGTTCGGTTCAGTTTTCGGTTATACCCAGAAAAAAAAATTAACCGAACCTACCGAACCGAATAAACCGAATAACCCGATAACCGACCCCATGAACTCCCTACAAGCGCCCAAAATATAAAACAAACACCGACCATCAATCCTTTTTTATACCACCGACCCATAGAAAGCCTCCAAAAATTGTAGAGACTGCCAAATATTAATAAAAACCAAATCTCAACCACATAATAGCATACCTCCTCTTTTTATACTTAATACTGCCCCTGTATTATTAGAACCATGGAAATGGTAGAAATATGAGTATTAAAAAGTACCGACGTAGCTCTTTAATATATATAGATAATTCTTCTTTTTTACTTCAATGTAACAAGTGTGAAGTGAATCATTTTCTTTTCTACGAATAAGGGTAATAACTCTAAGTTTTTCATTTAGGAACTTTTTATTTGAAAGGCTAAGAAATAATGAAATATATATATTCACAAGAGGCATAAACATGGCAAATAACTCATTGCTTTCGGTATCCTGATATTAATTTTTAATAAAAAAGGGTTTGAGTCGTAGAATAATTTTCTTCAAATGTCTCGTTTTAGTATGTGTATTTTTTTTAAGTTGTAGAATAAGCAATATATTTTTTCAAGTGTTTCGTTTTGGTACATGTACTCTTTAAAGTTGTAGAATAGCAATGTACTTTACATAAAAGTGTTTCAATTTGGTACGTCATACTTTTCATAAGTGTTCCAATTTGGTACGTCATTAACGTACCAACATGAAACACTTTTGAAAAGTACATTGCTATTATACAACTTAAAAAAGTATGCGTTCCAAATTGGAACAAAAGAAGAAAATACACTACATAAAGCGAAACGAAAAATAGTACACGTACCAAAATGACACATTTGAAAAAGTATATAGCTATTTAACGGTCACAACCCATAAAAAGATGAAAAAATATGCAACCAATTAAGAATTTCTTATTACTTAAACCAATTCTAAGAGCAATAGGTGTGGTGAGTAAGTTTTTTTTTACTCCCCTTTACCATAACACAACACAACTTATTAATTTGCGTCCCACCATTTTATATTATATTTTTATTTTTTTAATTTTAAAATAAACTAAAACTCATTCATAAATAAAATTACAATACAACATATTAAAAACATACGAAACATAGAATAACGATAAGGAAAAAAACGATACGAAAAAAAACAAACGAAACTTAAGAAATACATCAAATTATAAAGAAACTAATTATTTTGTTGTTGTTGTTGATATTGTTGCCATAGATGTTTTTTCCAAACATGTTCGATCATATTTCATTGAAGCCTCGCGTGTATCCGTTTATCACGATGTTCTTTGGATTTCTTTCGATGCACTTCACATCGCTCAACAGATAACCGTTGTAAATTTACTCGCGGACAAATATAAACCTCACTCATCTCAAATATCACAAATTTTTTATCTTTCAAAATCATGTTATGCAATATGATTCACGTGTACATGAGTCTCCGTATCTTGATGTAATCCATTGAAGCGCCGGTTGGGCAATAATATGCAATCGTCCTTGTAGAAAACCAAAAGCTATTTCGATGTCTTTTCTAGCACTTTCTTCTTTACGTTTCAACGCGACATTTTTGTCGGAAAGTGCAACTGTAAATGATTTGACAAAAGATGACCACTCTGGGTAAATCCCGTCAGATAGATAATAACCTTGCTGAAATGTAACTCTGTTTACATCAAACGGAACCTTGGGGCGATGTCATCAAGCAGGTCGTCAAATAATGGAGAATTATACAAAACAGTTGGATCGTTAGTCACACCCGCTACCCTAAAAAATGCATGTCAAATTCTCAAATCGTATGACGCAACAACTTCAAGCATTATACTTGGATATTTTTTTTTATCACCTATCTGAAATTGCCCATGCCATTCTTTTGGACAATTTTTTCATTCCCAGTGCATACAATCAATACTTCCAAGCATTCCGGGTAACTCATGAACCGTGTTATGTGCGTCATATAAGTTGTGAATGTCATTCACGTCTAGTTTTCTTAAAAACTGGGGCATATACAATTGGATTATGCACATAGTAAAATGATCTAGACAATCGCGTGCACAATGTTCCCCCATTTGTAAATATTCATCTAATGTATCAGGTGTTATGCCATATGCCAATTGGCGTATGACGGATGTACATTTCATAATAACACTAAAACTCACTAGACCCATACTATCGGGTCGGAGTATAGAGAAATCAAAATGCTTGGGAAGCGGATGATGATTTTACATATATGCTTCAATACCTTGCATTATTTTTAAAAATAGTTTGCAACTCATACGAGAGCAACGCCTAAAATTTGTGTCTAGATATTTTAGGTTATCCCCAAGATAGTCGACCAATAAACGTGCTTCAGCAATTTCCCGTTCACATGGGATGTATCTGCGGTGGTGTGAACTTTTGGCTTTGTAACATATTGGATTTCACAAACACATCAAACCATGTCTAATGGGGCGTACACTTTAAGGTTTTTAGAAAGAGAAAGTTTAGAGGTTTAGGGAACTTAGAGAGAGAAAGAAAAGTTTTATTATGAGCTCCAACCCTCTACCTTGGGAGGTAGAGGGTATTTATAGTACCTTACACAAAACGCCACCTACGGGCTGTGGATCAGGCATACAGTGGGTAAAGGCCCGTCCGTCCTCCACGGTGTTACTAAACTAAATACTAACTAGCATTAAATAACTACGACTACGAGCTTTCTGACGATTACATATACTTGAGGTGACCGACACTTTAACGACTGGATTTTCTAAATCCTAACAATCTCCCCCTAAGGGAGGTCACCTCAAATTACATAGAATAAAAACAGATATTACATTAAGATTGTTCTTGGATTCTAGTTTTAGTTCATTGCTCTGTAGTCCGTAGTCTTTGATTCTTCATGTTTTGCATGTTTGGTTAATCCAAGTGGAGGTCTTTAATTGATCTACATGATTATGAGTTTTGAGCCAGCTTTGAGATCATCGGCTTCCATAAATCTCTGACTCTTCCTTTGTAGTGTTGATATTATGTGATGTTGTGACATTGGACCGACATGCTCACATTCTGGATCATGATTTCTTCTCATCAGAGTAAGGGAAGCTTTATTTGATTCTTGATATTTGTAGAAACGTAGCAGAAGCATGGAGTGTAAATATTAGAGTCGTTGATGCACTTATCATGATTTCGAAGTGAATGTGTTGTGTGAGCATGCGGCAATGGATTGACCTCTCAATTCTGATCAGCTGCAAACGTCGGGTGTACCTGCACACAACAGTTAGCAATAAAGCGCACGAAAAGTGTCTTTGATAACTTTCGTCGAATTGAGGTACACGGCCCACGGTTCCACGTTGATCAGTACAAGTACTGCCTGTGATCAGGTATAATTCCGAAGAATCTCCTTGACAGGGTTTCGCAACTGCTCTAGCTGTTCTCAAACCGGAACATCTCAAATAAGACAACACGGAGTGAGTGAACTAGTGAATTTGAGATTCACTGATTGATGAAAAGAGATTTGAAAAATAATCGTGTACTGCTCAATATAAAGTGTTTTTGCAATACAACGAAGGTTTTGAGGAAAATCAATTATCAATCATAAACACCTTTTATTTTTGAAATTTTAATACACAGTCGATGTGCTAGAGAAAAGAATTTTAAGCACAACGACCGGTTTTTCAAAGGTATCCGTCAATCCATTACCTGAACCAGGATTGATTCATAATTTTGAATCGCCCCATTGTTTCTGTTCAGTTGTCACATGGTTGATCTATTGGATAGATCTCACATGCCACCTACCAAGAGCTTGTTTGATGTTGGCTCTAGAAGGCTTTCCATCTTCATTGTGAGTATGTTGGCATATCACTCAGATGTTCTGGCAATACCACAAGGATAATGCGTAGGACTCATAAGATATATTCTCACTTTCCACATAGTGTGAAACAGTGAGTCTTCATTGATTGTGTCCTAATGAAATTTATAGATGATCTCGTGGCTCTAGACTCAATAGTGCACATTTGGTTCCTATGCCGGAGACTAGGGAGAGGGTCTCCTTCTTCAATATCAACCATCTCTAAGAGAAAGTCGATAGATAATGTAGGTTCCCCGTGAGAATGAAACAAGTCCTTTTAAGAGGAACTTGAGTAGCTTGGGAAGTTGTAGTGCAGTGCGTCACTGGGTCCGTGATGTCTTGTCTTCAATACCAGTGTTACTTTGGTAAACACCAGTAGCATATGTTGTGACAACTCGTATTTTCAGGTCATATTTCAAAACATTACTCATGCTTCATCATTTATCATTTATCGTAAACTATGTTTACGAGCATTAAATTCGCGTAACCTTAGTGGTTTAGCTGTGAATTCATGAACAATCATCATGGATATTTCATATAGACTAGGTTTAGTCTACATTTCATTGGCATCATTATCATCATATTAGTTCATGCATGGTTTTGCATTTTTTTTATTAAACGTTTATTTAATAGGAAAATAAACGTTATCGCGTAATCATTTATTTTGAATATTTGATCAAACAATTCCAAAAATTATTCCGATATATTTTTATACTCATATTAAGACTATAAAAATTATATTATTAATTTACCCGATGTTTCGTATATAAATTGTTATATTTATATAATTACGACGGTTTTCTTAAAAACTACACGATAAATATTTATTTCACTCAACTCATGTAAGAAATGTATTTTTATAATTTTTATGACCTCAATATATTTTATCTTGACCCGTTAAAAGTTATTTTTATCTAACGCTACCCTAAATACTCAAATGTGTATACAATTTATCACATGTCTTCAAGTAACTTACACTAAATTACACTTATACATTATATAAAAAAAAAAAAAAAGTATTAATTGATGACAAATACCCCCCTTGGCCGACTTAGGGGGGGGGGGGGTGAGTCATTGGATTTGCAAAATATCCTAACTTAATATCTACTCATACAAACACACACACAAACATATCTAAAGGTGTAAACAAAAGCTCTCTTCTCTTCCTCTCTTCCTTATGCAACCGGCCACACCACAAGGACAAGAAGGATTTCATAAATTTTTCTCTAATCAAGTTATTCACACTCTAGATTCACTCTTGATTAAGGTTTTGCAATAAAAACCTTGGGTGATTAGGAAAAACCTTTGCTCATAAACCTCATCAAGTAACTAGTAAGCATTCATATTCATCATCATATTTCATATTCATTGTTATATTCATTTCATCATATTTGAGAAAACATGCAAGTCATATGAGGTTTATACCACTTTTTCATTGATTTTAATAGTTATATATATATTTGTCATCCTATAATTACTCCTTGTTATAAATCACTCTTGGTGATGTCTAGGAACCCATGACACCCTAAGAAGGTGTATGGTAGGATTAGAATAGCTTCGGAGTTGTTTTGAATGGGTTAGAATAGGTTTGGCGCGAGAAAAACTCATTTCGACAAGTCTAATTAAGGGTCTGTCCATATTTTTGAATTCTGGAATTTTCGACAGTAAGCAAAATATTTTGGGCTAGATATTTGGAAAATATACTTTAAAACGAAAACGTGGCCGCTTGAACGGGTTAAAACGGAGCTATAACGAAGAAGTTATGAATTTTTGAAGTTTGACGACGAAAACTAATTATTCCAGAAAATTCAGCAAGCTGTCTCGACTTTTTACGAGTCAAAAATGAGTCTTAAGCGTTGTTAAATGTGTCGACTTATCAAAAATATATTAGTATATGTTATCACGATTCCGTGGATATAAAGAACGTAGAAAACGGACTTATAACGACTAAGTTATTCACATTTTAAACAAGTTGCCGTAAATTTTAGTACAAGTATAACATATATATTTCTATTAGACAAACTTTACGTCAACCAAGGACCATGTTGAGGGTCGTTTTTAACAATGACGAAGTACTTTTTATAAAGTGATGTCTTCTAGTAAAAGTAAGTTTGCCTAGCGTATTTTTCCAAAATGTCAAACCACTTGTCAAGCGGAGTTGTAACGAGTAAAATACGGTCACTTAAACTTTGCCGGAAAACCATCCTTAAACTATATTTTGGGACACAAGTACCATACTTTAGCTATATTTTTCTCTATGATCGAAACCTCTATGACGAAAACTTAAACACTAAAACTTTGAGATAATGATACAAGCTTCCCAAAACCGTTGAGTTTGTTTCTTAACACTCGACGTACACCATTTTACGACTAGCTTTTCAAGGCCGTTTAGTCACTTTCATGAAAATATTTCAACAACATTATTTTACGACGAAAAGTTATAATTTCATAATAAATCACTAAATGATTATCGTAGGATATCATTTCAACGTAAATACATTTGGAGTAATTTGAAAATGGTCAAGACGTTAAAAGATTATTTCTCGACGAGAAATATTATTTTCAAAAATTCATAAGTGGTATAGATATCATCCGAATTGCATGCATAACATTACATCATAACTTATTATGTATCATATCATTCATAATATGTCAAGTTTAGTGATTCACGCTACATTTCGGTGTACTCACTTTTGCCATCGCATCATTGTCCATGTGAGTTTCGTAGCCCCTACTTTTATATGTTTTGAACTATTTTGGGGGAGATGCATGCTTAACTACTTTTCACAAGTACTTTAGATTTTAAAGATAACTTCTATCATGATCACCATTATTTCAAAAACCGAATGTTGTACTATATTAATTGTTCTTGTTTGAGTGGTATAGTTCTACGTCGTATAAAGTTCTAAATCAGTTGACTACTGAAACATTGGGTCATGTACTATTGATTATGTGCTATAGTTCTACGTCGTATAAAGTTCTATGTCAGTTGACTACTGATACATTAAGTCATGTGCTATTGATTAGGTGTTATTTTTCTACGTTGAGTTAGTTACTATTGTGAATTCCTTTGACATCATGTGTCTGAACATAAACTATACATATTTTGGCAATGGGTTGTAAACACACAGGTTGCAAGTTTTGTATGGGCGGAACTTGGAACTGAGTGGATTTGCAATGCCTTTGCTGCACAAACGATTTTTAAAGGCTTTACATTTCAACACAAACTCTATGAACTCACTCAACCTTTGTGTTGACACTTTTAGCATGTTTTATCTCAGGTATCTAAGGCATTCACTTCATGGCATGCATGTGGACATATCATAGAGTAGTGGTGACGACGCGTCTCACATGGGTTTTATGAACTTTAAAACATCGTTTGAATTGTAACAAACTTATTTATGCTCAAGTTGATTTTCATTTGGGACCTACACTTTGTAAACTCTGATTATTTTATTAAATCAAACGATGTATTTTCCAAACGACACTTTAGGTCGTTCAATATATCTGTAACTGTGATGCTATGACAGTCAATCCCCAGGAATTCCATTCCGTTGCAAAACAGGTAATTTGGGGGTGTGACATATGTATTGAACCCGGTTTCTGCTCTAAGGTTGAATTATTGGAGGGCTATTTATTTTCACCCTTTTCAAATTCAATTCTTTTTTATTCTTCAACCCCTTCAGTGCTTACCGAGACTTCATAACTAGAACCTTGTTGGGTTTATTCCAGTTCTAGCTCTTTCTCAGTCGGCACTCTTCCCATCTCCTTCTTTCATCATACCTAAGGACTCTACACTATTTAGTGGATTGTCCCTGGGTAGATCCCTCCGGCTCTGGCGGGATCGTGGGAACGAATACCTATCCTAACCATCCTTTTATCTCCATACATAAAGTAAATTTGGTCGGTCTTTTTGGTATTGTTCTTCTGCCATTGGAACCAATTGAAAACCATTTGAAAATCAATCCAGGTACTTGTGATATATTATCAAAGCATTTTGTACCTGAATTGTTTTTGATATTTCAGAAAAAGAGCTCCCCCTCAACATGTGCATCGTATATTTGAAATCGTTTTGGCACATGGAGGCAAGAGGAAGAATTCAATTCATTGATTAACATTTTCTAAAAATATCTACATCACCTTCCCAATCAAAATTAGTGTTTCAAATACTGTTAAAGATATTTTTGGGAAAGGATGTGGTTTTCAAAAAGTTGCTCCCCCTCAATATGTGCATCGAGATTTGAAAGAGTTTTGCACATATTAGGGAAAACCTGCACTTAGAGACAAATCAATCACGTTTCAATCCTTTTTGGTTTGATATAGATGCTCCCTCTTAACATGTGCATGGAAAATCTGAAATCGTTTGGCACATGTAGGGAGGAGAGCTTGCTAATCACTTATAAAACCATTTATCGAATTATCTGTTTAAATCCAATTTAAATCACAAATTCTCCCCCGATCACAATTTTCAAGTCATTTAAGATTTGTGATCTCTATATATTTAAATTGATTTTGAAAGCTTTCGAGGAGAATTGTGACTTGCTTATGAAAACATTTAACCGATAAGGATCAAATCTGAGACTTTAAACTCCAACGATTAAACATGCTTGAGTATCTTTTGAAAACATGACATTAGCCTTGGTCTGAACGAATTGTATGACAAATAACCTTTTGAATTAATTGAAATCATTCTCCCCCTCAATCAATGACATTAGTTGTTGATTGAGAGAGAGAGATTTTGACAAATGTCAAGTCCAGATGATTTTCAACAAAATTTTGTCCGAGTTAGTTTTCAAAGCTATGTAGTTTTCATTAGATAACAAATATTTTTCAGAAGAATTTATAGAAGGAAAAATATTTGTGAAGGAAACATTTGTCTTTTCGGTGACAAACATTTGTTTTTAGAATCAGAGCATGAGATTTGAAAAATAAGATAAAGCATGACTATGTTCTTTCTTTTAAAAACGGGGTATAGTATGAAATGACTATAAACCTTTTGTTTTTCATTCTCTCAAAAAAAAATTTCTTTTTTTTTTCTTTTTTTATGTACATTCGAACTTCATCTAAAGACCCGTGTCACTCTTTGAATGACAACACAAAGACCGTAGATGAAATCGAATAATAGAAAAGATGGAAAAAATATTTTTAGCTTTTTCAAAGATTTTCTGATTTTTATGGATTTTATGAAATTTTATATTTTTCTATTTTCTTTCTGTGGGTTTTATAATTTTGTATTTTGCCTTTTTGAATAAATATTTACAAGAGATGGATGAAGAATAGCTTTTACTCCTAGTCTTCCTCTTGAAGACATTTGAGTGTTTCCGGTTGTAGACTCTTTAGACCAAGTCGTGGAAGGATAAACTCAAAACATTCTCTAGGAAGAGCTTTGGTGAAGATGTCTGCTAACTGATATTCAGTCCTCACAAAATATAGTTCCACCACACCGTTCTCCACTTGCTCCCTGATGAAATGATGTCGAATGTCGATATGCTTTGCTCTTGAATGTTGAACATTGTTGCATGAGAGAGCAATGGCACTCTTGTTATCACAATACAGAGGAATTTTGTTGAATTCAAAGCCATAGTCAGATAATTGAGATCTCATCCATAGGATTTGAGCACAACAAGATGACATGGCTTTGTATTCTGCCTCTGTAGAGGATATAGAAGTACTCATTTGTTTCTTTGAAGACCAGCTCACAAGCTTATCACCCAAAAACTGAGCACCTCCAGACGTACTTCGACGTGTATCTTGACACCATGCATGGTCAGCATCTGCATAGGCTGTTAGTGACATACCGGTGTCCTTCGGGTACCAAAGTTCCATGTTGATGGTTCCTTGGAGATACCGAAAGACCCGTTTAACCGCTTCAAGGTGCTTTTTGGTAGGCTTAGCCTGGTATCTAGCACACATGCATACAACGAACAGAATGTCTTGTCTACTAGCAGTAAGGTACATCAGGGACCCAATCATACTACGATATTTAGTCTGGTCAACCATGATCCCTGAGAGGTCCTCATCCAGTTTAGTACACTCCACCATGGGAGTGTCAACAGGGTCACAAGAATCAAATCCAAATTTCTTTAAAATCTTATTAGCATATTTAGATTGATTGATAAAAATACCTCCGGGACTTTGTGAAATTTGTAATCCCAAGAAAAATGACATTTGTCCCATCATTGACATTTGAAATTTGGTGCCCATCTCCTTAGAAAAATGGTCACATTCATTGGGGTCAGTCGAGGCAAAAATAATATCATCAACATAGATTTGAACGTGAATTAAGTGTTTTCCTGACTTTCTGGTGAACAATGTCGGATCAACTGCTCCTTTGCTGAATCCATTAGATAGAAGAAACCTTGATAGCGTATCGTACCATGCCCTTGGAGCTTGCTTCAAACCGTAAAGGGCCTTCTTCAAGCGATAGACATGAGTAGGATGCACTGGATTTACAAAACCTTCAAGTTGGCTGACGTATACAACTTCCTTAAGATCTCCATTAAGAAAAGCCGTCTTTACATCCATCTGATAGACTACCATGTTCTTACTTGCAGCATTAGCCAGGAAGATTCTGATTTCCTCAATATGTGCAACTGGAGCAAATGATTCTTCAAAGTCAATACCCTCCTCTTGACGGTTTCCTTTTGCAACCAATCGAGCCTTGTTCTTTAACACATCACCATGCTCATCAAGTTTTACTTTGAAGATCCACTTTAGAGCAATGATCATAGCACAGTCAGGAGCAGGTACTAATTCCCATACATCTAGTCGATCGAACTCATGAATTTCTTCTTGCATGACATTGAACCAGCTGTCTTCATTCATGGAAATTTTAACGTTTTTTGGTTCGACCTTAGATAGTACGGAGTTGAAGAAGCACCATAAGGCATCAGTTTCAAGTTGTTTCCGAGTGGATACTGGACGAGAAGGGTTTCCAATGATTTTGTCCAATGGATGGTCATGTGTCTATTTTCTAAGGTGTTCGTGTGGTTGTTGTTGAGGAACCGAAGTAGCAGAGTTTGGATCTCCTGATGAAGACGGTTCTGAAGTTGGTTCAGGAGCAAATATGTTCTCAAATGGAGCATCTTCGGGTGTAGCAAAAGGGTTATCTCCATCATAGGTGCCAGAAACATTTCCATGATGTACACTTGATGATTGAGGATTTGATGATGAGGATGAGTGATCTGCAGTAGGCGCTTCTTGACTCAATGACATAGAAACTGAAGAGTTATCTACGTCGACTGGGTTAGGGGCAGCCTCTGTTGATGGATTTGGCTGATCATTAGCAATAGGCTCATAGTGTTCATCAAACATTGGATCAAACAACTTCTTCAAATCATCTTCCGAAGGGGGTACATATGGAGTTGCTGGTGAGGGATTTGGTACAAGAGAAGAACTAATGGGACTACTTAATGAAGGTTGTGATGCGGGTCCAGAACTTGATTGTCCTAGAGCCATTTGCCCAGACAACTCATCGAACGTGACGTGAATAGTTTCCATGATATCTCGAGTTCTTTTGTTGTAGATTCGGTAACCCTTCTTGTTTGGTGCATAACCCACAAAAACTCCAATGTCTGCCTTAGCTTTTAATTTACCTAAATCTTGACCGTCATTCGTTGGATAACACAAAGCACCAAATACACGAAGGTAGGAGAGATCAGGTTTTCGTTTATGGACAAGTTCGTATGGAGTTTTTCCATGAGTGGTGTGTATGAGGGAACGATTTTGGGTGTAGCAAGCAGTGGCAATGGCTTCAGCCCAAAGAAACATTGAAACCTTTGAATAAATTAGCATAGTTCTTGCAGCTTCAACAAGGGTCCGATTTTGTCTTTCAACTACACTATTCTGTTGAGGCGTGCGTGGAACACTTCTTTGATGACTGATTCCAATGCTTTCATAAAATTGACTTAGGACTTTGTTAACAAACTCAGTGCCATTGTCTGTTCGAATAATTCTAACAGTCTTGTTAAGTCGGACCTGCAACTGCTTGATAAGTTTGATGATGACATCTGGAGTTTCGTCCTTTGTCCTCAAAAACTTAACCCAAGTAAATCGAGAGTAGTCATCAACAACGAATAAAACATATTTCTTCCCATTTATCGTTTGCACTCTCATAGGTCCGCACAAATCCATATGAAGAGTATGAAGAACTTCCATAAATGAGTTTGCGGGTTTGGGTTTGTGGGCATATTTCTTGCTTTTTCTCAATTGGCATGCTGAACAAAGATGATCTTTTTCATACTTTAATCTGGGTAAGCCTCTTACAAGGTCCAGTCTGGAAAGATCATTAATGGAGCCGAAGTTCAAGTGATTGAGACGACGGTGCCATAACCATGACTTTGTTTTCGAAGCCTTTGACAACAATCAGATTGGAGAAGACTTCATCATGTCTTCGATAGAGATGGTGTATAGGTTTGAGCCACGTGTTCCTCTTAAAAGTTCCACACCATCAAGTTCTCTAATGAAACAAGTATGTTTTCTAAAAGCCACCTCTATATCGGAATCACAGAATTGACCAACAGAGAACAGGTTATGACCAAGACCTTCAACATAATATACCCTGGAGATTACACTATCACCAACAACATAATCTCCATAACCCATAATTGCACCAAAATGATCGTTCCCGCATCTAACAGTCCCAATAAATTTACTCACGAAGTTCATGAGCCGCGAGCGGTCTCCAGTCATATGCTTGGAACAGCCTCAGTCCAAGTACCATAGAACGATTTGAACGATCTGCAGTTGAACACAGATAAAAATGGATAACTGGATAATTGGGATCCCCATGCAAGAATGGGTTCCATTTGGTTAGTAACAGTGATTGGAACACCCATATCAGAAGCAAAATCAATGGAATCATTAGGGATAGATGCAGTGCTAGTGTACGCATTAGACCTATTCAAAGTATGTTCACTTCTTAACGGAATAGTTCTACCGGTAGGCATCCATTTCCTAATGGGCATTGTCTTAGATAATTTAGGGCACAACTCAATAAGATTAAATTTGCGGCCAGTAGGAATCCACTGATAACCTACGTTACTAAATTTTCTTCCCGTGGGTTTCCAATGTTTTCTAACCTTCTTCCACCATTGCTTTCTAGCCTTCTTAACATGATTGTTGGCATTAACGATTTTAACTGGGTATTTAACAGCATTAATCAAATCATTCACACCACATACATCATTAGTAACAGAAACCAAGCAATCATCATTACATGTTTTGCCAAAAGTAGCAGAATTCGCATTAATTACAGCACGCTTAGAGCTAACACTAGAATCAACACGATTCGTTTTATTCAACATAGTTTCATTCTTCCTAAGGTGATCTTCTACTCTCTTCCACTGAACATTCCTAGCTTGCAAGGTCCTATCATTCTTTGTGTTATCTTGAGGCTTTGACCTCTTTCGCTTTGGTGTCACTTTTACTCTTGTAGAGGGAATGGGAACATTAGTTGGTTTTGCTACTTTTGCATTTCGTGTTTAGAAGTCTGGGATCGAGCTACTTGAAGGCACATTAAAGTTCACTTTCTTAATACTGGGCATTGAATGGGTTGCATACTTAGCACTAGGCATAGAACAAGGCATCACAGCTTTATCTTTCTCACATAAGGATTTAGGGCATGTTGCTCTTAAACATTCTAACAGCTCTTGAGATCGTTTGGCATATATGCAAGCATACCTAATTTCACTATCAAGTGGCTTATTTATGCGATCCTCTTCTACAATCTCATGGAGACATTCTAGACTATCCTTAAGGTGACAGAAATAGTTTTGAAACACAAGTTTGTTGGAATCACTCCTAAACCTTTATTCAAGTGTTAGTTACTCATATGTAATAGGTAGCTTAATTATGGCCTTTATGTTTGTTATTAGCCTTAAGCTTATGTAGAAGGCCCATGAGCTTAGGTCCAAGCCCATAGGAGAAAGGAAGGGACTAGGAGTGTTGCCCTAGCTTCCCTCCTATAAATACTCTTGTAAACCTTCATTTGAAGGTTGGTTGTTCAATTTATCTCTTTCACATACTCCACGCCTAACTCTTCTTTATTACTACGTGTATATGTGTGTGGTTTATTGTTCAATCGCCTTTCTATCTTTCTATTAAGCTTGTGTTGTAAATCTAGTGACCTAACAGTGGTATCAGAGCCAAATAGTTGGGTTAACACTTTCGTTTTTGAAGTTTTTGTTTTCGGTCTTACGCGTAAAAGTGGTTAACACTTTGGATCACTTAAAAACTCGTTTTTTACACTTTTTAATCCAAGATTCTTGTACTTTCAACGTTTTAAGGTGTTAAAATACTTGTTTTAGGCAAAAAGTTTCAATCTTTACGCGTGGATCTAAGTTTTTAAGCTTGTTTTTGTTCGTGGGTATCGTTCTACGCGTAACTTGTTTAGCTGTTTTGGTTCATCAAGTTTCACACTTTTGTGTTATTTTGGTGATATTGAAGCTATTCCATAACAAAAATCTGGTTTAGAAACATCTTTGGGCAAAATCATTTTTACGAGTAAGTCTACGCGTAAGAAAACCCTAATCTTACGCGTAACTTTTTCCTTGGTTTGATCTTCGTTTTCGTGGTTTACTCTGTGTTTTCTTGCTTGGATAAGCCTGAAAATATGTCGACTTTTGATATCTTTTGCACTGTGATAGTGTAAAAGATCACTTGGGATAAAACCCTAAACTTACGCATAAGCATAAAGCTTACGCGTAGAAATCCTACGCATAAGATTCATCTTACGCATAAGGTAATCCTACGCCTAACTTTCTACGCCTAACTTTGTGTCTACGCATAACTTTAGCATTTTTACCCTACTTACGCGTAAGCTAAAACTACGCGTAACTCTTGATTGTTACGCGTAACTTTGGTGTTTTTACGCATAAGTTCTACTTGGTTTCTTGTGATTTCTACGCCTAAGGACACTTCATCAACAAAGGTTCATTCGACTACAAAGATCCATTTTTACCAACACAAGTTTTCAACATGTCACAACCACCATACTCTAATTATTTCCCTTACACTTATTCTCAACGTCAACAACAACTAACTCCACAACATCAACAATGGAATCAACAACAAGCAATTTATCAACAACAATTTAATCAACAACATACTCCACAACTTGCTGAAATTCCACAACCTCAAATGGTTCAACCACCACCAAGTCTTCAAGTTCAACCCTACACAAATGACTTCAATCAACATCCATCAAGGAACACTATGAAGGAACCCACTTGGTTTGCAAAGATGTGTGAAGCATTAAGCAGCCAACAATCAATTCATGAGGCTGGATTATTGATAGACCTCCAATGCTCACTCCAGGAAACTACGATCAATGGGTTATAAGGTTCTTTAGATTTTGTGATCTGAAGAAGCCACATGGAAAGTTTTTAAAGAAGGTTATCTTGGAAGGTCCATTTCAGATGCCTACTGTTATCGTACCCACCCGCCGAGATCCAAATGCTAATCCACCAAGAGATGAACAATCCAACATTGCTCCTGTTGCCGACCTGAATGCAGAGGAACTTCTACACTATGAAAGTGATGAACTTGCAATGCAATATATCCTCTTAGGATTACCTAACCCAATTCTTCTAAGTGTTGATGCTCAAAAGACTGCAAAGGAAATGTGGGATCATATTCATCTTCTTATGGAAGGATCAGTACTCAATCGGAGGATTTGGAATCCAAAATTTACTTGGCTTATGAACACTTCATGATTGAACACGAGAGACACTAGAGTCTTATCATCATCGTTTTTCAGACATCATCAATGATTTGGATAAACACAACATCATCATGCCAAGAATTGCAGTGAATACTAAGTTCCTTAGTAGTCTTGGTCCTGAATGGGAGAAGTATGTCATTTTTCTCCATCAAGTGAAGAATTTGCATCATTCTACATATGGATTGTTGTACGATTACTTGAAGCCTCATGAAAAGGAAGTTGATAGAGAAAGGATTCTCCGTGCTCAAATTGCTCCACCGACACATCCGGAAAATCAACAACTTGCCTTATATGCTCAAAACAGTTATTCTCCTCAACCAGCAACTCAACCAACTGCTACAATCACACCATATGATCCTTCACAGCCTCAATCTCAACAAACTCAATTGGTTCCATACAACAACAACAATGCTCAAGCACTTGTCAGATGCTAATGAGGAATCTGATCCGTTCGAAGCACTGCAACAAGGATTTGCTATGATTGCCAGGGCCGGATTTGAGGGTGTGCGGGGTGATCAACCGCACAGGGCCTCCAAATTTTTGGGGCCCCCGATGTTATAAGTAGAGGGCTGATTTTATTTAGGGTTTAACGTAATACTGATGAAAATATAGTTAGGAACTTGAGATTTTTGCGTTATATAAATGGAACAAATATTAGTTTCATGCGTTTGAAAGAAAAAACACAGAACAGATATTGGCCCGATGAGGAAGATGATGACTATAGGCGCTTTTCACTTTATACCCCTTAAGGTATATAGAGTTTTCTCTTTCATCTTAATAAAAGAACAAATGGATATATACAAAATTTACACTTTCAACCCAAGTGTAGGAAAATTCTCATAATCAGTCCAATTTTTTTTAAAAGATTCTTTAATATCTTTTCTTTGACAAGGTCTTATAATTGGTCTAAAAAAATATTGAGATAAATCTGGATATGTTATATACAGGTTTTTATGTTTACGTAATTTTTCATATTTATTTAGCATATAATTAAAATCGCAATGTTCAAGATGCTAGCATGTGTTATCAAAATAGCACAGGGCCCCTAAAATCCACGGGACGGCCCTGATGATTGCTAATGCCTTTAGCCGTTATACCATTCGTTCCTCATCTAATACAAGGAATAAGCTGTTGTGAACAATGGACGAGTTGAAGTTCAGAATCGTGGTTATGGTCGTCAGATGGGCGATGGTCAAGGGTTTAATGCTGTGGGTAGGAATAACAATAGAGCTCAAGTGGTGGAACAAGGAAATGCTCAAAATGGGTTGAATGGTCTTCGATGCTACAACTGCAATGAGAAGGGACATCTGGCTAATGCATGCCCAAAGCCTAGGACTCTCAAGGCGTGCTTATCACAAAGAGGCTCTTCTTTTGGCTCTTAAGGATGAAGCTGGTGGAACTCTCACAGACAAAGAACCGAGCTTTATGGCAAATGCGCACTCAAATGATGATATGGAGGACTTGCGGCCAATGCACGGTGTTATGTTGATGGCTAATATGCATGAGTTACACATGAGTGACACAGGCCCAGTGTATGACAGTGATGGCTTATCTCAGTACCGAACAAACCATATTTATCTCGATCTCATATCTCCGCCAACATCCGAATCCGCAAGGCTCAGAATGTTCAAAATGAGTCGTCCACATCTCATTCCGACGATTTTCAACTAGACCCGTAGTTATATTTGACGATCAAGATGACCAAATGGTTTCCTTTGATAATCAAATTGACTCGCGGGTTATACTTGAGGATCTAAGTAATGATCATGTTGTGACTCACGTTGAACACACCGAACTTTTGCCTCATCCAGATTTTGCTCGCTTAATACAAGACCAACAAACCATAGTGGAAAAATGTCATGCCATTAATCAGGACTTGAAAAGCAAAAATGCACTGTTAACCAAGGATTTTGAATGTTTACAAAAGCAACTCAACTTTTTCAAAACTCAAGAAAAGCGTGAAAACGGTTTTGAAGCAGCCTTTGCCAAATCTCATCAAAACGAAAAAGATTTAGAGAGACAGATTGATCTAGCCGCGAAGAATGCTTTGTTGTCTCGAAATAGAACAATCGAAACATGAACATAAAAAGCAAATTAATGCTCTCACCTTGGAAAATCAAAAAGCTAAAAGGTGAGTTGTTAACTTGTCAAAAGCAGTTCTCTGCATACAAAAAGCATTCAACGAAACGAATAGATGATCATCTTGAAGAAATCATCGGCTTGCAAAACAAACTTAAAGAGTTTAAAACTGTTGTTTACAAACATGGCGAGTCGGTCACACCTATTGAAAAGTTTACTTTAAAACCCAATCCAAATGGATATGGACCGAATCTTGCTGATTACAAACCTAAGCTTTCAACCAAATTATTCAAACCAAATCCGAAGTTTCCGGCGAGAATATAAAATTGATAACTCTATTATGAGTGTTGTTGAATATCATCGTCAAGAGGAATTAGATGCATAAGACGAGAGTCGATCAAAATTAGAAAATGTTGTTTACAACAAACCTTTTAACTATTTAAAAGCGGTCACTTTCGTCACACCAACGGATTCTTCTAACACACCCAGGATTATCATAAAACTCGAGTCTTCTAATGTTAATCCCAAACCAGGTTATGCACAAACTTATGGTCCTTTACCTTCCATCAGTGAAGTAAACTCAAAACCCGAAAATCGCAAAATTCTTCGATATTTTGACCTTTTCATGGCTGACCTCAAAACTTTACAACATGAGATAGAATATCATTCCGAAATCAAAGTTCAACATTTTCAATCGCCTCTGGCGCGAGAACAAAGAGACATTTTTCCGAAAAATCTTTTACCAAATGTTAAAAATTTGAAAAGTTGTGCATTGTCTTGGGAAAGGGACTTTCATAAGGAACTTGGATAATGAAGGTCGTTTTGAGAAAACGAAACATCTATTTCTAACACTAAACGTAAAAAGAAATTGTTGAGAAAAGATGTTGATCGACTCTTGGAAGATATCATCTATGCTGATATCCATAATGTTGTGCTATTGAATTCTTTGTCATATGCATTTGATTATATCTCCACGACATCTTGTGGTAAATGTTGAGAACACGATAATGTGCTTCGATCGAGTCCTTAAAAGTTGAAAACAAACGATTGTCAAATGAACTTTCAAATGCAATACGTCGTCTTAATTGGTGTCAAAAGATATTCACGATCAACAACTTGCTTTTCAACACAAAATCGCCCAATTGCGTGACAAATCTTCTGATCCAAAAATTGAGCAACTGGATGATCAAACGTGTCTTTTAAGTGTCAAATCTCAAAATATGAACAAGAACTTGTAAAAGTTAAAAGGAATATGGTGTCATATTTGATTTACTCAAAAGACTCGTGATGAAGCATCAAATGAACTTGATCATTATCTTGCACACACTAAAGAAGTTATGCATTTTGCTGGAAATATTCGGTCCGAAAATCAAGATCGATTCACACTATCTTCAAGTTAAGAGAAATGTTAGGAAAGTATGAACAACTTCCGCCTACCGTGATTAAGAGAATAGCCCCAATAACACTTAGTAATCATGAACCTAGAATCCCTACTGCCAAATCACAAGTTGCTAACGTGCCTCCTTCTACTGAAACAAGAATAGTTGCGTCTTTTCTAAACGTCCGCACTTCACGTTCTAGGAGCACTACATTGAAGAATAGGAAGTTGCGACCTAAGAAAAGATCAATAAAGAATGCTAAAGTAGAAGAACACCCTAGGACTATGAATAAGACTCACGTTGCTTCCACTATAGATATTGCGTCCGGCACATGTAATAGAAATAGTGATGTAACGAATGCTAAACCGTTAAGTACTTTTGATATTCATCGATGCACCTTGTGTTATTTGTCGTAAAAGTATGAATTCCGATTGTCATGATAAATGTGTTGCTAAAGCTATCATCTCTCGTTTAAGGAATCCTAAGAACCGAATACCTCTAGGCCCACTAATCTTTCTAAGTCATTGCTTGGTAGACCGCCTCTTTAGATTCTAAGAAACGCTTTGTCCCAGTAGCTCGGTTTCACCTCCTAGGAATGTAGTACCACCTAGTGCATTCACTAAGACTAAAGCAAATACTAGTTGGAGATGGCAGAAATGGATATATAACACACTAGGATTTAAATGGATACCTAAAGCTATTGATGAATGTATATCTACTATAGCGCTCTGGAACCCTCTAACATTTCGGGTTCCACATCTACTTCTATTCCATCCGTGTCTGCTGTGTAATGCAGGTGTCTGACGATCATTCTCTGATTGTTGATAGCGGATGTTCCCGACACATGACAGCAACCTTAAAGCTGTTATCAAACTTTATTGCAAAGTTCATTGGCACCGCCGATTTGGGAATGATCACTTAGCAGCTATCATGGGCTACGGAGATTACATCAATGGTAACATCGAAATTAGCAGGGTTTATTATGTGGAAGGCCTCGGTCACAACTGTTTTGATGGAGTCGGTTCTGTGATGGAGATTTGGAGGTTGCTTTCAGGGAGAACTCTTGTTTCATTCGTGATCTACAAGGAAACGACCTTAAGTCTGGCTCGCGTAATTCCAGTCTTTACACTATCTCTATGCAAGACATGGTTGCTTCTTCTCCCATCTGCTTACTTTCAAAGGCAACATCAACAAAATCCTCGCTATGGCACCGTCGTCTCTCACATCTAAACTTTCAAACCATCACCAACCTTGCTCGACACAAACTAGTTGAAGGACTCCCACGATTTCGATATTCTAAAGATCACCTTTGCTCGGCTTGTGAACAAGGAAAAAGCACTCGTGCTCATTTTCCTTCAAAGGTGGAACACGCTCTCAAAGATGTGCTTCATCTTCTTCACATGGATTTGTGTGGCCCGATCTTGGTGCAAACGATCAATGGCAAACGCTACATCTTAGTAATTGTTGATGACTATTCACGCTGGACTTGGGTCTACTTTCTTTGAAGCAAAGATCAAGCTCCACAGATGATCATCACCTTTCTTACGAAAATACAAGTTGACTTAAACACCGTTCGACTAATCGAATCGACAGAGGCATCAATTTGTTAACCAAACTCTTCGTGAATTTTATGAGAAAGTGGGAATTCAAAGATCGACATCTATTGCACGCATACACTAGAACAAAACGGAGTTGTTGAAAGATAAACCGAGCGTTAGTGGAAGCTGCAAGAACAATGTTAATCAATGCTAAACTTTCAGATTACTTATGGGCGTAAGTGTATCTCTGCATGCTATACTCAAAACCGTTCTATGATTACAAAACGCCACAACAAAACACCTTTTGAGCTTGTCCACAAAAGAAAACCGAATCTCAAACACTTTCATGTATTTGGATCTCTTTGCTATCCAAATAATGATCGTGATGACTTTGGAAAGCTCAAAGCCAAAGCCGACATTGGAGTCTTTATAGGATATTGTGATAATTCTAAAGGTTTCCGAATCTGGAATCGTCGAACAAAAGAGGTTATGGAAACGATTCATGCTTATTTTGATGAACTCACGGAAATGGCTTCGAGTATAACTGACTTGGAACCCGGACACAACCGCTTAAACTTCCCCAAACCCCATCATCACCGAACAAAGCCCCCGCTTACTCGTCAACAAATGGAAAGGTTATTTGCTCCACTGTTCGTGGCGATATTGATGAAGCGTGCTCGTGTGTATCCGCTGTTTCCGCTCAACCCGATAATACTCTTATACCGATACACACTGCTACAACAACTACGGTTGAAGAAGCACAACTAGTTGACTCCAACACAACAGTTGAACAAACCGCTTCCAACAATGATGAACCGGCCGATGATGTTTACAATGAAGTACCCCCACCTGCAGATTTTGATCCAAATGCGTTCTTCAACCCGTTTGCTAATGAGATCGCCGCACCGGATGTCGCGGAATCTTCAACAAGCCATTTGAATCCTCAAAATCGCACAATGTATACCAACATCAACCCTCCACACATAGATGGACAAAAGACCATCCTCTGGAAAATATTATTGGCAATCCAAACCAACCGGCCGTTACAAGACAACGTCTTCACTCGGATGGTGAACATTGCATTTATGCACTCACATCGCCAATCGAACCTAAAACATCAAAGACGCAATGACAAAAGACAGCTGGATTGAATCCATGCAAGAAGAACTCAACCAATTCAAACGTCTTGAAGTATGGGAACTGGTTGAAAGACCAACAGGGTCCTACGTCATTGGTCTAAAATGGATTTGGAAAACAAATTGATGTCTTTGAAGGAATGTTATCGAAATAAGTCACGCCCGTGGCTAAGGGTTATCGTCGGGGAAGAGGGTATTGACTTTGAAGAATCTTTTGCTCGGTTGCTCGCCTTGAGGTCGTTCGGATATTTCGCGTTCGGCTCATATGAATATAACGGTCTTTCGGATGGATGTCAAAATTGCTTTTCTCAATGGAAACTTAAAGAAACGGTTTATGTCGACCAACCGAAGGATTCGTTGATCCCGTTCCGAACCATGTCTACAAAGCTGAACAAAGCTCAGATGGTCTCAAACAAGCTCCTGCATGGTACGATAAGCTATCATCTTTCCTCATTGCCAATAATTTCACCAAAGGTTCGGTTGACCCAACTCTTTTCATACAATATCACGGGAACATATTTTAATTGTTCAAATTTATGTGGATGACATCATTTTGGGTCAACACATAAAAAGTACTCAATCGCTTTTGCAAAACTAATGAAGAAACATTTTGAAATGTCCATGATGGGTGAACTTACGTTCTTTCTAGGACTACAAGTTCATCAATCACCCCGTGGTATTTTCTTGAGTCACTCCAAATATGCCCTTGAATTGTTAAACAAATTTGGAATGAATACTTGTGACACTTATGCCACACCAATGGCTCATACCAAGAAGCTGATTTACATGGGAAATTGGTGGACCCTACCAAATACCGTAGTATCATTGGGTCTCTCATGTATCTAAAAGCCGTAGACCTCGATATTGTCTTTGCCGATATCTTTGCTCTCGTTATCGGTCGCGACCAAGCTGAAACCCACCTCTCGAGGCTAAAAGAATCCTCCGATACATCAAGGGAACCATTAATTTGGGAATCGGTATCCGGGATTCGGTTTTGAACTAATCGCTTTTTCAGACGCTGACCACGCAGGATGCTTAGATTCACGGAAAAGTACTTCAGGAGCTTTACAATTTCTTGGTGATAAACTGGTGTCATGGCAATCGAAAAGGGATTGTACATCGTTGTCCTCAACCGAGGCAGAATATGTAGCCATGTCGGCGTGTTGTGCTCAAGTCATTTGGATGAGAACACAACTCAAAGACTATGGTTACGTATTTGATATAATCCCGATGTATTGCGACAATCGGAGTGCCATTGCGATCTCGTGCAACTCGGCCAAAGACTAAATCAAAGCACATCGATCTTCGATATCATTTCATCAAGGATCACGTGGAATAGGGTATTGTTGAATTATATTTTGTGGGTACAGAATACCAATTGGCGATCTTCTCACCAAAGCCTTGCCTCCCGCTAGGTTTAATGAGTTGGTCCACCGGATTGGTATGAGGTGTTTGACTCAAGAGGAATTGATGACCTCCTAAAACAGTCTTAAAACCTGTCAAACACCAAAATCTCTTTTGTAAATATTATTTTCAAAAACAAAATACAAAAATATAAAACCCGATAAAACAACAAAAATATTCTTCTAATCTATTTTTCTTTCAACATGGCAAGTAAATTTCTTTCGTCAACACTCTAATCTTTCAAAATTCAGTATTTTTCCAATCAAGTGTTGAGGGGGAGAAAACAATTACTTAACTTTCAAAACATCATGTACTTGCATGTTACTCTATTCGGTTGTTTCTTATATCAATGGTGGTAAATTTTTACGGTTAAATGACACTCCTCGGACTAAAATTTATAACCTTTCATCATTTTCTTAAGTCGAGGGGGAGTGGTGTTAAGTTTCTTTCTTAAAATCTTTTGTTTGGTAACCAAAATGGAAGTTAAATGGCTTTGGATGTAAATGGAAAAGGTGGAGGGACTAAAATTGTCAAAACCTGAAAGTATTTTTCAATAAAATATCCCACCTAACTTAACTCTTCACATTTATTGCTAAAACCCATCTCATCCTACGCTTAAAAACGTTCAAGAAATCCGTGTTTCAGATCTTCAATTTATAAGTGTTTTGTGTTCCTAACAAGATTACAAACAATGGTTTTAAATCGTTTTGAAAATTAACGGTTAGATTTTAAACTATGGTTGATTTTGTGTTCTACGCGTATGCGTATGAACACATAATCTTGTTTATGTGTTTGTGATTAAAAAGATAGTGTCAAAATGTTTTAATAACATCAATGATATTTTTTCTATCCTCAAAACGAACCCAGAAACTCGAATTGATTGATTTTGAAAATTAGGGTTTATGCGTGGATTTGGGTATTTTTAAATGTGAATGGTTTTGGTCAAAAAGTTAATGTGTGATGTTCATATTGTGTTGAATTAAAGATTTCCAGGCCCTATAACAACCCAGAAACTCTAATTGAATAAAAATTGGAATTTAGGGTTTAATGTTCTTAAGTTTAGGTATTTTTGATTCACGAGAATAGGTGTTAAAACTTGGTTATTAGACTCTCACAACACCTAAGACCTACCAGAAAACGTTTGGTGCAAATCCTATGGTTAGAAATCATACGCGTAATTCTTAAACTCTAGGGTTTTGACCTACGTGTATGACTTTCTACGCGTAAATGTTTAACAAGCTTTCATGCCATGATTTGTTTTTTAGAATGAATATATGTGTTAAGATTGATGTTATGATGATTTTATTTCGTGCTTGCTAAGCATAAAACTCAGAATCAAGGTGTTTGTTACTCTACGCATAAGGATCACCTTACGCGTAGAAAGTTATGCGTAAAGAAAATTTTACGCGTAAGCATTGCACGCGTAAGGTTCTACAATGGGACTACGCGTATCACGTGAAGGATATGCGTGCAGTGACTCTACGCGATAAGGTCTACTCTTACGAGTAAGCCTTACGCGTAAAGTTTTATACACCTACGCGTAAGCTCTCACGCATAAAGTTACTCGTTCCTACGCTGTAACATTTCTTACGCGTAAGACAGATTCCTACGCGTAAGCTTGTGCCTACGCATATAACCCCTGTTTACGCATAAGCTACTATTCCTACGCATAAGCCTTGATCAAACCTTCGTTTTGAATTGTTACGCTTGCAAACTTGTAAATAAATGAATCATAACATCACGAATCCAATAATGTCACTAATATACTTAAACTTTTGATATGTTGTGAACTATAAGTGATAACATAAACTTTAAAACTTAAAGTTAACTAACTCATGAAACATTTCACGACGTCATTGAACTATTGGACAAACAAGTGACCTAGGACTCGTAACAATCTTTAACACTATATATTCAATAATTAGACAATAAAAACCTTCTGTTGACTAACATTATGTCTTTCGATATGTTGGTTCTTATGGCTAATGTTATTTCGATCACAACATGGGCTCAAATGAATGTGGATGCACCAGAAGTTCTCACAATTGCTGACATCTTCCCTAATGGCTATCAAAGAAAGATTGTAAAGAACAATCTCAGAGTTGACTTTGAAACCCTCACATGCTCGAATCTTCTTGCTTGATTGCTGTGGATATTCTTAGGAATCATCCGTACGGAACATGCTTTCACACTCGCTACGATCAGGAGATCTACATACAACAATTCTGGAATTCAATGCAAAGGATCAAAGGTCAAAGTGCGGTGACTGTGACGTTAAATCACAAACAAGTCACCATCACACAAGCGATCTACGGGTACAGTTCTTCTAATTCACGAGATCGAGCCAACCGACTTCTATGCCACACCTCGAAGAGACAGTTCAAATTCCTGATTGATATTGGCTATGATGAAGCTTCGGGGAATAATCACTAAGCATTCTCATGTGGAGCTTAAGAACATTCCTCAACCGTGGAGAACCCTCTACATCATCTTTACCAAATCGGTCTCGGTGCGTGATAGTGGTTATGAGCATCCCAAGCTCATGGAACTACAAATCTTATGGTCTTTAATCAACAAAAAGGACATCGAAATTGAAGCACTGCTATGGGAAGACATGATGTCATTTCACAAGAAACTTGGCTCAAAGATTCCCTATGTCAGATACACGAAATTGTTGATCCAGAGAGCACTTGGACTTCATCCCACATTCCACAGAGGCTCAATGACCCGGATAATCATGATAAGTTGATGAGCCTACCCTATCAGTCGAGAATCAAGGAATCGTCAACAAAGAAACAGGTCTTGTCTGCCGATCACCTTCGACAAACATGAAATCAAAAAGCTTGAAACATACAAAAGGTATCAAGTAGCAGGACGAGAAGGCAAAGTTGGCCATCTCGATGATAAGCCTTCTGGAACACCTACTAGGAGAACCGAAGAGGAAGTCTGGAAGTGCCGCAAGCTGAGAGTCGAGGATGTTTCCCAAGAGGAATCCTCCACGAAAGGGGCAGTTCCGCCAAGGAAGCTCCTATTCCCGTATCTAAGCTGAACCGCAGAGAAAGCTAATGGACGAGGACTCGAGCTATGAATCGATGAAGAGACTTTCTACTCAATGAACCGAAACTCCTCCTTCAGCAGCTAAACCTCCAAGTCCACCAGCTGACAAAGGAAAAGGGAAGACTCTTGTACTTGTGCCGTATGAAGAAAGCTCGATGAAGAAGAAGAGCAACCGATACTTCATACAGGAAGAAATTCAAATTCCTTAGACTCCAACACGCGGCAAAAGAATTTGCAAAAGAACAAATGGGTGGCCCCGGAGGGTCAAGTGGTGCAGCTCAACCTTCACCTGGTCCTAATGCGGTTAATCAACCCGATAAGGGATTTGGTGCCACCACTTTGGTACAACAACAAACACGTGTCGAAGATACTATTGAGTTTGATTTTGAAGAACCGAATCTCGAGAAGTTAGAGAAGGTAACGGTGATGAAGAAGCTGCAGCCAAAGCCAAAGCCGATGAACAAGCTAATTCGCAATGAAGAAGATGTTGAGTATGATACGCTTCTTCTAGATAGCCCAGCGATCAAAGGAAGAAACTTCTGAACCACCAAAGGACCCGGAGTCTCCTCACATCTCATCATCATCCGATTCTTCTTCTCACTCTTCACCACCACCATCAAAGAAATCAACCAAATCATCATCCAGATCAGGAAAGAAGCCAACTCCATCTTGGATCTCTCAATCTAAGAATCGAATCGTTAAAGCCGTCAAACGAGTCAGAAAGAAAGATATTCTCCACAGAAAGTTGACTTTCCTCATTTGACGATAACGTATCTTCATGATGAGAATGACAAGATGCAAGTTGAAAGGGAGTATGTACAGAAGCTTATGAAGGATGATCTTCAAGGGAGCATGGACGAGATGATAAAAGGATACACTCACAAGTTTTTAATGGAGGTCATTCAAAACGACAAAGGAGATGTATACCAGACAACTTTATCCGAATCTCTTACATTTAGCCAAGCAAGCCATGAAATCAACTCCGATGAATTTGAGCATCAATCCAGTTGAAACTACAATCTTCTCAGATGCTGAATTAGTAAACCGTTGGTAGCAAATGTCAACACGCTCGCAACGCTTCCCTCCCATGAAGCTAAACTGTTTGAAGCATTATTGGAATACCAACTCAATTCATCATTCAGAGAAGAGGCTATAAGGCCTAAGCGTTCAAGAGATGATGAAGACAAAGATCAAGATAAGGATAAGGAGCCTAAACGCACAAAGAAGTCTGGTGAATCATCTTTGATTCAGACTCAATGCCTCCACCACAAAGGACTCCAGCTCAACAAAGATCTCCTCCCGCTCTTCTGGCGATAAACCTCGGATTCGAAGTTACCACCCTGACTCAAAAACCGGTGACCACTTTGAGTATACGGGTGGTGACGATGAAGAATACCATGAGCCCCAACAACAACCCACCTCACCCGACAAAGTACAGAAACCAGAATCCTCATCTAGGCCTAAGAAAAAAGAAGAAGAAGTGCCAAGGCCGACGCCCTATCCTGGCTAGATGAAGATAACACAGAGGAATTTGAATGGTTCTCTAATCTTGTTAATTCCACTCCATACCCTGAAGAAGGTCAAGAGCTGGTAGACGGTAATACTTTGGAGCATGCTAAGATTCTGCAAAAAAAGTTCCGTGTAAAGAAGATGACGAAATCTGAGTTGAGGCGAATCAAGAATGAAGCTTTTCAACTATTAAAAGATAGCGCAGAAAGTGCCATCGAGGTCGAATACCACCTTGAGAACATTGCTCGAGCTATGTCTAACAACATGGATTGGCTCAACCCAGAAGCAAACATCGACTTTACGAAGCGGGATAACCCTCCATATTATACCGACTGGTCTAGACCACTACCAACGATCGGCCAACCATATCAGCCTAGGATCCCATTCAGATACTTCTTCAACAAAGACTTGGAATTTCTTCTTCACGGTGGCGATGGTTCAAGGAAATACGCTACATCATTGACACTTCCATTCCCGGCAGCTGAATACTCAAAGCGCATAGCTATCGAGGAAAGAGCTAATCACTTGTTCTCCAACAAAGTGGAAGCATACGACCAAGATGCAATGTACGGGATTCATCATTGGCCGGAACAGAAGAATCTACTACGTACGCCAGTCCGAAGTCTCAACATGCGTGTTCAGTACTAAAAACATAGTTTCAATCCAACACGTTGATCTTTCGTCCAAATGGGACTACACATATCTCAAGGAGATTGTAGTCAAAAGACAAGACGAAAGGGATTATGCATTCTCTGAAGCTGACTTTGAGAATTTGTCTATCAACGACATCGAAGATATATACCTTGCCAAAGTATGTGGTCGTATGAGACAATTCTCCAGAAGTACAAGCGTGAATTCATCAAGTCATGCTCATCTTCATCGACGCATAGTTATCAAAGAAGCGTGTAGAAGATCTCCAGTTGGCGGTTGAATCTTATCGGACTGCGTGTCAACTTCATTCCACCGCAGCTTGATCTTCCCGACATCAACCAGCTCTCACAACTTACACTCATCAGCAAACCATTCGGCGTCGTTTACCGGAGTGAACTTAAAGAAATTGCTTAATGGCGTGCAGAGATCTTCATAAGTTTGGAGATCACACTTTGAAGATGGTTAGGGACGGATTGGCTTACCGGTTGAAGGATATACACCAAAAGATTTGGTCTCCTAAGCGATGGAATTCTCAGGATCGAAGGGACGTGAAGAGGATCATCACCATGATTGATGAACGGTTGTATAGAAGGGATCGGTTCAGAAGATTGGAAAGCTATATTGGTGGTCGACCCGTGAGAAACATCATCGGCTTTCAAGCGCCCGATTCACATTCCTGGCGACATATCCGACTACCCGGTACCCCTTGAACTACTTCTTCATTATAAATTTGGATGTATGATCTATTATGTCAATGGCTTGTGCACATATTACAGTGTACAACCCGTACTAGTAAATAAAGGACCCACGTGGTACGCCGATTGCCACAATCCTTATAAAAGGAGCGAAAGCTTCTTACTTTTGAGTAAAACCTATCAAACCTTTCATTTTTCAAGGTTTTGCTCAAAAGAACAAGTACTTTCCCTTATGATTTTCAAAACCTCAACCGTTTATATCACTTGTTGAGGGGGAGTACTTGACTTAAAACTTTGTTCACAAATTTTTCACAGTGGTCATTCTTCCCGCAACACTCGAAATGGTCATATTTATTCTCAACTTTTCAAAAATAACATTTTATATGCCATTTTTGAGGGGAGAAAAATACGTGATAAGAAATATGTTGTGTTTTGCTATATGAACTCTCGTGTAAAAGACTTTAACCCATGAATTGACGAGCTCTTAACTGCTAGTAACTTGAAAAGACTTGTCCGGACGGGTAATAATTTCAAGCTAGTTCGCTAGTGATGTAAACGTGTCTCGCAAAGTACTTGTCTGAGTAGAATGTACCATTCGAGAAACTCTTGGTAGACATGAACTCTGACGGGTTTGACAACCTTTCGAGGATTGTCTACACCTTCAAGGTAGTTATTAGAGCTAGTTGTCACATAAAGCGACAATGCAACTCTTTAACTATGCCACGTAACCGTGTCTCGCGGGGAATTGTCTATCTTGAGTTGATCAATTCAAAATGTGCGCTTCTTTCCTCACGTGCATTTAACCGTTAAATCTCTTAAGCACATGTGGAGGGGGAGTATTTATGCAAAATCTCATCTCAACAGTGGTTCAAAATTATTTTTATTCATAAACACTAAGCGAGATTTTTCAAGTAAATGGTTTTATGGCAACATAGGTTAGTCATGGAGTTATAAGGTGACTAAGGTTAGGAATAACCGTCCTATGATCCGCCAGAGCCGGAGGGATTTACCCAAGGACACCACAAATAGTTAGTATTTAGAAGTCCTTAGGTATGATTATAAAAAGGAGAAAATGAGAATCGGAGAAAGAAGGAGTTGAAGAATTAAAAAGAAATGCAAAGAAAAGGGTGAAAAGAAATAGCCCTTTAGATTATTCAACTTAGAGGCGTATAACCGGGTTCAATTCATATGCTTTATTTGTTTGTCACTAGTGACACCGGTATTGAAGATTAAAAGTCGTCATGGACCCAAGGACGCATGCACTAAACCTTCTTAGCCACTCAAGTTTCTCTCAAAACAAGCTTGTTTCATTCTCACAGGGAACCCTACGTAAACTATCGGCTTTCTCTTAGAGATTGCTGGTATTGAAGAAGGAGACCTGATATGTGCAAAAACACATATCATTTCTTTACTAAATCTGACCCAAAATAACCAAGAAAGAGCCGTTTATTGCTAATATTTGTTGTTTTCTTGAGTTTATGCATGTGCAGGTACGGATATGTCAAAACACGCAAAAGATAACCAAATCAGACAAAAAACCGAAAGCACGAGAGAGAAAAGAGTGCTAAAGGTAGGAAGGTCAATTGAGCATCTCGTGAAGATTTCTATCTGAGAAGATGATTTCTGAAGATCGATCAACTTTGGAGAAGTGTCAGAATCAGTCCCTCAACTTTCATAAATTAGTAGAAAATACCCTTGAAGAATCAAAATTGGCAAAATTTGTCCTTGAAGAATAATTTTCTCAAAATGACAAACTTGGTCCTTGGAATTTATGAAGTTGTCAAGATTGGCCCTTGGTATTATTGTCTCAAATATTTCACAAATAGTCCCTACAATTTACAACTTGTCACAATTTACCCCTAAACTAAAAATCCTAAAACTATCCTAATCCTTACTACACCTTTACATCCGGATCCAAAAATTATTTCCCCAAAAGCCCAAATCCTTTTATATACCATCCAAGCCCAACCATTTATCTTACACCACTTACCCGGTTACCAAATCCAACCCGAGTCAACCTTATATTAAACCCGGTCAAACCCCCCATTTAATCCCGGTCAAACAAATGGTCAACTCCCTCCCAAATATTACCCTTTACTGCTTATCATCTTCCCCATGTTTTTACCCTGCTCCAAATACTTACCCCAATCCATAACCTCGTACTAGCATCTCAAGGGCCTTCTAGAAATCTGACATGGCAGAGGGAATGACAAGGTGGACAATTCAAGGCTTCTCATTGGCTAAGACACCTCACCACAATGATCAAAGGCTGAGATTGATTGAGTAGAGACCAAGATAAGATCAATGGACGAAATTTAAGCTTCTGGGTCCTTCCCAAACCCTAGCAGCAACCCTCCTCCTCAGCTATATATAGGACCCCTTTGTATCACAAGAGAGTTGTCTTTTTTAGTGTCTAAATTTCTGTCTTTTTAATGTCTTATTGTATTACTGCTTATTTACTTTCTTAAAGTCTCTTGTACTCAGAAGTTTTAATCAATAAAAGTTGTTTCTTTTTTTAAATTAAATCACTTATTTATGTTTAAGTTTGTGCTTAGTCATGGTTGATTAAGATCTTCTCCATTCTCATAATCTCACTTAAGCTAGCTAATAGCTTATTTGTGAGTCTTGAGTTTTATTTACATAAGTCTTTTTAGTTTTACAATAAGAAATTCAAAAAAAAATAATAAAAAAATAATAATAAAATAAAGTCAAAAAGTCAAAACTGCTTATTAGCTTAATCTTCTGCTTATTTACTGTTTTATATGCTTAATATAGCATAATATAGTTATCTACCATATTAGTTTAGTTTTTAAAATATATTCTCAAAGTCTTCATAAAAAATTTCAAAAAGAAAGATAAAAAAAATATAGCATTTTTATCATAGCTTATGTATAGCGCTTATTTTCAGTCTACAAATGCTTTTTCAAGTCATGTCACAGCTTATTAGATAAACCTCTTTCATAAAACAAAACTCAAAAAGTCTTTTCCTTTGATAAAGTACCAAACATCCTCCATAAAGGGGTGTTTGGCACAGGAGCTTGTATCCCTCTTTGGTCATTTAGTGAATTTAATATAGCTCTAATCAAGTCTCATTAGTAGTTTAAGAACTGTTTTTATAATTATTACCAAGTTTTATAGTGTTAAGGTCAGTTTTCAAAATTTTGAGTTTTAATAATCCTTATAACACTCCCTACGGCAAAAATTGGTTAAGGTTCCTTTTAGCTGTCGTTTTGGTTGTCATTGAGTCTATTTTTGAAGTCTAAGTCAGTGGTGTAAGGGTCAAAGCTCTTGGGTCAGTTTGGGTTTTCTTTCAAAATTTTGTCAAAACAGCCCAAACCATTATTTTCACACAGTAGTTTTAGCTATTTTTATGTGTCATAAAAAATTTTAAAAATTAAAAATAGCAACTTTAGTATCTAGTTTCACTATTCCCAAAAGGAAAAAATTCAAAAAAATCGTTTACCAGGTTTGCTAAGTGTTTTAAATCGGTGCTTTATTGAGTTTTTGTCCAAAATCAGTTTTTGGCTAATCTTCAATCAGCTGTTTAGCCCACTTTTAGTTGTTTTAAAAATTTGTAAAAATTAAAAATATCATTTTCAATAGCTTGTTTTACTTCCCTCAAAAGGAAAAAATTCAAAAAAATCTTTTACCTAGTCTACTATAAGCTTGAAAACCACCTTTTTGCATCTTGAGTCTGTCCCAACAGCAGACTTATGTGCTTATTTGCTTAAGTTTGTTCTTATTTGCCTTAGGTACTGCTTATCTAGGACTCCCTTTAGCTTATTAGGTTGCTTTAGACTATATTAGCTTATCCCTTTTAGCTTATTCCCCTAGCTTATTTTCCTTAGTATCCTTTAAATAATCCTTTAGCTTATTTCCCCTTTAGCCTTAGCTTATTGCATGTTCCCCTAGCTTAATTCTGATCTCCTAAGTTTCCTTTAGCTCCCTTTAGCTTAAGGATTATCCATAATAGCTTATTGCTCCATTTAGCTTATTTTAGATTGCTTATTTGTAGACTATTTGTGCCCAAAGTGCTTATTCAGTCTTGTTAAGTTGCATTTGATAATTTTCCCAGACTTATAATAATATTTAGGACTTTTCTGGAGAATTTCATATTTTTCCAACACTGTTTGCTATTTTTCTTATTTAAAATCAGTTTTTAAGACTTTTTAATTACTTTTTAATACTAATAAATCAGAAAAGCTTTTAAAAAATATGTTTTTATTTTTTTCAGATTAAGAAAAATATAAAAATCAAAAAAATAATTTTTCCCTATTTTTCCTAGTTAAATTTGTAATTTTTAGAATTTAAATTAGTTTTAAATAGTTTTTAATTCATAAAAAATAGAAAAATAATCAGAAAAATACAAAATTAGTTTTGAAAAGTTTTTTGAGTTATTTTAAATTTTTGAAAAATATTTTCATAATTTTCCCCTTAATTTTCATAATTTTTAGTATTTTAGATTTGTTTTAAAAGTTAAAAATTAGATTTTAATTCAAATAAATTCCATAAAAATCATAAAAATTAGTTTTAAATCTCAGTTAAGTTTTAAATTTCATTTTTAGTTTAAAAGTAATTTTAGATCTTTTTTAGGACTTAAATTAGTCGTAGTTGCATTTATTTACGTTTCTTTAATTTCGTTTTAGTTTAATTCGCGTATTTAGGATTCCCCGTAGTTTAATTTTCCTTTAATTGTTCCCCATTTCCTGTAGTTTAGATCAAAATCAAAAATCTTAAACATCGAGCATTTTAATAACGAACCGATAACGACGTTGCCCATTCACACCTCGTTGGGAAACGACTCGGATTTCCTAATCCGTATCACTATCACTCACGGGATTTGATTCACTATCCTTTTTCCTAAAGGGATTTTAAATCATTCCTTGTGTTTATTTTTGATATCGATATTGTGGTTTTATCCATAAACACATACCCCTAAACCTACATCGAGAATATCAAATTTTGGCGCCGCCGCCGGGGAGGTTGTGTCGCGACAATATCGTTAACGGTTTGACGATTAGTGACTCGAGATCCTTCCTTCGTGAAGTTATTGTTTTTACAAAAATCAAAAATGTAAAAAAATATTTTCCTTTTTCTTTTGTATATATATATATATATATATATATCATATTAAAAATACAAAAAGATTTTCTCTTGTGTTTTTGAGCTTAAATAGAATACATCAATTATATAACATTCTCAACGGAGGTGTTATCATTAGTAAGTTCCCGAACCAAAGATCAAAAACTTGCCTTTGTGTCGCTTGTGAGTCGATTTATTTATATCGGATAAACAAACTCTGTGGTGGGTATAAGGACGGCCTGACATTAAATTGCGGCTGAAAAGAGGCGGGATTTTAATAAGCTTCGCCGACCTAAATAGCTTCTCCGCCGCTTGTGCGCTTGTCTTATAGAAGTGATTTATTCACTTGGGATTATTGGTTAAGTTCACTGTTGTTTTCGAATACCGTTCTCTTTTAATTGCCTTGGTTTTTGAAAGTGCATGCGCACTCGTTCTAATAACTAAAGACCGATACGTGAAACTGCTACAATTACGAGAAGGCGAAATAGACGTGCTCAATTAGTCGAACCCGAGATTCGAACTAATCAGACTCCGCCCATCGTCGAAATGGCAGAGGATAACCGATCTATGTTAGAGCAACTACAAGCACCCACCGAGGGTTATGGAGAAGCCATCGTCGTTCCGGCAATCGTTGCCGATAACTTTGAGCTTAAACACGGATTGATCAACTTGGTATCGTCAAGCCAATTTTATGGATTTGAGAGGGACGATCCTCACTCTCATATCCGACGGTTTAACAAGCTCACGTCCACGATCAAGTACCGTAACGTACCGGAAGAGGCTATCAAGCTACTACTCTTCCCATTTTCACTCGAGGGGGCCGCCCGGATTTGGCTCGAAAAACTACCCCCTCGATCGATAACCACATGGGAGAATTTAGTGTCAAAATTCGTGAACGAATTCTTCCCACCGTCTAAAACAACAAGCTTAAAAAATGAAATAACAAAATTTACACAAAGATTTGATGAATCATTTAGTGAGGCATGGGACCGATTTAAAGTTTTGCTTAGGCAATGTCCCCATCATGGTTTTACAGAATTACACCAACTTGATACGTTTTATAACGGTTTGAATGAGAACGATCAAGACTCTCTTAATGCCGCCGCGGGTGGTAATTTGTTGACCCGATCAACGAGAGATGCCTTGTCGATTATTGAGAACAAATCTAAAGTTCGTACCTCACGTAGCAAATCGGTTGCTGCCCGAGTGAGTGTTTCACCGTCGTCCTCGTCTTACGAAAATACGTCTAGCACTGATGCTAAGATTGATAAGCTTACGGATATGATTCAGGCTTTGGTTAAGATTGAGACGGCTAAGATTAATTCTTCTCCACCCGCTCAAGTCAAAGCGGTGGAATCAACTTGTACTACTTGTGGTAGCCCGCATGCCTACTATAATTGTACCGCCACCGATGGTAATCCTTTTGAAGCTAATACCATAACCGGAGGTAACCAATACCGTCCTAAAGTTGAAACGAACCCTCGTGTTAGTAATCAAATGGGACCTTCGGGATTTTCTCAATCAAACAATCAGACTCGTTTTAATCAGAATCAAGTTCGTGGACCAAATGTTCAAAACCAATACAAAGCCCCACCGAATCAATACCCGACCCAAGGAGTTAATTACAATCAAGGATATCAAGCTTCAAGTTATCAAGCTCCGCCTTTGCTTTCAAATGAATTCACAAACTACGTTCAACACAATAATGCTAAAATCCACACCATGCAAACCCAGATTTCAAGCTTGAGAAATGAATTCCAATCTTCATTAACAAGACAAAGCAATGAGTTTAGGAATGAGATTCGACTTCAGAACAACAAGATGGATGCTTCGCAGAATAAACTTGAGAACATGTTGAACGCTGTTTTGTGCCAAATAAGTCAACCCTCGGGTTCCGGTTCTCTCCCAAGTAACACGATTCCAAACCCGAAGGGAGAAATGAAATCCGTTACCATTCGTGATGATGGGCCCTCGATGACTACTTCCTCTCCGGTGAGGAGTGTAGCACGAGAGACCGAGGTGACAAAGGACCCGACAATTCCTCTTGATAATGGAAAAGCCAAAAACGTCCAACCTTTGGTTGCCCAAGTTTCTTCTATCTCCGTCAAAATGCCGAGTTCTAACCTTACACCGTGCAAATCGATTCAATCACGATTCGACAAAATGAAAGTTGTTTCCGGAACAAAGTTCAAACTTACGACTGATATGATTAAAGCTGCTGACATGATTTATGAAAAGAAATTGGAACAAATTTCAAAGATTTCAATTGAGCCTACACCATCTAATTCTTCCTTGAACCAAGCTCCCAAGAAGCTTGGTGATCCCGGGAAATTTCTCCTTCCCTGCTCTTTGAATGATATTGAGGAATATAATGCCTTGACCGATTCGGGTGCCAGCATAAGTCTCATGCCTCTTGCGATATATCATGAGCTTGGATTGAAGAATCTTATACCGACTCGTATGACTATTGAATTAGCTAATCGAACAATTGCTCACACGGTTGGTGTAGTCAACGATGTTATGGTTCGAGTGGATAAATTCCATTTTCCTGTGGATTTCGCCGTCGTTGATATAGAGGTTGACGCCCGAGTCCCTCTCACTCTTGGAAGACCATTCTTGAGAACCGCGAAAGTCCTTGTGGATCATTACCAAGGAACGTTGACGATAAGAAAAGGAAATGAAAAAATTGTGTTTTATGCCGAACAAACGTCAAAACCTCCACCCGATGATCATTCGATTCATAGCATCGGTGTGATTGATTTCTCTAAAGAATGTGGCAATCCTACTTTACCGTCTCATCCGATTATGACTGACTCTTTCCCGTCTCTCACTACAGATAGTGACCCCATTTGGGAAGAAATCGAGGCCTTTCTTAATGATGATTCAGTTCCCATTGAGATTGATGATACTACTTTTGACCCGGAGGGGGACATTCTTTTACTTGAAAAGTTGTTATATAATGAGCCATCTTCTT
This sequence comes from Chrysanthemum makinoi, assembly GCA_910596185.1. Classification (NCBI taxonomy): domain Eukaryota; kingdom Viridiplantae; phylum Streptophyta; class Magnoliopsida; order Asterales; family Asteraceae; genus Chrysanthemum; species Chrysanthemum makinoi. The sequence goes on along the minus strand of OU343221.1, from coordinate 176,065,607 downwards.
ACTCCCCTCCGGACGATCCGGATGATGTTGATAAGCTGAAGAAAGTTGAGCCTAAAACGTCTCGAATTGATCTTTCAAGATTTACGATTAAGAGTATGTCGACAATACGAGCTGAACGGAAAAAGAAACAAGAAAAGGAGTCTACAACGGTAGTGGTAGAAAATGCTAGCTCTAAGAGCACACCACTTGTCCCACCTCCGATTTCTAAGAAAATCAACTTTCCTTTGAGTGGCAATCCCACTCCTTCTTCTGAAATTATGGAACCTTTTTCTGAGACTTTCAAAATGACCTTCACGAATCCCTTGTTCGAATTCGATTCTAAATACACTCTAAATTTTGACAATCAACTCTTTGACGAAGAAAGTGAGGAGTTCACCGATGAACTTGCTCCCACTGACTCAATTTTTTCTGAGGACGAAGAAGAATACGATGATCCATTTTCCCCGAAGAAAGATAAGGAAGTGAAGATTTCGACAGATGAACTTGTTGATCCTGAGGTCCAATATTATTTTTTAGCCGAGAGTGATTCCTCTTCTCCCGAGGATTTTCACGTAGATGATACTTTGATTTCGTTCCTCTCCGAGGACAAGATTTTTAACCCTGGGATACTCATTGGAGAGGACATTCATATCACAAAAGTTTTTCGGAAAAAGGATCCTCTCTTGGATGCCTTCATGTTTGAGTCTTTGAAATACACCTCTCTGTACCATGGAATCCGTTCTTCTATGGAGTCGTTTCTCTTTGATCCGTCATCCCTTCGTCCGCCCGCTAAACCGCCGGATGATGGATCACTCTTTCTTGATACACCTTTTGTAAGTATGGGAGGATTTTACCTTTATGTGCTGGAGCCCGACATTTTCTTTCCCTCCCAACCCACCCATTCTCTTTCCCTCCGGAGTGAGGATACCATCTTTGATCCGGGTATTCCTTCCGCTTGCTTCCCCAAGGACAAATGAATTCGGGGACGAGTCAGGCTAGCGACTCGATGATCAAAAACAGTAGCGCTTCGTGGGAGGCACCCCATGCTTATCTCTATCTTCTTTCTATTTTCTAATAAGTGACGTTAAGGGGTTAGCCTCTTCTATTTCTCGTGTTTGGTTGTTTGTGATGTTGTGTTTAGGAATTTCCCTATATGAAGACTCTCGTGCTCGAAGTTTGTCATTTTCTCCACTCGAGTTTCATGATCGATGCTGATGGAAATCCGATATCCAAAATCTTATCGACTAACGTTTATCTTCTAGCATACTTAATAAACGGATTTTAGATTTTCGTTGATACCCTTGCTTTTAAACATTGAGGACAATGTTTCGTTTTAGTCTGGGGTGGGTAATCTTCGATTTGATTTAACCGCACTTGCTTATTTTTTGTCGTGTACTCTCGCAACCCCGTTTTTCCTTAGAAAATGAAAAATTGTGCAAAAATTGTGAAAAATTTAAAAATTTTGAAGCTTTTGTTAAGTCTTTTTGATTGAAAAGTTTGCTAGTCTCTTAGACAAGAAGCTATAAATGCGAATTCTAGCTCACAAGGCCAAGAATTTGCAAGTTTCCTTGAGTGACTTTAAATATGCATGACTTAATTTCATTAGACGAAGCATTAGCTAAGTTAATATATGTTTTGACACCTTTTTGACTTTCCGCTGGTGAGAGTAGGAATGGAATTCTGACTTGACCGGGCGTGTTGAGCCCTAGCTTGTTCCCTTAACCATAGATAATTTAATTATCGGCTAAGCATCCGCGGATCTCATTATTTGGGATTTTAAATTTGCGGAGATCGAGGAATGATAGAGTTACTTATGAGTTTAGATGCTAAGCGTGTAGTAGTTGGTTCTCTTTAGAGCCCATCGAAGGTACTTATGGCTTTTTGTTCCCACAAGATTGTTTAACCCCATATATGTTAAATAATAATTAGAGATGTTGAGTTTTTGGCGATAGTTAGTTCTTTATTCTTCTTTAGAGAATCCTTGCCCATGAGATTTGGGTACACATCAAGGTCTTGTCGGTGTTGCGGTGTAATAGACAACTGATTCCACGATAGTTTGTCGCTATTGTTTCTATTGTTATAAAAGCCGTAGGATTCGGAGTTTGGCACAAAAATTAACATGAATCAAAGCCCAAATGTATTAAAGTTGAAAAATCCAAAGCCATAAAAGTTTTCTATGTCCGACGGTACCCCCGTTGTCATCGACTTCTAAAAAGGTTGAGGAAAATCCAAAGTCATAATAAGACTTCTGATAAAACGGTAATCCCGTTGAGTTAGTGGTTGAAAAGACCAAGGGCCTAAATTTCAAAAATGCAAATGTGCTGAAATAAGTGTTAAGCCAAAATTTGAATCCGGGAGATATCTCTCTAAATCATGTTAAATTAGGACCTTGATGTGGACCTCATTCTTGTGTGCAATGGTTTTCGAGGGAAGATGGATAACTAATTATCGACTTAGCTTTATATCTTTATCGGAATAAAAATTATCGAAATGAGAAACTTGAAGAAATTCAGTTTTCAACAAAAATAAAAAAATCTAGAGGAAAATAGGAAAATGGGAGCAAAAGATAATTACACAAGTAATGTCACAATTCTCAAATTCCGGTCATTTCTCATATTCCATATTCATCATTTCATAACGATTCGTACATGGTTTTGCATTTTTCATTAAACGTTATTTGCTTATTAAATAAACGTTATCGCATAAACTTTATTTTGAACATTTGATCCGATACTTCCAAAATGATCCCGATACATTTTTTTTTACTTACATTTAGTTATAAAAACTATATTTTGAGTTACCTCGTGTTTTAAAATTCATTTTTGTATGTAAATTGTTAAATTTATATTATTACGACGGTTTTCTTAAAAACTACACGAATATAATTATTTCACTCAAGTTTTGCAAGAAATGTATTTTTATAATTTTTATGACCAAAATATATTTTATCTTGACCCGTGAAATTTATTTTCATCTAACGCTACCTTAAATATTCAAATGTGTATACAACTTACTAATCTTATTTAACAATACTACAAGTTACTACTATCCTCAAATAACTTTACATTACTTACTTTACTTTTTACTTACATAATAAAAATAAAATGAAGTATATGTATTATTAAATACAAGATTCACAAGACTTTTAAAGATTTGCTAGATATTCACTTATATATGTTTACACTCCAACTCATACTCATTCAATCAATAATTCAAGCAAAGTCAAGATCAAAATTCATCTCTTCTTCTTCACCCAAAAATCCGGCCACCATTGTCCACCAAGAAGGAGTGCATCAAAAATTTTCTTATCAAGTTCTACACAATCTAGTAACACTTTTTGTTTAGGTTTTGAAATAAAAACCTAGGGTGTTTAGGATAAATCCTTGGTTCACTAAACCTCATCAAGCATTTGTAAGCATAAAACTTCATCTCTTACTTTTTCATATATATTTTTCATACATTTCATGAAGTCCATATGATCATTTTTGCTCAAGTTGTAGTTTTTATTCATGTTTATCAAATGTTATCACCCATATGTGTCCTATTAATTTTTATAACAAGTATGTACTAGTTAGAAGTTTATAAAAATGATAAGTTTGAAAAATGGATCATCAAAGTCTAGTTGTGATTTTTGGAGGAAATGATTACATAAATTTTATACATGTTTATTTAAGTTTGTATATATATTTTTTAGCCTCATAATGAATATTTATTTTGGGTATGATCAAATGAAGTTGTTTTACTAGTAGGATTGGTGATGAGTAGATTAAGGGATTTTTGTGGTGAAGTTGTGGTTAAACAAGTAGAAAAATGGTAATTTTAAAAATAAGCGCGGAAGCGCTGTCGAAATTTATAATTTTTCCGAAAAGTTAGTCATTTTTATAAGTTTTATTAAAGTTTTAGAAACTAGATTTTTAGTTATGAACGTGGCCTTTTGAACGGACTAAAACGGAGTTATAACGAAAAATATACGTGGTTTCCAAGTTACGATTTAAAAAACTACAATTTTCCTCGAAAATGTTTATGCTGTCCGAATTTTAACTGACCCAAACAGTGGCCTTAAAATTTCTGTGAAGTCTCCGAAGTTTAAAAATATATTAGTACTCTTCATTACCTTCGCGTGGATATAAAGAACTTGAAAACGGACTTAAAACGAGTGAGTTATGGTTAACCGAACTTTGAGTCAAAAACGTGCTGAAAACACTATTCACAGCTTTAGTAAGCTGTCAGGATTTTTAATCAAGATTTTGAGGGCCTAAACGGACGTTTCGGGAGAAACGGACCTTAAAACGGAGTTAGTTTTCCTATGTACACATTACGTTAAGTCCGGTGTAAACTGATTTGTCAATTACTAAAACCGTTACATAGTTTTAACTATATTTTCACCATTAGCTCAAAAGTATTTATTTTCGACATGAAACCGTCACACATTCAAGTAACAATATATTTTTTTTATATATAACTAGTTTTCAAGTAGCATATTGGGTGATACGTTTTCAAAATCATGCATTCACGACAACATATCATAACTCAAGTCATAACATTCATTTTAGGTCGCGGATAGTTTCGGGCCTCACTTTCGTGCATTTCATTTTGTTAGCATATCAATCACACCAGGTGAGTTCGTAGCCCCTACTTTTACTTGCTTTCATGACTGTTTTGGGGGAGATACATGCTCAAACTATTTTCATTTACTTTCGCAAGTACTTTAAACTTTGACATACTACTGTGAGTTTTCATAGCCCCACTTTCTATTAATTGTATACAAACTTTTGGGAGATATACATGCTCTAACTATTTTCATTCACTATTACAAGTACTCTAAACTTTTACATACTATTGTGAGTTCCATAGCCCCACTTTTCTTGTTTTACTTGTTTTCATAACTGTTTTGGGGGAGGTACATGCTCAAACTATTTTCATTTACTTTCACAAATATTCTAAACTTTGACATACTACTGTGAGTTCATACCCCGCTTTTACTCATTTAAATTCCTATAAACTATTTGGGGCTAGATACATGCTTATTTATCAAACATTTAAACTCTTTTGCCAAACAACATTACTTATACTTTAGACTTGATTGCGTTTTATACTTGATTGGGTTATATTTGATTTCATATGCATACTTGCATTACATACTAGAATTAGTGGCACCAAATTAAGTTGTTGGAGGGCTACTAATTTACAAACATACTAGAATTAGTGGCACCAAATTAAGTTGTTGGAGGGCTACTAATTTACAAACATACTAGAATTAGTGGCACCAAATTAAGTTGTTGGAGGGCTACTAATTTACAAACATACTAGAATTAGTGGCACCAAATTAAGTTGTTGGAGGGCTACTAATTTACAAACATGCAAGAATTAATGGCTCCAAATTAAGTTGTTGGAAGGCTATTAATTACAAACATCCCAACATGAGTTGTTGGAAGACCCTCGTGGTGACAATTATACTTTTATCTATCATATTGCGCATATTCATGATATACATACTATATTTTGGCAATGGGTTGTGAACACACAGGTTGCAAGTTTTGTATGGGCGGAACTTGGGACTGAGTGGATTTACAATGCCTTTGCTGTGTGAACATTTCTCTAAGTATTTCAAATCATTTTGTTTCAAACTTATGAATTCACCAACCTTTGTGTTGACACTTTTTAGCATGTTTATCTCAGGTCTTAATGTGATAGCATTTCATGGAGCTTTTGGGTCGCATGGCATACATTGGAGTCTTGTGCTTTTAACAGTTACCATTCTACATGTTTTGTAAACTCTTTGTGTATTATCAAACTTTATGATTTCTTGTTGTGTAATCATTGACATTTGAAATCGAATGGTAAACTTTCCAAAACGTCTCATTATAGAGGTCGTTTTCTGTATCCATACTTTGTGCTATGACGTTATACCCCAATGACACTATCGTTCCGCTGCGATATTTTGGGGGTGTGACAGATTGGTATCAGAGCGTTGGTTATAGAGAACTAGGTTGCATCATTGACCCTAGACTATAACCACATCATCATAGCATCTCATCATATCATTATAAGTGCATATTCTTTATACATGCGAACTTATGACTCAACACCAAACATCATATGAGTCGATTAGTCCAAGCATTGCATAGTTACTCCTAAATTATACATAGCCCGATCACCTATGTCTAATTCAGGAAGAATCATGCAATGAAGGGAGTAGTAGTCTCATATGAGTAAGCAATTCCGTAATCGAGCCAAATTTTCAAAAGATTTTCTTCAAACCACTTGTTTCCAGTTTGATCCGCGTGAGAGTTCTTGTTTGATGAGTTGCAAAGATCGAGCTAGAAACAAGTTGTTACCTAAACCGATTTAGCCTAATCGTATGACAGTTCTTGTTTGATGAGTTGTGGGATTAAGCAAAAATCGGTTACCTAAAAGTCTTTTGGAAATTTTGCTCGAGAATGGGAAAGCCTGCCTCATCGAGCCTAATCATAAGGGAGCATGTCTTTAGAATGGGATATAGTCACGACATATGCATGAGCATTGGCATAATCATTTAAATCATACATGAGCATAAACTTTTAGAACCCTTGTCGCGTTTTGGGCCATAGTATCATTAATCGAATCACGGGGACGTGATTCCTTTGACATGGGAAGAATGTCACAATTCTCAAATTCCGGTCATTTCTCATATTCCATATTCATCATTTCATAACGATTCGTACATGGTTTTGCATTTTTCATTAAACGTTATTTGCTTATTAAATAAACGTTATCGCATAAACTTTATTTTGAACATTTGATCCGATACTTCCAAAATGATCCCGATACATTTTTTTTTTACTTACATTTAGTTATAAAAACTATATTTTGAGTTACCTCGTGTTTTAAAATTCATTTTTGTATGTAAATTGTTAAATTTATATTATTACGACGGTTTTCTTAAAAACTACACGAATATAATTATTTCACTCAAGTTTTGCAAGAAATGTATTTTTATAATTTTTATGACCAAAATATATTTTATCTTGACCCGTGAAATTTATTTTCATCTAACGCTACCTTAAATATTCAAATGTGTATACAACTTACTAATCTTATTTAACAATACTACAAGTTACTACTATCCTCAAATAACTTTACATTACTTACTTTACTTTTTACTTACATAATAAAAATAAAATGAAGTATATGTATTATTAAATACAAGATTCACAAGACTTTTAAAGATTTGCTAGATATTCACTTATATATGTTTACACTCCAACTCATACTCATTCAATCAATAATTCAAGCAAAGTCAAGATCAAAATTCATCTCTTCTTCTTCACCCAAAAATCCAGCCACCATTGTCCACCAAGAAGGAGTGCATCAAAAATTTTCTTATCAAGTTCTACACAATCTAGTAACACTCTTTGTTTAGGTTTTGAAATAAAAACCTAGGGTGTTTAGGATAAATCCTTGGTTCACTAAACCTCATCAAGCATTTGTAAGCATAAAACTTCATCTCTTACTTTTTCATATATATTTTTCATACATTTCATGAAGTCCATATGATCATTTTTGCTCAAGTTGTAGTTTTTATTCATGTTTATCAAATGTTATCACCCATATGTGTCCTATTAATTTTTATAACAAGTATGTACTAGTTAGAAGTTTATAAAAATGATAAGTTTGAAAAATGGATCATCAAAGTCTAGTTGTGATTTTTGGAGGAAATGATTACATAAATTTTATACATGTTTATTTAAGTTTGTATATATATATTTTTAGCCTCATAATGAATATTTATTTTGGGTATGATCAAATGAAGTTGTTTTACTAGTAGGATTGGTGATGAGTAGATTAAGGGATTTTTGTGGTGAAGTTGTGGTTAAACAAGTAGAAAAAGGGTAATTTTAAAAATAAGCTGAAGCTGTCGAAATTTATAATTTTCCGAAAAGTTAGTCATTTTTATAAGTTTTATTAAAGTTTTAGAAACTAGATTTTTAGTTATGAACGTGGCCTTTTGAACGGACTAAAACGGAGTTATAACGAAAAATATACGTGGTTTCCAAGTTACGATTTAAAAACTACAATTTTCCGGAAAATGTTTATGCTGTCCGAATTTTAACTGACCCAAACAGTGGCCTTAAAATTTCTGTGAAGTCTCCGAAGTTTAAAATATATTAGTACTCTTCATTACCTTCGCGTGGATATAAAGAACTTGAAAAACGGACTTAAAACGAGTGAGTTATGGTTAACCGAACTTTGAGTCAAAAACGTGCTGAAAACACTATTCACAGCTTTAGTAAGCTGTCAGGATTTTTAATCAAGATTTTGAGGGCCTAAACGGACGTTTCGGGAGAAACGGACCTTAAAAACGAGTTAGTTTTCCTATGTACACATTACGTTAAGTCCGGTGTAAACTGATTTGTCAATTACTAAAACCGTTACATAGTTTTAACTATATTTTCACCATTAGCTCAAAAGTATTTATTTTCGACATGAAACCGTCACACATTCAAGTAACAATATATTTTTTTATATATAACTAGTTTTCAAGTAGCATATTGGGTGATACGTTTTCAAAATCATGCATTCACGACAACATATCATAACTCAAGTCATAACATTCATTTTAGGTCGCGGATAGTTTCGGGCCTCACTTTCGTGCATTTCATTTTGTTAGCATATCAATCACACCAGGTGAGTTCGTAGCCCTACTTTTACTTGCTTTCATGACTGTTTTGGGGGAGATACATGCTCAAACTATTTTCATTTACTTTCGCAAGTACTTTAAACTTTGACATACTACTGTGAGTTTTCATAGCCCCACTTTCTATTAATTGTATACAAACTTTTGGGAGATATACATGCTCTAACTATTTTCATTCACTATTACAAGTACTCTAAACTTTTACATACTATTGTGAGTTCCATAGCCCCACTTTTCTTGTTTTACTTGTTTTCATAACTGTTTTGGGGAGGTACATGCTCAAACTATTTTCATTTACTTTCACAAATATTCTAAACTTTGACATACTATTGTGAGTTCATACCCGCTTTTACTCATTTAAATTCCTATAAACTATTTGGGGCGAGATACATGCTTATTTATCAAACATTTAAACTCTTTTGCCAAACAACATTACTTATACTTTAGACTTGATTGCGTTTTATACTTGATTGGGTTATATTTGATTTCATATGCATACTTGCATTACATACTAGAATTAGTGGCACCAAATTAAGTTGTTGGAGGGCTACTAATTTACAAACATACTAGAATTAGTGGCACCAAATTAAGTTGTTGGAGGGCTACTAATTTACAAACATACTAGAATTAGTGGCACCAAATTAAGTTGTTGGAGGGCTACTAATTTACAAACATACTAGAATTAGTGGCACCAAATTAAGTTGTTGGAGGGCTACTAATTTACAAACATGCAAGAATTAATGGCTCCAAATTAAGTTGTTGGAAGGCTATTAATTACAAACATCCCAACATGAGTTGTTGGAAGACCCTCGTGGTGACAATTATACTTTTATCTATCATATTGCGCATATTCATGATATACATACTATATTTTGGCAATGGGTTGTGAACACACAGGTTGCAAGTTTTGTATGGGCGGAACTTGGGACTGAGTGGATTTACAATGCCTTTGCTGTGTGAACATTTCTCTAAGTATTTCAAATCATTTTGTTTCAAACTTATGAATTCACCAACCTTTGTGTTGACACTTTTTAGCATGTTTATCTCAGGTCTTAATGTGATAGCATTTCATGGAGCTTTTGGGTCGCATGGCATACATTGGAGTCTTGTGCTTTTAACAGTTACCATTCTACATGTTTTGTAAACTCTTTGTGTATTATCAAACTTTATGATTTCTTGTTGTGTAATCATTGACATTTGAAATCGAATGGTAAACTTTCCAAAACGTCTCATTATAGAGGTCGTTTTCTGTATCCATACTTTGTGCTATGACGTTATACCCCAATGACACTATCGTTCCGCTGCGATATTTTGGGGGTGTGACAAGTAACTTCCATGGGCAGTGTTAGCATCTAAAATCATATTTAACAAGGATTTCGATTTTACGCTTAGTTTGGGGACTTGTGAAAAATCAGGGACGATGTATTCTATCCGTATGGTCACTTCACGCTGTGTTGTGTTTCCTACTCCGTGATCCTAACGTGTCGTTTGAAAAATGTTGGAGTTATTGATCGACATGAAAGTTCAACAAACCGTCACTCATAATCGGAACGTGCTTAATCGTAATATCTATATGTGAATTAAAAGGTAAACGGGGCGTTTTTAGAATTAATACTTTCTTAATCTCTTTTGAGGAATCTTTGCTACTTTTCATAGGTTTAGTAGAAAGAGATTGAAATCCTTGGTTTTAGAAGCGTGAGTTGATTGCATTGCGTGGGGACACGACAATGGTCTCGTCTGGGGTATTTTGATATGTGCAAAAACACATATCATTTCTTTACTAAATCTGACCCAAAATAACCAAGAAAGAGCCGTTTATTGCTAATATTTGTTGTTTTCTTGAGTTTATGCATGTGCAGGTACGGATATGTCAAAACACACAAAAGAAAGCCAAATCAGACAAAAAACCTGAGCACGAGAGAGAAAGAGTGCTAAAGCTGAGTCGGAAGGTCAGAATTGAGCATCTATGAAGATTTCTATGCTGAGAAGATGATTTCTAAAAGATATGATCAACTTTGGAGAAGTGTCAGAATCAGTCCCTCAACTTTCATAAATTAGCAGAAAATACCCTTGAAGAATCAAAATTGGCAAAATTTGTCCTTGAAGAATAATTTTCTCAAAATGACAAACTTGGTCCTTGGAATTTATGAAGTTGTCAAGATTGGCCCTTGGTATTATTGTCTCAAATATTTCACAAATAGTCCCTACAATTTACAACTTGTCACAATTTACCCCTAAACTAAAAATCCTAAAACTATCCTAATCCTTACTACACCTTTACATCCGGATCCAAAAATTATTTCCCCAAAAGCCCAAATCCTTTTATATACCATCCAAGCCCAACCATTTATCTTACACCACTTACCTGGTTACCAAATCCAACCCGAGTCAACTTTATATTAAACCCGGTCAAACCCCCCATTTAATCCCGGTCAAACAAATGGTCAAATCCCTCCCAAATATTACCCTTTACTGCTTATCATCTTCCCCATGTTTTTACCCTGCTCCAAATACTTACCCCAATCCATAACCTCGTACTAGCATCTCAAGGGCCTTCTAGAAATCTGACATGGCAGAGGGAATGACAAGGTGGACAATTCAAGGCTTCTCATTGGCTAAGACACCTCACCACAATGATCAAAGGCTGAGATTGATTGACTAGAGACCAAGATAAGATCAATGGACGAAATTTAAGCTTCTGGGTCCTTCCCAAACCCTAGCAGCAACCCTCCTCCTCAGCTATAAATAGGACCCCTTTGTATCACAAGAGAGTTGTCTTTTTTAGTGTCTAAATTTCTGTCTTTTTAATGTCTTATTGTATTACTGCTTATTTACTTTCTTAAAGTCTCTTGTACTCAGAAGTTTTAATCAATAAAAGTTGTTTCTTTTTTTTAAATTCTGTCACTTATTTATGTTTAATTTTGTGCTCAGTCATGGTTGATTAAGATCTTCTCCATTCTGATAATCTCACTTAAGCTAGCTAATAGCTTATTTGTGAGTCTTGAGTTTTATTTACATTAGTCTTTTTAGTTTTACAATAAGAAATTCAAAACAAAAAATAATAATAAAAAAAATAAAGTCAAAAAGTCAAAACTGCTTATTAGCTTAATCTTCTGCTTATTTACTGTTTTATATGCTTAATATAGCATAATATAGTTATCTACCATATTAGTTTAGTTTTTAAAATATATTCTCAAAGTCTTCATAAAAAATTTCAAAAAAAAAGATAAAAAAAAAATATAGCATTTTTATCATAGCTTATGTATAGCGCTTATTTTCAGTCTACAAATGCTTTTTCAAGTCATGTCACAGCTTATTAGATAAACCTCTTTCACAAAACAAAACTCAAAAAGTCTTTTCCTTTGAAAAAGTACCAAACATCCTCCATAAAGGGGTGTTTGGCACAGGAGCTTGTATCCCTCTTTGGTCATTTAGTGAATTTAATATAGCTCTAATCAAGTCTCATTAGTAGTTTAAGAACTGTTTTTATCATTATTACCAAGTTTTATAGTGTTAAGGTCAGTTTTCAAAATTTTGAGTTTTAATAATCCTTATAACAGTCCCTACGGCAAAAATTGGTTAAGGTTCCTTTTAGCTGTCGTTTTGGTTGTCATTGAGTCTATTTTTGAAGTCTAAGTCAGTGGTGTAAGGGTCAAAGCTCTTGGGTCAGTTTGGGTCAGTTTGGGTTTTCTTTCAAAATTTTGTCAAAACAGCCCAAACCATCATTTTCACACAGTAGTTTTAGCTATTTTTATGTGTCATAAAAAATTTTAAAAATTAAAAATAGCAACTTTAGTATCTAGTTTCACTATTCCCAAAAGGAAAAAATTCAAAAAAATCGTTTACCAGGTTTGCTAAGTGTTTTAAATCGGTGCTTTGTTGAGTTTTTGTCCAAAATCAGTTTTTGGCTAATCTTCAATCAGCTGTTTAGCCCACTTTTAGTTGTTTTAAAAATTTGTAAAAATTAAAAATATCATTTTCAATAGCTTGTTTTACTTCCCTCAAAAGGAAAAAATTCAAAAAAATCTTTTACCTAGTCTACTATAAGCTTGAAAACCACCTTTTGCTACTGAGTCTGCTGTCCCAACAGCAGACTTATGTGCTTATTTGCGCTTATTTGCCTTAGGTACTGCTTATCTAGGACTCCCTTTAGCTTATTAGGTTGTTTTAGACTATATTAGCTTATCCCTTTTAGCTTATTCCCCTAGCTTATTTTCCTTAGTATCCTTTAAATAATCCTTTAGCTTATTTCCCCTTTAGCCTTAGCTTATTGCATGTTCCCCTAGCTTAATTCTGATCTCCTAAGTTTCCTTTAGCTCCCTTTAGCTTAAGGATTATCCATAATAGCTTATTGCTCGATTTAGCTTATTTTAGATTGCTTATTTGTAGACTATTTGTGCCCAAAGTGCTTATTCAGTCCTGTTAAGTTGCATTTGATAATTTTCCCAGACTTATAATAATATTTAGGACTTTTCTGGAGAATTTCATATTTTTCCAACACTGTTTGCTATTTTTCTTATTTAAAATCAGTTTTTAAGACTTTTTAATTACTTTTTAATACTAATAAATCAGAAAAGCTTTTAAAAAATATGTTTTTATTTTTCTCAGATTAAGAAAAATATAAAAAGCAAAAAAATAATTTTTCCCTATTTTTCCTAGTTAAATTTGTAATTTTTAGAATTTAAATTAGTTTTAAATAGTTTTTAATTCATAAAAAATAGAAAAATAATCAGAAAAATACAAAATTAGTTTTGAAAAGTCTTTTTAGTTATTTTAGATTTTTTAAAAATAGTTTCATAATTTGCCCCTTAATTTTCATAATTTTTAGTATTTTAGATTTGTTTTAAAAGTTAAAAATTAGATTTTAATTCAAATAAATTCCAGAAAAATCATAAAAATTAGTTTGAAATCTCTGTTAAGTTTTAAATTTCATTTTTAGTTTAAAAGTAATTTTAGATCTTTTTTAGGACTTAAATTAGTCGTAGTTGCATTTATTTACGTTTCTTTAATTTCGTTTTAGTTTAATTCGCGTATTTAGGATTCCCCGTAGTTTAATTTTCCTTTAATTGATCCCCATTTCCCGTAGTTTAGATCAAAATAAAAAATCTTAAACATCGAGCATTTTAATAACGAACCGATAACGACGTTGCCCATTCACACCTCGTTGGGAAACGACTCGGATTTCCTAATCCGTATCACTATCACTCACGGGATTTGATTCACTATCCTTTTTCCTAAAGGGATTTTAAATCATTCCTTGTGTTTATTTTTGATATCGATATTGTGGTTTTATCCATACACACATACCCCTAAACCTACATCGAGAATATCAAGACCCTCTCCCTAGTCTCCGGTCAGGAAAACCAAAATGCACTATTGAGTCTAGAGCCACGAGATTCATCAAAAGATCTCTTAGGTACACTTGACATTTCATCACTTGATATTCAACAATAAGAATTTCAGTGGTACATTATCGAGTCCTTCACAGATCTTAGCAATCTGTCGAGAACATTTATTAGAGGTTCACATTTGTGATCCTCAGTGATTGAATGGAAACTCCTGCCAAGGTCAACATCAAACGATACGGACAGTCGCTTCGGCAACTCCCCGTGGATTGCGCTTAGTGGTCTCAAACAGTATACAGTCGTGAGGTGATGCTTCGGTGTACCTCAACGACTCATCTGAATCGTAGGTGTACTTCGGTACATCGTGTTATCTCACTTGTGGGACTCGGTTCGGAACGGCCTTTGTAAAATTAGAATTGTGTTTTCACACTATGCTGTCAACACTCTCGAGTTCAAACTTGTAAGTGCCGGAATCCGCTTATTACTAACCGTTTTAATGTTTACTTCTTATGGAAGCTCTCGAGCGGAATGATCGTGCAGATTCTCCACTTGTTCACACCAACAACATCATCAAAGAAGTTCTATCTTAAAGCAACACAAAAGTCAGAATGATTCTTCGTCAAATCAAAGAATCTACAAAGTTAAAGACTTAAAGAACTTCATCAATACCGTAATCCAACGTTAAAGAGTGTGTGAGCATGTTGGAAAAAGACGTGGAGACACCGGCAAAAGCGCACTGAGGCGGACTTGAAGCAGATAACAACATACTATCACTTTCATCACAAAGAACAATGATCAAAGAACAAAGTTAAAGATGACGTCAAAGCATAACCGTTCAAAGAAAACTATCTCGCTACACTCGGGAGATGGTTCAAATCAAGGCAATTCTTCTCACAAGAAAGAAGAATGTCCGAAGACGTCAAAGCTACTATTACATCAACGCCTTCACCGTTTTTCATCACCAACACTTGAGGGGGAGATTGTTGGAATCACTCCTAAACCTTTATTCAAGTGTTAGTTACTCATATGTAATAGGTAGCTTAATTATGGCCTTTATGTTTGTTATTAGCCTTAAGCTTATGTAGAAGGCCCATGAGCTTAGGTCCAAGCCCATAGGAGAAAGGAAGGGACTAGGAGTGTTGCCCTAGCTTCCCTCCTATAAATACTCTTGTAAACCTTCATTTGAAGGTTGGTTGTTCAATTTATCTCTTTCACATACTCCACGCCTAACTCTTCTTTATTCCTACGTGTATGTGTGTGTGGTTTATTGTTCAATCGCCTTTCTATCTTTCTATTAAGCTTGTGTTGTAAATCTAGTGACCTAACAGTGGTATCAGAGCCAAATAGTTGGGTTAACACTTTCGTTTTTGAAGTTTTTGTTTTCGGTCTTACGCGTAAAAGTGGTTAACACTTTGGATCACTTAAAAACTCGTTTTTTACACTTTTTAATCCAAGATTCTTGTACTTTCAACGTTTTAAGGTGTTAAAATACTTGTTTTAGGCAAAAAGTTTCAATCTTTACGCGTGGATCTAAGTTTTTAAGCTTGTTTTTGTTCGTGGGTATCGTTCTACGCGTAACCTGTTTAGCTGTTTTGGTTCATCAAGTTTCACACTTTTGTGTTATTTTGGTGATATTGAGGCTATTCCATAACAAAAATCTGGTTTAGAAACATCTTTGGGCAAAATCATTTTTACGAGTAAGTCTACGCGTAAGAAAACCCTAATCTTACGCGTAACTTTTTCCTTGGTTTGATCTTCGTTTTTGTGGTTTACTCCGTGTTTTCTTGCTTGGATAAGCCTGAAAATACGTCGAATTTTGATATCTTTTGCACTGTGATAGTGTAAAAGATCACTTGGGATAAAACCCTAAACTTACGCATAAGCATAAAGCTTACGCGTAGAAATCCAACGCATAAGATTCATCTTACGCATAAGCCTAGTCTTACGCATAAGGTAATCCTACGCCTAACTTTCTACGCCTAACTTTGTGTCTACGCATAACTTTAGCATTTTTACCCTACTTACGCGTAAGCTAAAACTACGCGTAACTCTTGATTGTTACGCGTAACTTTGGTGTTTTTACGCATAAGTTCTACTTGGTTTCTTGTGATTTCTACGCCTAAGGACACTTCATCAACAAAGGTTCATTCGACTACAAAGATCCATTTTTACCAACACAAGTTTTCAAGTTCTCATTTAAGATGTGCAGATTCTTTATTTCAATTTCATTATATTTAAGTTCCCTTTCATGATTATTGACCTCAACTATCATTGCATCAAATTCTTTTTCTATTTCTTTAAAGAAAGGCATGACTTCAGTTAAATAGCATTCTTTAGTTTGCTCAAAACCCCTCTCCCATTCAGTTATCCCTGTAGGTGTGATTATTTTCTTACATGTCTTTTCAAAATCAACTAATAGTTGATAAACAACATACAGGCTGATTAAGTTCTTGCTCTTAGTGGGAATAGTTCTAGGAACTAAATGCATTGGTGTATTTGGAGGATACACAGTAGCTGGAGGCATTTTCCTGAGGGGAGTGTTTGTTTCAACAAGTACATTTGTTTTTTTAATATCTATGTCCTTTTTCGAAAAAACTTGTTCTGGGGTTAATTGAGTTTGAGGCTTAAACATGTTCAGAGAAATCCAATTTTCTTTAATGTAATCATGGGGTTTGATCGTTATGTTTTTCTTTTAACACTCAGGATCTTTTAGCTTCTTATCCATTTTCTCCCTAGAGGCATCTTCTAATTTTCTATCCTCTTCCGTGCTTCCAATACATGATGGTGTTTGCCTAGGCTTGAGGATCTCATTACCATCATATACAATCGTATGGAAAGCTTTAGCCTTTTTACAATACTCGGGATTTGGCTCCTCTACTAGGGGTATACTATGTTTATCACTTAAGACTCTGTGCTTAGTGATCATGTGAGTAGTCTGAATGGTATTCCCTTGTATGTACAACTTATTTTCAAGCTTGTTTTTCAAAGTTTTTAGGTTGGAAAAATCAGTTAAAAGTTTTGATTCATTAGCATTAAATTCCTGTTTAAGCACTTTAATATTTTCTTGAAGTTCTTGCTTTTGCTTAACAGTTTTGTTTAGTTTGTCTTTTAAGGAATCTAGCTCTTGTTTTAATATTTCTTCCCTAAAATTACTTTTTCTAATAATTGTATGTGTTAGTGCAAATATTACGATATTTAATCTATACAGTCTCGTTTGTTTTGATTGATGACAAACATGTAACTTGTAATACATAACGTAAAATGTACAAGTTACTTGTAATCACACTTTGTCTCAACATACATTCAACACCTCTCGATGACTCAAGTCCTCATATGTTACAACACAGGTTCGTACATGTTTGTTATGTGGCATTATGATCAAACCCATTAACAAATCATTTAGAATGTTTAAAATACTTTTAAAGTCACTAAGTATTTTAATAGGTTAACCATTCTATTTCGAAACTCAATTTACATTTTGCATTCACAAGTATTTCAAAAAGTAACTAGACATTTTATTAACTAGTTACATAATACATTTTACAAGTTTACTTTGATAAACTTTTTAATCTAAAAATGGAAATACATGTTACATCATGGCATGCATCATCTTTGAAATCCTTGGAAGATTTCTTGAATATATTGGTTAGATTGACACTCAATATATCAAATGTGATCTTGGTAAGACATGGTAATATCTTGAAAAGATTTGAAGAAAGCCTTTTTTAGATTTCCTGTCAGGCACCCACGGCACCAAAATGTATAAAGGGCGGAACCCTTTAATTGGTTCCGTGGTCCGTGGACGCTCCTGTTTCCTTTTGCCAATAAATAGAAGCCCATTGTTTTCTCATTTCTTCACCACTTCAAATCACATCTTCTCCACCTTCTTGCATACATTTAGATCAATCATTAACAATGTAGTAACATACATTAAACACCCTAATGATCATGATCATAATGCTTCTAACATTCATCTTTGTTGTAAGCATACTCTTTGATCAACCAAGGAAAGCTTGGAGATCTAGCCATCCCCACTCACCACAAGCTGAAGATCTATCACAACAAGTTTAGGGAACTTGTGATCTTCATCATGAAGGCTTCCTATCAATGGAAGATCATATAGAAGTAGTTATTCATATCCATTAGACATTGGTGTCATGGATCATTAGTGTAGAATATCATTGCATCATCACAAAAATTTCACCAAACTAGATTAGATGGTTTATGTGTTTGTGCCATAAAATACAAGGTTTGTTATGTTGGTCCATAAAACATAATGGGAGTGTTTGTACCCTTGTAAAAGAACTCGACATCTAGCTTAGTGTCGGAAATATTGTATAGGCGACGTTAGGTTGGTTCCACCTCGAACTAGAACCCGGTATTTAGCTTCTCGGAAAAAGTGTGTTTAATTATTGTAACGTTTTCTCCGCAGAAGGGAGCTTGTTGATTTAGTGAAGTAACTCTCGAGTTGGGTACTCGGGGAGTGGAGTAGGGCGGAGAGGAGATCCGTGACCGAACCACTTTAAATCCTCGTGTTCGGTTTGCACTTTCCTTTCTTTATCTCTTTACCTTTATACTTGCACTATACTATTGTTTGTGATGTGGTTTGATGTTCATGCTTGTGTGACAACTTGGTTTACTATCCTTTATATTAGTCACAAACAATAATTGGTACTTTCATATTATAACAAGCTTCATAAGCGATTTTATACTAAAGATCTAAAGTTTTTAAACGGTAACGTATTCACCCCCCCCCCTCTACGTTTCCACAGTACGCATTTGGTCATCCATTTCCTGCTCACGGGTAGTTAAATCGAACTTAGCACGTTGTTCATAAATAGCAACTTGTTCTTTATAGGCATTCTGTTCAGAGATAACAGAATCATCAGGGGCACATGCAGTGTATTCATCAAAAATATAGTAATCATTGACTGCAGAAGATGCATCACTTGGTACAATCTCACTTTCACTTTGTATCACATATTGATCATATGGGACAATATTACTATTACCAACATTATCTATATCTGATTCATTAGTTTCATGTGATTGTACTTTGTTATGTATCTTTTGCTTATCAACTTCATCGTGTAGTTTTAATACCTCTGAAATGATTGAATCTTTGGATGGACCAGCCTGTTGTGGTGATGAGACCTTTGGAGATACCATTGGTGAAATGCTAGCGATAAAGATTGTCTGGGCAGTAGGTTCATCGTCGACATAAGAGTCATATGCATCATAGTCAGCAACTTGAAAGGCATTTTGATGATTGTGACCTATTTCCTGAATTGGCTGCTCATCCACATCAGCATCATATGTTTTGGTATTTCCCTCAGCAAGAAACAACAACTTTTCTTCATTCAAAACTGCTCCATTGTCCTGAGCTTGCACCAGCAACATCTTGTCCCTGAAATACTCTGCATTTTGAGGGCGTTTTGGAGATGTGCAGTTCCTTGCAATATGTCCTTCACCACCACAGTTGTAGCACTTGATTGGCTTTCCTTGTCCTTGATTTCCATTCCTTCCACGATTCTGATTAGCCACATACCTTCCATCTACTCCACCTTTTCCTTGTTCATACTGTCTTCCTTGCACAGGTTGCACCATGACCTATCATTTTAAAGGGAATTGAGTCTACTTTCATTTAAAAATACTCTCATGTCCTGAGTCTAATTTTAAATAAGTGAAATAGACCAAATACTACAGTATGTTTAAGATATTAAGTTTCGCTTTAATATAAAAACTCAAATTTTTGAATCAAACAATTTAAG
Source organism: Chrysanthemum makinoi (assembly GCA_910596185.1). Taxonomy (NCBI): domain Eukaryota; kingdom Viridiplantae; phylum Streptophyta; class Magnoliopsida; order Asterales; family Asteraceae; genus Chrysanthemum; species Chrysanthemum makinoi. The sequence continues at coordinate 176,045,835 of OU343221.1, read as the reverse complement.
TTGTTATTCTTAGAACTTTGATACAACTTCTTTTGAAACTAATTAATTTGGTAATATGTTTAAAGGAAACTAATCAAGCTTGGTATACATCGTCATATTTAAACGCTAAATGACGAAAAGTGTTTTTCATTTTATGCTATGCTAAATGACTACTTGTTTATGTTGTTTGCATATATGGTGCTTGCTTATTTTCAAATTGTTGTTTACACTTGTTTGTTTGCATAATATAAGTGTCAATCTTGCCATGTTATTTATTTGCTAGTTTGATGATTTCTTATTTATGCACAATAGGACTTTGCTAGATTTTGTGCACTAAGTTGGAAAATTGTTTTACCATCGATTGTAGAATTAGATAACTTTCTTTGCATAGGTTATACTAAAATCTCGCATAGCTTATGAAATGTCATAACTCAATTATAAATAAGTACTAACTAAATTAGTCAAGTACTTTGAAAAATGGAGTTTTTAAGAGAATGTTTGGTACAAGGACAAAAACAATGTTGTATGATGTCATTTATGTGTTCTTGCTTCGTAGGATGATAAACTAACTTAAAACATTGATGTATGCTAACCGGTTCATGCAGGGGGATAGCACACGGGTGTTATCAAATTTTACCCATTTTCACTTATATGTGAAAATCGTTAGGCCTTGTTCAAAATCAATGCTCCATTAAGTTTGTGTATGCGTTATTGACTGTTCCTAACTGGAAATAGTTAATGCCATATGTTTTGAGAAAAATTTCAGGTTTCGAAAAAGTGCCCGACACCTAAAAATGAGTCTAGAAGATTTCTCGGTTCTCCACGGACGAACGACACCATTAATTTGGTTCCGCTCGTTATGGATTTTGGTACCGCCATACCTTGCAGGCGGACCAAGCACCAATTTAAGGGTTCCGGTACTGTAAAGAAATGGTGTCGTGAATCCTACAGGTAAGTTGTTGAATTTTACTAAATCCCACAATCTAATTTACCAAATTTCGTTTCTAGGATAGTTGTTAATGCATATCTTTCATACCTCACTCAACACATCCTCAATGGATTAACTTAGGATGTTTGACATAATCTTAGACACTTCCATCTCATTAGAAACTACCATCTTTGTATGGATTAACATCAAATCCATAAATCCTTAGTTCCATAAATCGACACATTCAAGATGATCATTTTCACACCTTCACTGTTACTTTTCCTCAAGCTTAGCATTTCTTAAAGCAAAGTCAAAATGACTAAATCCTCAACCTCAAAAAGGGGCCACTTAAGAAAACCACTAGGATTAGCATTCGATCTTGTTGCTTCATTAACTTGAACTCTTCATCCTCAGACTCATTGTCTCTCAACATATCCTCACCCGTTTGTGGATGACTTAGATGACTTACCAAGACTAACAAATCTGGACTCATTATTTGCAAATATATCATACAAAAGTCTATCATATGACTATAGATATTGTTTTGTATCTACATGTATTGTCTCACTTGGTTAACATGAAAATAATGTGTCATCCTTCAAGACGATAAGTATTTACATAGAGTCATAACTCACACGTATGTTAAAGACATACTATCAAGTCTTGTTATCCTTGAGTTCAATCTAAGCTTTATAATCTCAACAAATTAGGATTGACAACTTAAGTATTTCATCCGAAATATTCAAGTATATGCGACTTACGATTGTAGTCATTAAAAGTCATATCCGAAAAATCAAAGTATTTTAACAACACATGTTGAAACACTTATCCAAAACAAACAACCCACTGTGCCACTTATCCCTCTTTGACACCTACTATCCCTCTTTCATCTTTTGGCACCATTAAGCGTATTGCTACTGAACTTCTAAGAGCATCCTTTAAATCAAACGTGCCCTTTCAAGGTGAACCTATACTTCAGCCCCTAAGCTTCATAGACATAACCAAAACTTCAAGCACTTCACCCACTAGTTGTAGCAACCAATGAACCATAAGAATTAGTATCCGTACTTTTTGTGTTCAACATCTATGGACAAACAATCAACCTAAGTACTCCCATAGCACAACAAACCCCTACATCACCACATCCTTATTTAGACGCACTAGAAGACCTACCACCTAGATCAACCAATCTACCATCCTTACCATCATTTGAATTCGTTGAGTGTATTGATCAAAAAGCCTTTGTGTCCAACACTTGTACTAAATCAAATGCACGTTTGAACAAACTCAAAAATCCTTTCCCACATATAAGGACTTAGATAATTCATTATGGCTAGAACCTCAACTATCAAATAAGCATGGTGCTCTTGGTAATTGTTGTCAATTTCCACTAGGTATAACTAGTATTACCTTCACAAATTATCAAAGTATTAGTAATACTTTGTCGTTAAACTTTTTCATAAATTTCGTTAAAGCTCAAATCAACATTTTAACAACATATGTTAAAATACAATCTCAAAGCTAACATCATACACCCCAAGCAACAATGACTCTTGAGGAGTATACATAAGAAACTCGAGTGAATTCCTCTTGTCATCATCTAGTGAATATAATCTTGAGACCAAGTTTATTTAGATGGGACTATCCGATTCAAACACTTTGGCTTCATATCTTCATTTAGGAAAACATGATGTTTTGAAAAACATTATGCCTAAGAAACCATGCGTTAAGTATTCATCTTGTTAAAAGGATATTGTATATCCTATGCATTATTCTCTCCTTGCGACATAAATGGTTGTGTTACAAGAGATTTCATTACACCTCATTGGCTAAATGATCTTGAAACGAACATCAACAAGTTCTATGAACTAGCGTATCCAATTCATCTTGTCATACTTATTTTCAAAAGCATGATAACTTTATCCCATGCGATAATCTCATTTGTTGAAAGATACTATTTGTATCCATTTCCTTTCAAGTGTACATCATAACCTAACCTTGCACAAACTTTGTGCACATCCAAGGTTAAAACTACACATCTCTAGAACATACACATGATCTATTTGTAACCACCCGCATTTTTAGGTTACTTTTCATTTTCGAGAATTTACTATTCACTTTTACTATTCACTTTCACTATTCATCCTGTAAAATTTTTATTTCATATTCTCGTAAGATAAATTATTTTAGTAATGACCTGAGAGTTCGACAATCGTTAGATTATTTTCGCAAGAGTTATTAAGAAAACATCGTTTTAAAGTTTCGTTTTGGACGGTCCACCGTTTAAACATCACGCGCATAACGAAAATCAAATCTGACTATTTTCCTCGCATCAGATAAATTTTTAGATCACTCATGATTAATTTGAGAATTTTAAAGATTTATTATTTTTAATATTACCAAATAAGCACAAGCAACAAAACTAAACTTACGTTTTAAAAATTCTACTTACATCCGACTTAACGATTCCTCAGACTGTGTTTCTAATATGTTTTTGACACTTTTACATTTTTGGAAAAGTCAAACATATTTTCCTCCTCCTTTGACCATAAAGGAATTAACCTTGTACGTTCTATATTTTTGCTTAAATCGCGTAACTTTTAAACTTCACGAATAACTGTTAAGTTATCCCGCGTATGACGAAAACCACATTTTAACATCTCATATCATTTCTAGACTAATTTTAGTCTACTCTAAATAAATTCACGGTCGTTTCCCTGAAATTTCGTTCTTTTCTGATAAACTGCGAATTACGCGTTTTTGACCCGTATTTTTAGCTTTAAGCAGCGTTTTTGCACCCAATGAGACCAATCACCCATTTTATATTTTTAGATGGAGTATAATGATGAGTTTCATCATTCCTAAAAGTTTCATATTTTTACGATACCCGGTTTTACGTTTTATGGCTTAACGACTTACGGTTGGCATTTAACGGAACCAAATCATGCTCTAAACTCAAGATAAGATCAAAACTATCCACCTAAGTCATCTTATCACTATATGGCCGACTTAGGGGGGGGGGGTATTCATCATTTTGGCGGCATCATCCTAACCATGGTTCATTTAGATCTTTACAAGTGTCCTAACTTAACCATGGTTAATATTTAACCCAATATATGGTTAACCAAACTTACCCTCCTATAAATAGGAAGTGAAATACATCATAAACTCCCTCACATACTGAATTTGGTCGTTCATACCCTAAAACACTCACATCTTCCATCATTTGATCTATAAACTCCAAGTTTATGCAAGGAAGTTCCAAAGATCAAGCTACTTCATCAAATCTCTAGCAAGTTTAAGTGATCTTCTTGAGTTTAAATACACTCAAGTCACTTAGTACTTCATCACCAACTCTTCAAGTTTGAAAGGGTTCCAAGGTGTGGAAAGCTAGCTCAATCCAAAGTCTTAAGCGATCAATCAAAGTCCGATCCTTACTAGTTACTCCTTTCTTAATGAAAGCCAAAAGTTGTAAGCAACTTATCACCACCATCATCTCATATTTATTATTCATAATCTTAACTATTTCATGCTATATATATAGTTACTATGTTGGATCATGATGTACAAAAATCTTTAAAACAAGTTATAAGAACCTATATGTTAAACTTGGGTTAGTAAGTGTATAAATGATAAACTTTTGTACAAAGTTTCCACAAAATCGACCACATATAGATATGATACTTTTCATATTCTTGTAGATAATATTAAAACAAATACGTAGCAATTTGAATCACCCGAAACGGACAAACGAGTCAAAAGTTATAAGCAAAACAAGTTAGCGAAACCTAAACGCCAAAACTGCCATGTATAAGCTGTTAAGAGTTCTGCCATTTTAAAAGTGATACTTCTGGTCCGAATCATCAAAAAGTTAAAACACGAAAGTTTTCCGGAACGACGTTTTCCTTCATCATTAAAGAAGCTCGGACCTTGAAAACGCATAAATAGGCCAAAATATTTTAAAAACAGAAACTGTCATAAATATAGTCTCATAACTATACTTGTGTCACAACTAAAAGCAAACCAAGAGGCCTAATGGCCATAAGCCAAGACCACGGCTACGGCTAAGGTCAAAGCTAAGTCTCAAGACCATGGTAGTCAAGACCAAAGTCACGGCAAGGCCATGGCTAAAGCCTTAAGGCTTGTTTACCCAAGACCGTTAATTAAGGTGATCATATTTATGAAAACGACGAGAACTTGTAAAAACTAGATACTTATTAAAAACATGATAAACTTTATGTTATAACAATCTTCACTCAAAACATATGTTATATCTACTAAGTTCTAAAATAGTAGGGAGCTTCATGTGAGGGGTTCATTTGAGTAAAACGTATCGACGAGTTGCTGGATTTACGATTTAAAGTGTCCTAGCTCCTCGAACGTTTACTGCATGACCTTTGAATTATGATGGCCCAAACGGTAGTACGATATCTATAAACTAAATAGGTTTTCACATATTAAAGATCTTTCTATAAACATCAAATGATAATTGACTACATCATGATCAACATAGGAATATATATATACGATGGTTTATGTTTTCTTAAACATTATTCCAAACTTAAGTCGCAACATTTCATTTTTAGGTTGCACGTAGAAGTTTTCTGACTTATCCATCATATCCGTTAAGGACTTAATATCGTCAACTCTCGGTGAGTTCATAGCCCCACTTTTATTACTTAATTGTTTTACAAACCCTTGGGGGGGATACATGCTTTATTTTAAATCGAACACATTGCTTTCAAACTGTATGCTTATCTGAATGTATTACTTGCACTAAGTACCAGTATTGCCAATCTTATGTCCCTACTATCATGAACTATTAATCACTTGTGAGTGAACGCGAATATTGTGGATAGGCCTATTAGGATTGACGAATCCCGTTTGTGTTGACCGGGTAGGCAAACAAACGCACTATATTTGAACATCTATAGGTTTATTGGCAAATTACCTATTAGGGCAACTGTTACTATTATATCAATTTCTATTGACAATCTGTTAACGTTTTCGGTATCATGAGCTTAGTGCAATAATATTTCTTTTGGTTTTCAAACCATTGGTGTGAATTTATAACTCACACTACAAACATTATGTGTTCAACAGATTTCCAAAACTCTATGAATTTCACTCAACCTTTGTGTTGACAGTTTTAAGCATGTATTTCAGGTCCATAATGTCGGAAGCTGGCACGGAGGAGCAAGGATACTGAAGAAGGCTATAAATTTTATTATCATTCGAAAACCCATTTAATGTATTTTGTAAACCGTGAAACTACTGGGACCTCATTTTTTGTAAACTCTGATATTTATATAAATCGAATGATAAATCTTTTAAAACGACTCCATTAGAGTTCGTTTTCTATTGTTATGACTGTTGTGCCATGAAGTAACACCCAGTTTGAATTCCGCTGCATATCACGAAATTGGGGATGTTACAGATTGGTATCAGAGCCACAGTTATAGAGAAACGGGTCTAATTGAGACTTAAACTATAACTACTTTTTCAAACAAAAACATTTCATAGCCTTCCATTCTCCGTGCCTTCCATCCTTCAGACGATTATGTGACTTTTAGGCATTTTAAGCTATACAAACATACTAGTATATTGATATATACACTTGACATAATTTCAATCATAAACAAAGTACTCAACATATCTGTGTATGCCTATTCTAAGGCATTACGGCACAATCATATTTTTTTTAATCTCCCAATCATGTATCTACTCATGCATTTTAGGATTACGAAACTTCCTCCAAGACATTGTAACTGACTACAATGGTCTTTCCTACTTCCCAGACATTGTGAGATACAATGGTCTCATTCATTTTTGAAGACACTGTGAGATCAAAGGGTCTCTATTTCACTCTCGACACTGTAAATCCTACAAAGTGGTCTCTATTACATTCTCAGACACTGTAAATCCTACAGTGGTCTCATTTAATTCTCAAGACATTGTGGGTTACACAATGGTCTCTCCATCATTTCTCAAGACATTGTGAGTTACACAATGATCTCTATCATTTCTCAAGACATTGTGGGTTACACAATGATCTCTCCATCATTTCTTAGACATTGTGAGTTGTACAATGGTCTCTAATATTTCCTAGACATTGTGAGTTACACAATGGTCTCAACTATTTCTCAAACATTGTGAGTTGCACATTGGTCTCAACTACTCCTCATATATTGTAAGTTATACAATAGTCTCTAAAAATTATCTTATAAACTTTATATGATATTGTTTTACATGAAACCCGTCACAGTCTATCATTTTCCCTAATGAAAATACAAGAAAAGGGATTTCTAAAAGATAAACTGACTCATCATCTACAAAAGCTGAAGTTCAGCAACTTTCTCTACATTCATCAAAATTCTCTTTTGAAACATTGTTAAAGGTCCGTGATTCTATCCCAGAATGGACTATTTTAGAATTACTTAAGATTTCCTTTCCTTTCCACACGTATCTACCCATACTATCTTCTATGCAATGGAATGTGAAAACATAGGTTAAAAGTCTTTTATGGCCAGGACTTGCAACTGGATGGTTTGATATCCCCTTTGCTTAGTGGACAATTTCTCAAAAGCTATGGACATATCACAAGTATACCTAATTTAGGTATTTGAAAAATTTATCGAACCTCGGCTAAATATAGCCTAATCACCTATATTTAACCTAGGGATAGTGGAACATTGTCTGATTAACTATGTTCGACTTAAATTTTTCAAACACTGAGAATAGTTATACAAGGGTTATATTCAGGTTAATTTCCTACTTAAACTCGATAAACCACCAGAATTCATTAAAAAGATCTAGAGACACGATAGTGTCTTACCACTCAATGAGATCTTAACATCTTATTTATACTACCAAATTTCATTCTTGAAATTTTCATACATGAGATAATCCGAACTACTATCTTGGGACAGTCATCGAATCTTCTCGTCATTCCTTAGAAGTACTAGCCTGATTAGATTTCAAGGATATCATTCTGTCATTCACTTTTGATTTTAAAACAAACTTGACATCTCTACCTAAGAATAATGGTAAGCGTACGCTACACTCTTCTAATCGTCAACATATCACATCATTATCTGAACCCCATTGAAATTCAGTGTGTAAAACTTCACAGTACCACGTTTCCTTCAAACACTAGTTGACATAAACACTATAAGATATGACCTTCATCCTGAAACCACCTAAGACATGATAAACTTTGGAAATGGTTTGGATAACCACTTGCCACTAGCAAGACTTTCCCTACAACGACAGTTTTCACATCATTACAAACCATTTCACATCAACAATATCTTACACCTTTGATTAACAACAGTTACCCTAACAACAACAAAACTATTCCATTTTGAGGCACTATATAGACGAAAATGTTAGTTAACCATTTGCTAAACTAAGGTGTTTAGAGATCACCCACGAAACAACTAAGGAAACCATACAAATACAATAAGATATGATTCGTTTTGAGAATCGGGAAAAGCCAAACTTGAGGTTTATAGGACTCAATAAGATTTTAACAAAACCCTTTAAATTATCAAATTAAGCCACATGGTATATAATACATTGTATTACTAGAAACTTGAGAACACAAATATTAGAATTTGGCGTATACACCCTCATTTTCCTAGACATTTAAACATCATATAACACACATTGAATTCCGGGACGGAATTCCCATTAAGGGGGTGAGACTGTAACCACCCGCATTTTTAGGTTACTTTTCATTTTCGAGAATTTACTATTCACTTTTACTATTCACTTTCACTATTCATCCCGTAAAATTTTTATTTCATATTCTCGTAAGATAAATTATTTTAGTAATGACCTGAGAGTTTGACAATCGTTAGATTATTTTCGCAAGGGTTATTAAGAAAACATCGTTTTAAAGTTTCGTTTTGGACGGTCCACCGTTTAAACATCAAGCGCATAACGAAAATCAAATCTGACAATTTTTCTCGCATCAGATAAATTTTTAGATCACTCATGATTAATTTGAGAATTTTTACGATTTATTATTTTTAATATTACCAAATAAGCCCAAATACAGAACAAAACTAAACTTACGTTTTAAACAATTCTATTTACATCCAGACTTAAAGATTCCTGCACTGTGTTTCTAATATGTTTTTGACACTTTTCCATTTTTTGGAAAAGTCAAACATATTTCCCTCCTCCTTTGACCATAAAGGAATTAACCTTGTACGTTCTATATTTTTGCTTATATCGCGTAACTTTTAAACCTTGAATAACGTAAAGTTATCCCGCGTATGACAAAAACCACATTTTAACATCTCATATCATTTCTAGACAAATTTTAGTCTACTCTAAATAAATTCACGGTCGCTTCCCTCGAAATTTCGTTCTTTTCTCGATAAATCGAATTACGCGCTTTTGACCCGTATTTTCATTTTTAAGCGCGTTTTGCACCCAATGAGACCAATCACCCATTTTATATTTTTATATGGAGTATAATGATGAGTTTCATCATTCCTAAAAGTTTCATATTTTTACGATACCCGGTTTTACGTTTTATGGCTTAACGACTTACGGTTGGCATTTAACGGAACCAAATCATGCTCTAAACTCAAGATAAGATCAAAACTATCCACCTAAGTCATCTTATCACTATATGGCCGACTTAGGGGGGGGGGTATTCATCATTTTGGTGGCATCATCCTAAGCATGGTTCATTTAGATCTTTACAAGTGTCCTAACTTAACCATGGTTAATATTTAACCCAATATATGGTTAACCAAACTTACCCTCCTATAAATAGGAAGTGAAATACATCATAAACTCCCTCACATACTGAATTTGGTCGTTCATACCCTAAAACACTCACATCTTCCATCATTTGATCTATAAACTCCAAGTTTATGCAAGGAAGTTCCAAAGATCAAGCTACTTCATCAAATCTCTAGCAAGTTTAAGTGATCTTCTTGAGTTTAAATCCACTCAAGTCACTTAGTACTTCATCACCAACTCTTCAAGTTTGCAAGGGTGCCAAGGTGTGGAAATCTAGCTCAATCCAAAGTCTTAAGCGATCAATCAAAGTCCGATCCTTACTAGTTACTCCTTTCTTAATGCAAGCCAAAAGTTGTAAGCAACTTATCACCACTGTTGGATATTGGTTTTCACATACACATCATAATATTAACACTTTAGGCGTAAGATGATTTAAGAGAGAGAGAGAAAGTGGGATATTCTAGAAAGAGAAACTCATGTGATGTTAGATTACCTAAGAACATCCAACCCTCTACCTTGCAAGGTAGAGGGTATTTATAGGTTACAAACTAAACGACCTCCTGACGGCCTGTGGATCAGAGATACAATAGGTAAAGACCCGTCCTTCCTCCACGGTGTAGCACTAAACTAAATAATAAACTAAATGACTAGTAAATAACGTAATATCTATGAGCTAACTTATGCTAAATAATATTTGGGGTGACCGATACTTCACTAAGGAATTTTCTAATTCCTAACAATATCCCCCTAAGGGAGGTCACCCCATGTTTTACATTTAGATTCCTAGCCTTCTAATTTAATCTTCAGTCATGAGCTCGCAGACTTTTCTTCTTCAAAGTACTCAACTTATATGATTCTGTGATGATTCCATCGTTGTTCAACTAAGATGTATATTTCGTGGAGGTTATGATCTGATCCACCATGATGGCCCTTTTGAGCATAACTAGAGATCATCAGCAACTATAGATCTCAGTATCACCCATTGTTGTGTTGCTAGCATATGATGTTGTGATATATGGACCAACATGCTCACATTCTGGATCATGATTCCTTCTTATCAGAGAAGCGGAAGTTTTAGTTGATTCCTGATATTGGCAGCAGCGTAGCAGAAGCCTAGTATGAAATATCAGAGCCAGGTTATGTAGATATGCACCAGTCATGATTTCTTCAAATTCAGTGTGGATGCTGTGAGCATGCGGCTTTGGATTGACTCCTCAATTTTGATCACGCAACCGTCCAAATGTACCGCAAAACAACATTAGCAATAAAACACACGAAAGTGTCTTTGATCACTTTCATTTGAATTGAGGTACACGCCCACGGTTCCCTCGCTGATCAAGAGAAGTGCACCGCTTCTGGATCGGTAGGATTCCTAAGAATCTCCTTGACGGGGTTTCAATGCTGTTCTAGCTTCTCAAACCGAACGCCTCTCAAAGAAGACAACACGGAGGAGTGAACCAAATGAATTGAGATTCACCGATTGATGAAAAATGATTTGAAAACAATCGTGTATTGCTCAATAGAAATTGTTTTTGCAATATAACGAAGGTTTTAATGAAAATCAATTATCAATCATAAAACACCTTTTGATTTGAAAAATTAGTACATGGTCGACGTGCTAATGAAAAGAGTTTTAAAGCACAAAGACCAGTTTTTCAAAGGTATTCGTCAATCCATAACCTCGAACCGGATTGATTCAAAAGATTGAGTCGCCCCATTGTTTCGTCTCGCTTGTCACATGGTTGATCTATATAATAGATCTCACATGCCACCTACCATGAGCTTGTTAGATGTTGGCTCCGTAAGGCTTTCCATCTTCACAGTGAATATGTAGACACATCACTCAGATGTTCTGGCAATACCACAAGGATAATGCGTAGGACTCAAGATATAATCTCTTTCCATATTGTGTGAAGCAGAGAGTCTTCATTGAAAGTGTCCTAATGAGATTTATTGATGATCTCGTGGCTCTAGACTCAATTTGTGCAATTTTTGGTTCCTGTGCCGGAGACTAGGGAGAGGGTCTCCTTCTTCAATATCAACAATCTCTAAGAGAAAGTCGATAGATTATGTCGGTTCCCCGTGAGAATGAAACAAGCCCTTTTAAGAGGAACTTGAGTGGGTTAGAAAGTTGAAGTGCAAGTGCCATGGGTCCATGACGTCTTGTCTTCAATACCGATGTTACCATCAGGAGCATATGAATTGAACCCGGTTTCTGCCCTAAGGTTGAATAAATGGAGGGCTATTTGTTTTCACCCTTTTCTCATTCAATTCTTTTGAATTCTTCAACCCCTTCAGTGCTTACCGAGACTTCATAGCAAGAACCTTGTTGGGTTTATTCCAAGACTAGCTCACCAAGACTCTTCCCATATCTCATTTTTCTCCTTTTATCATCATACCTAAGAACTCTACACTAACTAGTGGATAGTCCCTCGGTAGATCCCTCCGGTTCTGGCGGATCATGGGAACACATACCTAACCTTATCGCCCTTATATCACCATACATAATGTAAAGTTGGTCGGTCTTTTTGGTATTGTTCATCCGCCATAGGAACCAATTGAAAACCATTTGAAAATCAATCCGGATACTTATGATATTTTATCAAAGCATTTTGTACATGAATTGTTTTTGATATTTTTAGAAGAAGAACTCCCCTCAACATGTGAATCAAGTATTTGAAATAGTTTTCCACACGGAGGCAAGAGAAAGAATTAACTTCTTTGATTACCATTTTTTTAAAAAATATCAACATCACTTCCCTAATCGAATCAGGTAGATAAAGCATTTTGGGGAAGGATGAGGTTTTCATGATTTTGCTCCCCCTCAATATGTGCTTCTAAGTTTGAAAGAGGGTTTTGCACATACTGGAGGGAACCCATTAAGAAGAGCATACATGATCACCAAAGGATTAGAAGCCATACAATCAAGGTACCTTAGAAAAGTTGAAAGTTGTGTACCCTGATGTTTTGAATTTGCAAAGAAAATTCTCCCCCTTAATATATGCTTCGAGATTCGAAAATTGTTTAGCACATATTAGAGAGAAGTATGCACAAAAAAATTGGTCATCTTATCTTTTAACATCTTTCATATTTATATCACATTTTCTCCCTCGATCAAAAAAAATCTTAAATCCTTTGAGTTTTTGGATCTCAAGTGATTTAAATATGTATGAGATAAAATATTTGTTGGAGAAAAATGTGTCCGGTTTTATATGATCAGAAGTGCACAACACAGATGTTTCCCTTTTTTACAAGGGAAAACCACAGTACATATCCTAGCACTATTACATGCATTACAGTTGTTCATATTTAGTACACCACAAATTACACATATATAAAACACAACATAAGCCGCTTCCCGAAGATGTCTTCATTCAGTTCTCTGGAGAAGTTTGTAGTGACCACCTCGAAGCCTACCACCAACAAAACTTTCAAGACTGCGGAAGATCCTTCGTGTCTTGAGTCTTCGCCTGATTGCAGCAATGAAATCTTCACACCGCATTTTGTCATCATTAGTCCAAAAAGTAGTCTTTTCCCAGGACTTCATGTCAATTTTGATTTCTTTCACTCTGGTGTCAAGTTCTTCTTCAACCAATTTGAGAGTACCATCACTAAACTTGTAGAGCTCACATAGACGCATAAGCATACGAGACCCATATCTGTCGGTGAAGATGACGGCTCTAGGGGTGTCAAGAACTTTGTATTCGCGATGAAATTCATGCCCAGTTGCATTCCATTGTGGACTTGTAAGGTTGATCCTGGTTTGGTAGCTTTCAATGCCAAGCTGAAAGTCCTCAACTCGTTTTCGAATGACTAAGCCCCTGATCCAAAGAGTGGCAATTTGCAGATAGGGCCTTTTTCTCATGGACAGGTAAATGCTCAAGGCGTCCTTGAAGATTCAAGAGATAGAGATCTTCGAAATCATTTGGCAGAAGATGTTTGAAGTCGTTTTCCTCAATAGTATATTCTTTGAGGTCTGCTCTTTTAAGGAATATCTTCTTCAAATACTCATATCCATAGATAGGGAAGATCTCTACCTGAACAACACTTAAGATTTGCAGCTTTGATCGAACATCATTGCGTCTTTTAACAGCACCATGTCTTTCGATGTAGAACTTCTTCTTTTTGAACCACCAGTGAGAAATACCATATGACGCGGCAATATCATACTTTTGTTCTTCATCACCCGAATTGATCAGAACCATCTGTTCAAGCCCTCGATCGAGTAGGTTGCAGCTTTCATTTTCGATATTGATAGAGCTGGTCTTCTTTCAATAGAGCGGCACACAGATAGTCCAAGTCATGATTGAAGAAGAATTCAGCTGAATGGTCATCCGACCAGTTCACCACCAAGAGGGAGAGATTTTTGACATTGAAGCGACCGATTTGCTCACGACTTGGTCATTCAAAGATCTTATGGCATTCTTCCATCTGATATTGAAGATGATTAGCATCTGAGTGGAAGACTTTGACAATTTCATAAGCTTGTCCTTCAAGATCTCTTGGAGTTATGGATGAGATACTCTTCCGTTCACAAAACCATCTAATAAAACTTCCCATATCACCTGTAGTGCGAAGAGAGTCTTCACCTGGAACTTCATAATTATTGGTGATAATTGATGCCCAATTGTTGTCGGGGATCATAGAGTCGGACTCTGGGATTGTCCATGTGGGTTCGGAGAAGGAGGTCTATCTTCAACAATGCACTATGAATGTGTCTCTTGAAAGTGCTACTCGATGTGCTAGTTCGATTCCCACCATGTAAGTATCAAACCAATCATCTGATGGCTTAGGAATATGCTTTGTTGATGCATCATCTTCATCGGTTCTCAATTAGCCATGACATGCGACTCTTCGTGAACCATTTGATCATCATGAATAGAGGTGGATGTGGATGTGAACCTTGAATCAACCGTCGTCCAAGCAGATTTCTTCTTAGTACTGCTCTTTGTAGGACCTGATTGATTGGAAGGTTTTGGCGGTGATGATGGTGATTGTGGTGGAGGTGTGTTGGTTGTCGTAGAAGGTTCACCGAGCCTGTTCCGGAAGTTCAGCGCTGGTGGTGGAGGTGGAGGAGGATCTTTACGGTCCTTCATCAATGTTTCCAACACAATTGTTCTCCTTTTCTTTTTAGCTTCTTTTTCCCTGATGTCAATCATATAATGCTCATAATTGTCGAACTTAATGGATTCTTCAAGTGCCTCATAGAGTTTCTTGTGAACCTCATGCTTGTCCTCTTCAAAGATCATACATCTTTTCAAGCAAATGCAGCCCTCATATCGGTGATAGGAAGGTCCTTGAATCGTCTAAGAAGTGGAGCCTCCATAGCCCATTCCACAAAGATCCTTGACTTCCCTTCAATGGCGGAAGTGCAACCCTTCTTTGAAGTTGAGATGCTCCAATCTATAGACACGATCCACCGTGGAATCAACAGATTTAGGAAGTTGCCTTTCAAGAGCTTCTATCCTTTTACGACTTTGTCCAGAGTTGATCGAGGTAAGGATCTGTGGTGGTGAAGTCGGTGGAGCATCCACACAGCAACTGTAATGACAAGTTCAGAGGTTGGTGACGATGTTGGTGGTGTTTGTACAGTTGATTGAGTGGGTATGGGAGGTGGAAGTGCGGTTGATAGTGAAGATGCCGACATTGGAGGAATGGTTGATGTATCTTTGAATGTTGACAGATACATGGATTGTGCGATCTAAGGATTTGTCATTAAAGTATTGATCTCCAAAGAGAAATCAGATCGAGAACCTTAAGTGAGGATAGAGAATTAGTAGACAGATTTGGCTCATCCATCTTCAAGGTCTCGTCAGATCTTGTCTCAAGGTTCTCCTCATGAGCCTTTTGTAACAGAGCATCAACATTCAAGCCCGATTGAGTCTCACTAAGTGTAAGAGTTTCTCTAAACGTTTCGTGCACTTTGTCCACCTGCATTGTTGTTTAGCATGAGATGATTCTCGTTCTTCTCCTCGCTCATATTGATTGGTGGTGCTTGATGGAGATGATGAGATCGTTAAAAGCATGTGATCGGCTTGTTCAGTTTCAACACTCGCAACCCCTTTTCCTTTGTCATGTGTTATTGGGGTTGTTTGTCGTGGTAGTTGATCAGGTTCTCTTAACACAAATCCACCTACTGGTGCTTTCACATTTTGACTTTCTAGGCTTTGCTGGATTCCAAGTTGTAGATCAGCATCAACTTCATCAGCTAACCTTGCAATATTCCTTGATACCTCATTATTTTCACCAATTTCCTTTTCCACTTTCTTCCTTTTAACTTTCTGCTTCTTGGTTGCGGGGTTTGAATGTTGTGTCCTTTCAAGTCTCTTTTTAGGAAGAGAGGCATAGGATGCTTGTGAGGCTGACTTGGTCATGGGAGCATTGGGTTGTGAAGGAGAGGGTGTGACATCAGCAGAGGAACAGGTAGCTCTTTTCATGTATCGTTTGAAGTAGTCCTTTTTCTTGATATCTTCTGTGAGAAGACTATCAGGAATTGGCAATCCAAATAATTCCTTATCCATACCTCTCGGAACATATTTCAGGTTTCCTAAAAGAAATTCATCTTCTGCTTTATGTAGAGTTGATTCACTCCTAGGATTGAAGTTGTGAGTTTGTTGCAAGTACTGGATAACAAGCTTAGAAAATCTGATTCTGGGAATCACAAGCTTGTTGTTTCTTTTCGGCCTTGAGCATTGTTCGGAAATTTGTTCTATCAGATATGAATGTGTGCATTGATAAAGAAAATTCTTCCCAAATACGATCTGAGACATTCACATCAACCCTATTAACAATTCCCCATAGGATTTGCAAGATAGGGATTCTCACTTTATCGAACCCCGATGTTTTGCCGGATAAGCACAAGTTAAGAATAGTTGTAATAGCTCTCGTGGTTGATACATGTGTCCGAAGGATGATGTCGGATGCTCTTAAAATGCTGTTCGATAACCTAACCCAATTAGAAAGACAATCGATCGTCGCCACCGGTGGAGATTCGAACGAAGGTTCGGGTTACATGGGGTGATTCCAAGAGCCTTGTTCAGAATAGCAGAATCAATTGTGAACTCCCTGTCATCCAGTTTGCAAGAGTATTGAACTGTGATTTTGTCCCATTGAACGGTGTTCCAGCATTGTTGAATGTAAATGGTTGGAATTGAGCATTGCTTGGTAATGGCACCAAAGAAGTTTGTGTTCTTGTGGATGTCAATAGACACTTTGAGTATCGGATTTTGTTGTAGCTTTTGTAGGTCCACATAACAGTTACTTTTTCCTATATCAGCCCATTGACTCCTGGGAAGGATTTCCTCGTCTGAGAGAGCTTTGGATGATGCCGAAGGGGTAACGCTCTTTTCTGGGTTTGAACTTGCCATTGATGATCTGAGTATACATACAATCAACAGTAATGATTGGGAACGAGTTAGATAATAACAAATATGTTGACACATATTCCTATAGATACATATTCACATGACGAGCTGATAAGGGATTAAAGGGCAAAAGTGTGCATTGCAAAGGGATCATGTCATGAGCCAAGATACAAATGTAGAAGTGATATAACAAATATGCATGAGGCAAAAAGTAACATTTGGTTGTCGTGAGAGAAACCAAGTACCGTTTGCCTAAACAGAAATGTCATAGCAGATTACATAGAGTATGTTGACTCAACAAGTTGAATCAGGAGATCCTAAGTATTGTGAGAATGTGATCAACCTTAGCAATAAACCTTTGACCATTTTAAAACCCTCAACCCTAGAGGACTAATTCGCAACATGAAAGTGAACAATGTCGCTAACTTGTAAAGACAAGTCGCCATCACTCGTACCACAGACAAGTCGCTAATAGTTTAGCTCTTTAAGTCGCTATATATGCTAATTCGCTAACTTGTAAAGACAAGTTGCCATGAACAGTGACAAAACCAAGTCGCTACAAATCTGTAAACTAAGTCGCTAAGGTTACTAATTCGCTAACTTGTGAAGACAAGTCGCCATGAACAGTAACAAAATCAAGTCGCTACAAATTTGTTAACTAAGTCGCTAATGTTACTAATTCGCTAACTTGTAAAGACAAGTCGCTGACAACTAACTCGCTACCCAAGTCGCCAGAATATAATAAACTAATTCGTCACAGCAACTTAGTCGCTAAGTTGAGTGCAAACTCGCCATGAAGAACATTCAAGCTAAGTCGCTACCAAGAACATGTTAAGTCGCCATCAAGAACACTCATAAAACAAACAACCCAATCCACTAATCATTCATCACCAGATCATGAAAACAACTTAATAAGCAATCAAGATAAGATCTACCAAACAATTTGTACACATTCAATCATCATAATAACAACAAAAACACGATTTCATGGCAAATCGAACCTAGGTGGGAATCAAGCAGTCACAAATCACGAGCTCGAAGGGATCTGGTTGAAAAGACAAGTTAGAAACTAGACACAAACGCATAAGAGAGAACAAATAAGGTGTGATTCAAGACGTACCACAGTTAAGTCGCTAGAAAGACCAAATTACTTTGACTAGAAGACAAAACGAGAGAAGAGAAAGACGGAAAAAAGAAAGAAAAAAAAGAAAAAAAGAAAACTTATTTAAGAAAAATGTAGTAAGTCGCTAGGGTTATAGGAGGGATCTTTTGCAATTTGACACATTCGGTCCCTGTGGTTTATGTGCAAAAATGGTAATTCGCAAACCTTGATTTTAGACTAATTCTCTATCATAGATAATCACCATGATAACCATGAATCAAATAAACATTTAATCAAATAAGCATTTAGTGCAAGGCACTCAATACATGGGTACACAAGGATAATCACATGAGCAAGATACGACCACAACCTATAACTGAGAGAAACACCATAACCAGATAATCACAAAAGCATAACCAGATAGTCACCAAAGCAAGACACAACCATAACTTACAAATGAGTAACCATCATAACCAGCCCATGCAAAATCTCCCCCTCAATCAATGTCATCAAAGACCATTGATTGACATTAACCAATCCCGTTATAAACCAAGAATATATCATTTGTTCGAACTTCATCTATGATCCCGTGCCATTATTGAATGACATTTCTAGGACCGTAGATGTTATCGATAACAAAGAATGTATTCTTTATTAATATTGAGGAAAATGATAAAATAGTATTCATTCTAGAATAATTTTTTTTTAAAGACATGATTTATACACAGATATAAAAGATCGAGTCCTGATTCAAGATGAATAGGAGTCAAATTACGATGTACATCAATTCTGGCAAGCTATAGCTCCTGAGTGAGCTATATTCATTTCTGATGGGAACCAAGTCATGAAGTTCCTGATTGAGTTGAGCATTGTACCTGAAAACGACTGAGAGCACATTGTACTAGAAGAACATGTAGAATTGCAAAGATGATGGGTTAGTGACATGAATAATTTCACTATTTGATGTAACATTGGTTAATGCAGACGTATCAATATTAGAGATCTTTTAGGCTCAATATACTTGAAGAGTTTTCCTGTGGGCATCCACTTAAGGCAAGATTTAGGAATGTAAGTCCGTTTGGATTCAGAGAACTTAAATAATCTCGCCGGGGGAATCCATTTGAAGCAGTTACTAGTAGATTTGTATGTGTGCACTTCCCTGTTTTGGCTATTGTTCCTTTTGTGTTTTGATGGTTTCTTAGGGATTGATCACCAAATGATGTTTCTTATGAGAACTAGTAGTACTTCTAGTATTTCTAAACTTTGAGCTTTGAACATTACCACGAGTTTGATATTCATCATATCAGAATGAAGCAATGAAGTGACTGGTTTTGACAAAACAATATTCTCATCAATTTGGGAGGCAAGCCTAGATTTTGTTGATTTAACTCTTTCAGTTCTAAAGGCATTAGGTTGCTTAACTATTGTACGTTTAGAGTGGTTCGACCGGTTGACTTCCCAAATTTGATGGTTTTGCAAACTTAGTGTTCATCCTATTTCCAGTAGATTTCCTAAGCTCATTTTTAAGGCAACAATGTTGAAGCTCTTATCTTGAATTTGGGCTTTGAGGTCATCAATGTCCTTCAATAAGTTGTTAGATTGATTGATCAACTTAGAATTGGTCTCCACTAAGTTCTTTCTTAATGATTCATTTTCTCTCAACAGTTGGACACACAAAGAGCAAGCTCAAGATTTCTAGATTCAAGTGTATCACTCATTTCATGACGTCATACTTCGCACATATGAGATTAGTGATTTCGATTGCATATGGTTGAGTCTTTGTCCGAACTGGTTTTAATTGATTAATTTCAAAAATTCTCAAAATTCGAAATTCCGATTGATGCATGTTTTATTTGCATAAAAGCGTTCATCTTTTTGTTGCATTTCTATTTCCAAAGAAATACAATGTTTTTCAAGAATTGAGTATTTATTTGAAAGTTCATCATATACCCTTTTTTTCAATCATATTATCACTTTAACAGCTTTTAGATTCAGCTCAACCACGATCGATTTCACAAGATAAGATCGAGTTAGAATCGTTTCTTAACATATGAATTACTATGATTAGTTAAGTGTACCTCATCACATGAAACCTTTCTCATTACATCGAGTCATTGGGATCAAGATAGTTGTTTCCATCCTTTTTAATTTCAACTCTGAACTTCGCATTCGGTATCATTCATTGGTTTACGTGATCCATTGCATGACCTATTAAAATCTTCCCATAGCATCACTTGACACCCCTTCATTTCATTCAACTTCTCATTCTCATTAGCAACTTCCTTTATGTATATTTCCACATTACCCATAAGTAGAATAAAGGTGTTTCTGAACTTATGGATTTCCATTCCGTGTGTGTTTTTGAAAGAGTTTCCGTCAAGTCATCATCAAAATCGAGGAATATTCCCCTTGATAAGTGGTGAAATTGATTGAAAATTACTTGAAGAGCTGCATTAGATTTATCGGTTGAGAACCGCTCATTGGTGATTTGACACCTCGCTTGTTCTAAGTTGAGTAACACAGTTCTAGTCAAAGTGGGAAAATCTTGATGAAGGATAGCACTGCTTGTTCGATCCATAGTAGTGGATAAGAGTAGTTTGATATGTTGATGAAGTAGTTGATAGGGCTCAATGTTGTATTCCATTTGCTTAGCATCATTGTTCATTAGATGTGGTTTGTTGAAGTTTAACTCAGATGGTGAGGAGTTAAGATCACCCTTTGATGAATCAACCAATGTTGGACATTCAGAAATGCAACCAGTTTCATTGTTCTATGAGGTATCATAGAGTTCAAGTACTTTGGTGATTAAAGGATCGCTGATGTAAGAAATTCTACCTTGACCAGTATCTTCTGCATGAGCGACCTCAAAAATGGAGATGATTGTAGGATCGTTGGTAGACATGATGACAAGTTAAACGGGATTTTATAACTCTATGATTAAACCGGGAAATAGATTCTTTCACGGGATTTTACTAAATCAAGAGAAAACCGTAAATAATCACCCAAGTCGCTAGAGGATAATGCACCAAGTCGCTAACACCTAATTCGCTACACCCCCAAGTCGCTAAAGTTCCAAGTCGCTAGACAAATGCAAGTCGCTAAGTAGTAACTCGCTAACCTTCAAGTCGCTAGCAAAATTTTGGCAGCAATTCGCTACTCAAGTCGCTAAAACATCAAGTCGCTAAAGAGCAACTCGCTACAGACCAAGTCGCTACCACCAAGTCGCTACCCGTAGTAGAGAGTCCACTACTTGTACTGTTAATCGCTAGGTCTAAGTAGCTAGCTCCAAAACTCGTAACCGCTACAAAATTGTGAAGCAAGTCGCTACGAAGAAAGAAGTCCGTGTGTCAAGTCGCTAGCAAGAAAAATCACATAAACATCACTTTTCAATCCAAAAACAACCCAACCAAGATGATTCAAGCTTACCAAATGAAAACCTAAATACTTGTGATGATTCTAAACATAAAAGTACTAACAAAATCCAAGCTTTAACACAAGAAATCAACCAAATGATGCACAAACCACTAAACTTTTTCAAACTCAAAAACCACCTAAAAACCACTAGAAATTCAAAGATGTGTAAGATATGATCTAACCATGGCTCTTGATACCAATTGTTGGATATTGGTTTTCACATACACATCATAATATTAACACTTTAGGCGTAAGATGATTTAAGAGAGAGAGAAAGTGGGATATTCTAGAAAGAGAAACTCATGTGATGTTAGATTACCTAAGAACATCCAACCCTCTACCTTGCAAGGTAGAGGGTATTTATAGGTTACAAACTAAACGACCTCCTGACGGCCTGTGGATCAGGGATACAATAGGTAAAGACCCGTCCTTCCTCCACGGTGTAGCACTAAACTAAATAATAAACTAAATGACTAGTAAATAACGTAATATCTATGAGCTAACTTATGCTAAATAATATTTGGGGTGACCGATACTTCACTAAAGAATTTTCTAATTCCTAACAACCACCATCATCTCATCTTTATTATTCATAATCTTAACTATTTCATGCTATATATATAGTTACTATGTTGGATCATGATGTACAAAAATCTTTAAAACAAGTTATAAGAACCTATATGTTAAACTTGGGTTAGTAAGTGTATAAATGATAAACTTTTGTACAAAGTTTCCACAAAATCGACCACATATAGATCTGATACTTTTCATATTCTTGTAGATAATATTAAAACAAATACGTAGCAATTTGAATCACCCGAAACGGACAAACGAGTCGAACGTTATAAGCAAAAGAAGTTAGCGAAACCTAAACGCCAAAACTGCCATGTATATAAGCTGTTAAGAGTTACGCGTTTTAAAAGTGATACTTCTGGTCCGAATCAACAAAAAGTTAAAACACGAAAGTTGTCCGGAACGATGTTTTCCTTGTACCTCAAATTAGCTCAGACCTTGAAAATGCATAAATAGGCCAAAATCTTTCAAAAACATAAACTGCAGTAAATATAGTCTCATAACTATACTTTTGTCACAACTAAAAGCAAACCAAGAGGCCTAATGGCCATAAGCCAAGACCACGGCTACGGCTAAGGTCAAAGCTAAGTCTCAAGACCATGGTAGTCAAGTCCAAAGTCACGGCAAGGCCATGGCTAAAGCCTTAAGGCTTGTTTACCCAAGACCGTTAATAAAGGTGATCATATTTATGAAAACGACGAGAACTTGTAAAAACTAGATACTTATTAAAAACATGATACACTTTATGTTATAACAATCTTCACTCAAAACATATGTTATATCTACTAAGTGCTACAATAGTATGGAGCTTCATGTGAGGGGTTCATTTGAGTAAAACGTGTCGACGAGTTGCTGGATATACGATTTAAAGTGTCCTAGCTTCTCGAACGTTTTCTGCATGACCTCTGAATTATGATGGCCCGAACGGTAGTACGATATCTATAAAATAAATATGTTTTCACGTATTAAAGATCTTTCTATAAATATCAAATGATAATTGACTACATCATGATCAACATAGGAATATATATAGGATGGTTTATGTTTTCTTAAACATTATTCCAAACTTAAGTCGCAACATTTCATTTTTAGGTTGCACGTAGAAGTTTTCCGACTTATCCATCACATCCGTTAAGTACTTAATATCATCAACTCTCGGTGAGTTCATAGCCCCACTTTTATTACTTAATTGTTTTACAAACCCTTGGGGGGGATACATGCTTTAGTTTAAATCGAACACATTGCTTTCAAACTGTATGCTTATCTGAATGTATTACTTGCACTAAGTACCACTATTACCAATCTTAAGTCCCTACTATCATGAACCATTAATCACTTGCGAGTGAACGCGAATATTGTGGATAGGCCTATTGGGATTGACGAATCCCGTTTGTGTTGACCGGGTAGGCAAACAAACGCACTATATTTGAACATCTATAGGTTTATTGGTAAAATTACCTATTAGGCAAATCGTTACTATAATATCAATTTCTATTGACAATGCATAACGCTTTTGGTATCATGAGCTTAGTGCAATAATATCTCTTTTGGTTTTCAAACCATTGGTGTGAATTTATAACTCACACTACAAACATTATGTGTTCAACTGATTTCCAAAACTCTATGAATTTCACTCAACCTTTGTGTTGACATTTTTAAGCATGTATTTCTCGGTCCATAATGTCTAAGTCGGCAACGGAGGAGCAAGGATACTGAAGAAGGCTATAAATTTTATTATCATTCGAAAACCCATTTAATGTATTTTGTAAACCGTGAAACTACTAGGACCTCATTTTTTGTAAACTCTGATATTTATATAAATCGAATGATAAATCTTTTAAAACGACTCCATTAGAGTTCGTTTTCTATTGTTATGACTGTTGTGCCATGAAGTAACACCCAGTTTGAATGCCGCTGCATATCACGAAATTGAGGGTGTTACACTATTGAAGTTAGTAACCTTATGTAAAACCCTAAAAACCGTAAACGTGTTAAATGACCATTTTGCCCCTTAAACTAATACGTGTGAAATTCTTAAAACACGTCGAGCTCGATAAACTACGTTTAACACTTAACTTACAAATGATTTATGCAAGATATTAATGACCAACTTACACTTATGTCTACAAAATAAATATAGCACATTATAAGTTATATGGACTAATTTCATTTAAATGTAACTAAAACATTTGTAATCTTGGTAAATTAGTATCATTGATTTGGTCAATGTTCTCTCGTCCCCATTGTCGGCCACGCCTATGTCCCATTTGCTAGAACCAATTTTGTTTAATTGTTATTTTGTACACCTTTTGAATGAAGATTAGAACAAGTAATTTTGGAAGGGATTGAGAGAATAAGTCCCCCTAATCGGCTCAAGAAACCGCCATACTCCCCAATATAATCTCCACAATTAACTCATTCCTATCTCATTCATCTCCATATTTTTATCTCAAATTAAACCCAAAGAAACCTAAGTGAAAGTGTCGGGCAAAAATCCTTTTTCCTCTTCCAATTTCAGTCGACATCAAGGTAGTGCAAAAAGGAGATTCGTGACCTCGTGGAGTGGCTGTGATCAAGGTTGGTTCAAGAGGTGTTGTCGTGGGTTTGGAATTTGTCGCCTGGTCGTGGTTATAGCTAAGGCAAAAGGGTGTTACTTTGCTTCGTTTGACCTTGTTCTCTCCCTTTCTTTCACGCTACAAGTGGTTTGAGCATTTACCAAAACGGAGGCGGGTACGATTCACGTTGGTTTGGTTCATGATTGGAGGTCCGCCGAGTTTTGATCGTCGGTTCACATTTGGGTTTCTAGTTCTATTGCGCCTCGCGAAATCTTGTGCTTGTGCCGTGTTTCAATCTATTTCGTTAAGCCTTGGGGTAATTCTTGATCTATCATTTTAATACAAAATCACACACTAATCATAAATATTATGTTATAAGAGATCTTAGTTATAGGATATAATATGTCACGTTGAAATCGTAAGCTATATTGGAACATGTTGATTTTGGTGAAATGAACACTATCTCTTATTGTAATATGCATGCTTATTAACGTCAAGTTACAAAAATGTACTCGTACATCTTGAATAATGGAGTACGTGGTAATCTCAAAATGGTTTATGGTATAGTATATAAACTAAAGATTTTGGTGCAAACTGTTTCTAATAGTAACATAGTATATGCATGTAATGTAATGGGTTTTGTGGGGGGTAACTTCGAGGGTGATCGCGGGGCAAGTGGGTGAGCCGTTTTACATTTTATGGGGCGCGGAAAGATGAGCCTGAGTTAGTCATTCGTACAATTACTTAGTCGAGATATGCATAATAAAACCGCAAGCAAGCTCGAAGTCAAGTAAAATCTTGTGCATGAAAATATTAAGAATCATGTTCTTTTCTTTCATGATAACATACGTGCAAAAAAAAAAAAATAAAATAAAATGAACCTTTTCTTACTTTTATTATAAACCTTATACTTTAAGCTAATTTACAAAATAAACCCTATACTTTGAAGTATTATCTAATAAGGCCTTAAATATAGGATATTTGTCATATTAAACATTTAATTTTGTCATTTATCATTTGTAACCCTTAAGTTTGACTAATTAATGATTATTACCCTAAAGTATTTATTTTGGTCCATTACTAAAAATGAGAATACGCTTGCAACTCTAAAAATATTAATACGATTAATTCATTATGACTTAAATGAGCTAATAAGTATTAAACAAATCGTTAATCCGTGTAGATTCATTGAAGAAGGCGTGACGTTGTGTATTCAGATTCATTCATTCGTTGCTTTATTTTCATTGGCGCGTAAGGCTACGATATTCTATCCTTTTCAAGAGGGGTTTCTCATGACTTTCTCGTCCTTCACTTTGTTTCGCTTGCCATGATATTCATTGCTATGCTTTCCTTGCTATCGATCCTCTCGATATTGAACCTTTTGCTTATCACGACCCCTTTGATATTGAACCGCTGCTATTGACCCTTTCATTATTGAACTCTTTGCTATTGAACTTTTGCTATTGACTGCACGTATTATTATATGTGTGCTATTGAAACTTTGTTATTGAAACACTGATATTGGACCTTGATATTGAATTATTGCTATGAACCTCTCGAATTGTGAACTACCGATATTGCACCTTTGTTTATGAAGACCTATATATCGCTACACTTTGAACTTTTGTTTGACCCTTCGTGATTGATACCCGAAGCCATTAACTAGGCATAGGGGTTCCATGTCCGTGTCATTGATGCACCAATGGCATGACTCCAAAGGTGCAAAGTGATGTTGCACACCGCCCCCATATTTGTATTGATTATGCGCTTTGGATATATTGTATGGCCACTATTTGTTTTGGCAGGGGGCTTATGGATGCATCCTAGATTTGTTTTGATTTGTATTTGTTATGATATGATTTGTTTTGGTGATGCGTGCGGTGCTGCAATACATTCCTCACATTTTGGGAGCTAGCTACTCCAATCGGTTACCTGAGGTCTCCTCATATTGGTTTGGTATTCCGAGGTCACCCCTCCTAATACAATGGTTACTTGGTCGCTATTGCCACTATTGATATGGTTTGTTTTGTTGGCTCTGATAGATTTTTCAACAACCCTACACTTTTGATATACCTATATTGCATCTTTCCGACTCCCATCGCACCATATTATGAATTAACTGCCCTTACCCAATACCCTTATATGACTCACTCTAATACCAAGATATATATGTTCCATTACTTTGATCTGTTACACTCTCATTCCATTACTTCCGCATATCGTTCCATTCACGCATCGGGTTATTATATGTTTATTGGATTTGGTTATGCTATTCATTTGTTATGTGACTACCGATGGCTACCCTGTTATGATATGATTAACATGCATTATAAGATTTTACCCGTTGTCATCCGATGATATGCTATCTTACCGTACGTGATCTTTTGATTTGTCCGTAACCGTGCTTGTGTGAAATCATTGTTGACTGTTTCATCTTTTGTACCTCGCTCGCTTTGATCTCGCGGGACTATGACTATCCGTGGGATCCTTATCGCTTGTTGTTGACCGTCATGTTGCATTGCTTATGCTGGTTTGATTGATAAATGATTCAATTTATGACGTATAGCTTGTTAACTTGTTTAATTGCCCTGCTATGTTTTTAAATCATTTAATTATAGTGTTCATATTGTATTCCTACTTGCTACTTATGACCGCCATGTTTTGACTGCCGCTATGATACTTGTTATGTTTTCAACTAAGGGTTTTGACTCGTGTAAATTGCCATGCTCACTTGTTAATTAATTGCTTCCGCTTCCTCAGGACATCCTGCTTGGCTTGTATGTCTTTTGATTTCTCAATTAATTGTATGACATATATGTTGTGTGGATGCTACTACTATGTTTATGATGTTTCTTCTTGTATGTCCGGGTTTGTATGTGCTTGCTTATATGTCATCGATGTTTTGCTTTGATTCGCTTCTTGTTATCCGTTCGCTTTGGATATCCGTGATATTTGTGTTCTCAGCAGATCCTCATTGACTCATTGTTCTCATTTTGCTGCGATTTTGTTATCCGTTTCCTTTGTTTCTTTTCGTGATTTCAGCTTTTATTTAGCTTTGCTTTGTTATATCCGTTCTCATCGGGTTTTTAAGCTCAACAAGATTTCTTCCTCGCGCGGTGTTAGATTGAAGATGGGCTTTGATGGGCTGAGAGTTGGATTATTTGAGTGGACCAACCCTAGATACCTTATTATTTGGATTTATTTTGTTGGGCTATTGATTGGAGATTTCCTTTTATTTTAGATATATTGATTTTTTATTTTTTCCTTGTAAGTCATTCGTCCATATGACTTGGTACTTTATTCTTTAAGGCTTGTAAAATTTTATTTGTATGTTCCGATATGACACCGTGTGTGACACTTCTACCCTTGTCGGGTTGGGGTGTTACAATTATGGTATCGGAGCCGTGTTTCGCCTTGTTGACCATAGGATTGACCTGCGGAGGACCGGGTAGACATTAGGCTTCCTCACCGCTCGATCTTTTTCCATTCTTTTTATTGTCGCTCGATTTGACTTCGATAATCTTTTGTCTTCACCGTTTTAGTCTTCTTCACATTGATGTTATTATTTTGTCTTCATCCGCTTGTCGATCGTTAGATGGAGACTACCCATGGAGCCGAAGATGATGGTTTAACCTGCATTGCCGCATCAGCTCTCGAAATTGGAGAGGTTCGTGAAGTAGAAGCCACACCCGATCGTATTGCCGCCGAGACATCAAGATGTTGTTGAGGGAGCTAGACGGATGAACCAAAGGCACAAAGACTAAGACAAGATTCAACCGGGTGGCCGAGGAGATTCACCTACTTCACAGATTGGCCGTGACTGTTAATTCGATTTGTTTGTCATGCGTTTGTGGCGGTTTGATATTTTGCTATGTGATTTTGATCGGTATTGCTTTTCTTGATTTGTTAGGAACTCGGTTTGAATCGTGAAGCTCTATCGCTTAGCATTTGCTAATATCTCTTTTCCCTTTGGATCGCCGTAAGAATGAGTCATGAGGAGCCATTTTGTGCAAGTTGGTGGCATTCTTTCATTGTGATATGGTAAGTTGTTTGATGCAGTTTATGTTGTGTATATGAATCTGGTCTACTTTGGTATGTTACTTGATATCTGTATGTGATATGTTTTGTGTGATATCGGCTATGTGGTTTGTCATGACCGTGACGTAATATGATAATAAGGACTTGTTATGTGATGCAAGTATTATGACATCACCGTGATAATACTTGAGATCATATAATTTGAACTTATTGAAGTCATACGACGCCTTGGGAAATGCCCGATTGGATGCGGAATGGAATAAGGCTTATATCCGGCATTGACACTCCTCATGTTCGCTCGAAATTTCAGACACTCTTGTGAGATTCTCACCCCATATCTGTTACGTATAAGTTCTCAGACGCTTTGTAACCGAAATCGGCATGAGTCGTGGTGAAACTATGGATTGCTACGTCGCCCTAAACGCGGTACCTGCGACTTCAATTTTCGAGGACGAAAATTTTTCTTTTAGAGGGGAAGAGTTGTAAAACCCTAAAAACCGTAAACGTGTTAAATGACCATTTTGCCCCTTAAACTAATACGCGGTGAAATTCTTAAAACACGTCGAGCTCGATAAACTACGTTTAACACTTAACTTACAAATGATTTATGCAAGATATTAATGACCAACTTACACTTATGTCTACAAAATAAATATAGCACATTATAAGTTATATGGACTAATTTCATTTAAATGTAACTAAAACATTTGTAATCTTGGTAAATTAGTATCATTGATTTGGTCAATGTTCTCTCGTCTCCCATTGCTGCCATTAATGCCTATGTCCCATTTGCTAGAACCAATTTTGTTTAATTGTTATTTTGTACACCTTTTGAATGAAGATTAGAACAAGTAATTTTGGAAGGGATTGAGAGAATGTCTCCCCTAATCAATTTTCAAGAAACCGCCATACCCCAATATAATCTCCACAATTAACTCATTCCTATCTCATTCATCTCTCCATATTTTTTATCTCAAATTAAACCCAAAGAAACCCAAGTGAAAGTGTCGGCAAAAAACTTTTTTCCTCTTCCAATTTCAGTCGACATCAAGGTAGTGCAAAAAGGAGATTCGTGACCTCGTGGAGTGGCTGTGATCAAGGTTGGTTCAAGAGGTGTTGTCGTGGGTTTGGAATTTGTCACGTCGTGGTTATAGCTAAGGCAAAGGGTGTTACTTTTCTTCGTTTGACCTTGTTCTCTCCCTTTCTTTCACGCTACAAGTGGTTTGAGCATTTACCTAAAACGGAGTGCGGTACGCATTCACGCTGGTTTGGTCTATGATTGGAGGTCCGCTTCGAAGTTTTGATCTGTCGGTTCACATTTGGGTTTCTAGTTCTATTAGGCCTCACAAATCTTGTGCTTGTTTCCGTGTTTCAATCTATTTCCGTTAAGCCTTGGGGTAATTCTTGATCTATCATTTTAATACAAAATCACACACTAATCATAAATATTATGTTATAAGAGATCTTAGTTATAGGATATAATATGTCACGTTGAAATCGTAAGCTATATTGGAACATGTTGATTTTGGTGAAATGAACACTATCTCTTATTGTAATATGCATGCTTATTAACGCTAAGTTACAAAAATGTACTCGTGACATCTTGAATAATGGAGTACGTGGTAATCAAAATGGTTTATGGTATAGTATATAAACTAAAGATTTTGGTGCAAACTGTTTCTAATAGTAACATAGTATATGCATGTAATGTAATGGGTTTTGTGGGGGGTAACTTCGAGGGTGATCGGGCAAGCAAGTGGGTGAGCCGTTTACATTTTTATGGGCGCCGGAAAGATGAGCCGGAGTTAGTCATTCGGCACAATTACTTAGTCGTAGATATGCATAATAAAACCGCAAGCAAGCTCGGTTGGGCAAAATCTTGTGCATGAAAATATTAAGAATCATGTTCTTTCATGATAACATACTGCAAAAAAAAAAAATAAAATAAAATGAACCTTTTCTTACTTTTATTATAAACCTTATACTTTAAGCTAATTTACAAAATAAACCCTATACTTTGAAGTATTATCTAATAAGGCCTTAAATATAGGATATTTGTCATATTAAACATTTAATTTTGTCATTTATCATTTGTAACCCTTAAGTTTGACTAATTAATGATTATTACCCTAAAGTATTTATTTTGGTCCATTACTAAAAATGAGAATACGCTTGCAACTCTAAAAATATTAATACGATTAATTCATTATGACTTAAATGAGCTAATAAGTATTAAACAAATCGTTAATCCGTGTAGATTCATTGAAGAAGGCGCGGACGTTGTGTATTCGTATTCATTCATTCGTTGCTTTATTTTCATTGGCGCTAAGGTACGATATTCTATCCTTTTCAAGAGGGGTTTCTCATGACTTTCTCGTCCTTCTTAATTTTGTTTCGCTTATGATATTCATTGCTATGCTCTCATTGCTATTGATCCTCTGATATTGAACCTTTGCTATCACGACCCCTTTGATATTGAACCAGTGCTATTGACCCTTTCATTATTGAACTCTTTGCTATTGAACTTTTGCTATTGACTCCGTATATTATATGTGCTATTGAAACTTTGTTATTGAAACACCGATATTGGACCTTGATATTGAATTATTAATGAACCTCTGAATTGTGAACTAACGATATTGCACCTTTGTTTATGAAGACCTATATATCGCTACACTTTGAACTTTTGTTTGACCCTTCGTGATTGATAACGAGCCATTAACTAGGCATGGGAGTTCCATGTCCGTGTCATTGATGCACCAATGGCATGACTCCAAAGGCGACGAAAGTGATGTTGCACACGCCCCCATATTTGTATTGATTATGCTTTGGATATATTGTATGGCCACTATTTGTTTTCGGGCGTATGGATGCATCCTAGATTTGTTTTGATTTGTATTTGATATGATATGATTTGTTTTGGTGATGCGGTGCGTGTGTGCAATACACCCCTTCACATTTTGGGAGCTAGCTACCCAATCGTTACCGAGGTCTCCTCATATTGGTTTGGTATTCCGAGGTCACTCCTCAATACAATGGTTACTTGGTCGCTATTGCCACTATTGATATGGTTTGTTTTGTTGGCTCGATAGATTTCACAACCCTTACACTTTTGATATACCTATATTGCATCTTCTCGACTCAATCCACCATATTATGAATTAACTGCCTACCCAATACCCTTATATGACTCACTTAATACCAAGATATA
Source organism: Chrysanthemum makinoi (assembly GCA_910596185.1). NCBI lineage: Eukaryota > Viridiplantae > Streptophyta > Magnoliopsida > Asterales > Asteraceae > Chrysanthemum > Chrysanthemum makinoi. The sequence goes on along the minus strand of OU343221.1, from coordinate 176,013,911 downwards.
TATGTTCCATTACTTTGATCTCGTTACACTCTCATTCCATTACTCGCACTATCGCTCCATTCACGTATCTGGTTATTATATGTTTATTGGATTTGGTTATGCTATTCATTTGTTATGTGACTAATGATACCCTTATGATATGATTAACATGCATTATAAGATTTACCTGTCATCCTCGATGATATGCCTTATCGTTATGTGATCTTTTGATTTGTCCGTAACCGTGCTTGTGTGAAATCGATTGTTGATCTGTTCATCTTTTGTACCTCGCTCGCTTGATCTCGTGGACTATGACTATCCGTGGATCCTTATCCGCTTGTTGACCTTGTCATGTTGCATTTCTGTTATGCTACTTGATTGGATAAATGATTCAATTTATGACGATAGCTTGTTAACTTGTTTAATTGCCCTCATATGTTTTTAAATCATTTAATTATAGTGTTCATACTGTATTCCTACTTGCTACGTATGACCGCCATGTTTTGACTCGCCGCTATGATACTTGTTATGTTTTCAACTAAGGGTTTTGACCTGTGTAAATTGCCATGCTCACTTATTAATTAATTGCTTCCGGCTTCCCCGTGGACATCTGTTTGGCTTGTATGTCTTTTGATTTCTGAATTAATTGTATGACATATATGTTTGTGGATGCTAATGCTACTATGTTTGCGTATGTTTCATTCTTGTATGTCCGGTTTGTATGTGCTTGCTTATATGTCATCGATGTTTTGCTTTGATTCGCTCTTCTTATCCGTTCGCTTTTGATATCTCGATATTTGTGTTCTCGCAGATCCTCATTGACTCATTGTTCTCATTTTGCTGCAATTTTGTTATCCGCTTCCTTTGTTTCTTTTCAAGCATTTCGCTTTTTATTTAGCTTCGTTTTGTTATATCTGCTCACCGCTTTTAAGCTCACCGCATTTTTCCTGCTGCGTGTTAGATTGAAGATGGCTTTGATGGTGAGAGTTGGATTATTTGAGTGGACCAACCCTAGATACCTTATTATTTGGATTTATTTTGTTGGGCTATTGATTGGAGATTTCCTTTTATTTTAGATATATTGGATTTTTTTTATTTTTCCTTGTAAGTCATTCGTCTATATGACTTGGTACTTTATTCTTTAAGGCTTTCGCTTGTAAAATTTTATTTGTATGTTCTGATATGACACCAGAGTGTGACACTTCTACCCTTGTCGGGTTGGGGTGTTACACCTTATTTAGATTCTTGTCAAATAAAGTTCCAAAGAGCTTTCTTGAGAACATTCTTAATTTAATGTATTCCAATCCATAGTCTTAGATAATCAAATCACATTTAAAGTATCCATTTCAACTCAACGCAAAAGATGTCATCCATTAGATTTTACAATTAGCTAAGCTATTTGAACAACCTCAGTTTCTAAACACAAGATTAAAACATATTGTTTATCAACACACCATTGTTGAAATTCATGTGTATAACATGACATCTTCATCACCTTAGTTATATTGCATATTAGTTGTGTCACATTAAGCCAAGTATTGGTAAACTATCATCTTTTATGCACTTTAATAGGCAAAAGTAGGAGTTCCCATCTTTCTAACATGAGAATGACTACTGGAGAACCTATTGCACTAGAAACTCAATTTGACATAATGGTTGAATTGCTTCTTGGAGAGAAGTTGGGTATGTGGAATCACCCGTAAAAATGGTCATGTTTAGCCTTAATTGAGCACCACTAGTAATAGTCTCATATTCATTCTCCAACTTAAAAATCTATTTTCCTATACTTGCCTAAAGTAAGTGTTAAAACATTGATAGTTTGCCTCGCCTTAGGAATACTAATCAAACAAGTAGTATATATGATTTTTCTTTTAAAACCACTTGCATTGCACTTACATGTGTTGATTACATGTTCTTGTTTGATACGATAAGTTGATTTGACATTATCTTAGTGTTTGATAACTAGTCAAATGTGTAAACCTTAGTACGGTATTATCTTTATAATGCTTGTATTCTTGTTTCATGCTACTAAACGTTTAAACCTAAACTTTATTTGCATGATACTTACTTTTGAATTATTTTTAGCATGATTAACATGTTACTTATGAACTCATAATATGCCATTTTGATATGTAATAATTTTGATATGATATATTTGTGTTTGAAAGCTATTAGTTGACATTCATTACATCTATGTGTAGTACGATCCAAATGATACATGCTCCAAACTGTTATGTCTTAAACATGACTTCCATGAATCTTTCATCTTGTTTCTTTTGCTTCTTGTCACACTATTTGTTTGCTACGTATGTACATATAATCTGTCAAAGTGCTTTTGGTATGACAAACTTTTAGAAGCCTTTTTATCTTACAAATTAATCACATAGATTATTGTATATCCAAGTATGCTTAAGTATCTAAGTCTAAACGACAAAACAATCTCATAATGAAATGTCTTGAATAAAATCATATTCTTGCATAATATGATTGTTTTGATGCTATCTTGTGTGGTGATTTCTTGTCTACTAAGTGCAATGTGTTGTTTTTGCTTATATAATATGTTATCATTTGATTTCTATCATGTTAACATCTTTTATCACTAACAAATTTGTTTTGTAGGTTGATAACAAATTATTTGTTATCTCACTTGGTTCTAACTTTTATATGCTCATTTTTCATAATCCCCTTTATTGCTACGCAGATTAGTACTATGCTTTATGGGACCCCTACACTTGCATATAGTTTAAAAGCATATAGAATCGAGTTCTAGAGGGTTGGCTTTGCATTTTTGTCTTTCAACCGACCTCTTTCTAAATCTCATTTTTGCTTCCGCTTTCCAAAAATCACCTCCATCATTATTTAGTTATAACAATACTCTAATCCTCTTCACTTTCTATTAGGAAACCACATGCCTCATCATACGATCATCTCGTATTAATCGAGAAGAGGTAAGTGACTATAAGGATGAAGTTCATTGTATGCTAACCATCATCCAGAAAAACATCACTAAGCTCATCTCTTTCATTAACCCGAATAACCTCCTACACACTTTGTTGTCATTCCTTATTCGATACATTACACATTATGTTGGATGTCCACCAATTAAGGGGGAGAGAAATCCATTCACATAATTGTCTTTTATCAAAATTTATATCTCTTAGACTCTAAAATACCAACACATAGGTAAACACCACTTAGCTAAAACGGTTCACTTAAAACCACAACTAGTTCAACCTTTTTAACTTTTTATCACAAGTTTGCACCAATACCTCATCAAGTGAAAAACACATCATGTGTTTTACAAAACGTCTTCATCTCCACATATAGGATTTTCCTTAAACTAGCACCTTACAACTTCACTATCTAGAACACCATCATAGGATCTTATCCTTTTTTAGCTTATCATGCATGTCCTTGTCAGTGCAAACGATATATTAATCAAAACAGCCATTTCCAACACGTTTGGTCCATCCAACTCTCATTCATATGATGTCATTCTCATCCTCATATAGATAGTATTTTCCATATTGTCCTCACTTCTTTTCAAAGTGATAATCATCCATGTCGATCAAAACCATGCTAATACTATCTTTCCCATTGTCACCTAGAATAGGTCATTTATATAATTCGAATCAATCAATGAACGAATTTATCTTCATGTTATCACTTTTATATTTTTTTATCTTCATTATAATATTCTTAGATAGAACGAATTATTGATTACTCTTTGGTTGAAGCATATGAGAACTTGCTCAAAACAATAGGTTATTAGCATCAATAAATCATTCAAATCATAACCCTTATGCATCATTGTAATGCAATGCCCATTTCGTATTCTTTTCCTCTTAGCTTTGGTCACTTGACATTACGAAAGGATTTCATATTTTTATATTTGCTATACATACGAGTTTTTAACTCCTTAATAGCTTCCTACCTAATCATCACCACCTTCCATCACCATTTTCACTAATCATCACCACCATGGATTAGCGAAAACTTACTTTTGTAAATCTCGAGTCATCTACCATCACCACATGACTCCTACTAGTAAACCGACACCAACACTAGCACCACTAGTGGCACACCCGGTGGGAGACTTCATATCTTCTTTCCAGGAACTATTTTGTAGGCTTTTATCATATTATATTCTCACTTTTCTTATGATTGTAATTAGGAGACTACACTTCATGAGATCTTTGATTATATCATTTATCACATATATACATCTTATTTTTCGTTGTGAAAAAGATGAAATATATTGCACTAATGTTTTTCATTGTAGGTTCATCATCATATACACTTGATTGTATATAACTTACTCATCTAAGGATGAAGTTTGCATCATTTTTTTTTCTTATTTTAGGTGCTTCTTGACACCCTCGAACAAGGAGGAATATCCTTTAAGCACTCATATTGCATTGTCTATACACTTGGTTGTATATGACATATTTGTCTAAAGACAAAGCTTCTATTATACTAATATTTATTATGAAGGTTCATCTTGACGCCCTAGAGCAAGGGGAGCTTACGTCAAGAATTTACTGAATGCATCTTATACACACTTTGTTGTATATCACTTACTCGTCCAATGACGAATATAGTTTTGCACTAATATTTGTTTTGTAGGTTTTAATCATACCCTGACCCCTCAAACAAGGGGAACAACCTCAAGGGGAGCATGCACGCATTTAGCATCATTCTCACTTTTCAACAAGCATTTGTGCTTCTATAAAAAGTGGAGAAAATAGGCTAACATTGCTATGCATTTTTCTTTTTCATGTATTTCTCATAATTTTTGTTGCATAAAACTAACCTTGATGTAGGTTAAGCCTCTTTATTTGATCCATGGATCCGCTACCAAACAAAGGACGGATTAAAGTGGACAATTTAACTTCACTAGGGATGATGCAAGCTCGCCTTTTTAGGGATAAATAAAGTTAAACTCCAAGGACACGCCCTTTTTGTTTCGACAAAAGGGGGAGAAGAGTGTAAACGGATAAGGTAATGTAAAGGTAGTAAGGATACAAGTAACCTTTTACATTTTACTTTCTATTACGTTTACATATATTTGTCATCATCAAAAAGGGGGAGATTGTTAGTGCAAATATTACGATATTTAATCTATACAGTCTCGTTTGTTTTGATTGATGAAAAACATGTAACTTGTAATACATAACGTAAAATGTACAAGTTACTTGTAATCACACTTTGTCTCAACATACATTCAACACCTCTCGATGACTCAAGTCCTCATATGTTACAACACAGGTTCGTACATGTTTGTTATGTGGCATTATGATCAAACCCATTAACAAATCATTTAGAATGTTTAAAATACTTTTAGAGTCACTAAGTATTTTAATAGGTTAACCATTTTCGAACCTCATTTTACATTTTGCATTCACAAGTATTTCAAAAAGTATCTAGACATTTTATTAACTAGTTACATAATGCATTTTACAAGTTTACTTTGATAAACTTTTTAATCTAAAAATGGAAATACATGTTACATCATGGCATGCATCGTCTTTGAAATCTTTGGAAGATCTCTTGAATATATTGGTTAGATTGACACTCAATATATCAAATGTGATCTTGGTAAGACATGGTAATATCTTGAAAAGATTTGAAGAAAGATTTTTTTAGATTTACTGTCAGGCACCCACGGCACCAAAATGTATAAAGGGCGGAACCCTTTAATTGGTTCCGTGGTCCGTGGACGCTCCTGTTTCCTTTTGCCAATAAATAGAAGCCCATTGTTTTCTCATTTCTTCACCACTTCAAATCACATCTTCTCCACCTTCTTGCATACATTTAGATCAATCATTAACAATGTAGTAACATACATTAAACACCCTAATGATCATGATCATAATGCTTCTAACATTCATCTTTGTTGTAAGCATACTCTTTGATCAACCAAGGAAAGCTTGGAGATCCAGCCATCCCCACTCACCACAAGCTGAAGATCTATCACAACAAGTTTAAGGAACTTGTGATCTTCATCATGAAGGCTTCCTATCAATGGAAGATCATTTAGAAGTAGTTATTCATATCCATTAGACATTTTTGTCATGGATCATTAGTGTAGAATATCATTGCATCATCACAACACTTTCACCAAACTAGATTAGATGGTTTATGTGTTTGTGCCATAAAACACAAGGTTTGTTATGTTGGGCCATAAAACATAATGGGAGTGGTTGTACCCTTGTAAAAGAACTCGACATCTAGCTTAGTGTCGGAAATATTGTATAGGCGACGTTAGGTTGGTTCTACCTCGAACTAGAACCCGATATTTAGCTTTGTACCGAAAAAGTGTGTTTAATTTATTGTAAGGTTTTCTCCACCGAGAAGGGAGCTTGTTGATTTAGTGAAGTAACTCTCGAGTTGGGTACTCGGGAGTGGAGTAGGGCGGAGAGGAGATCCGTGACCGAACCACTATAAATCCTCGTGTTCGGTTTGCACTTTCCTTTCTTTATCTCTTTACCTTTATACTTGCACTATAATATTTTTTGTGATGTGGTTTGATGTTCATGCTTGTGTGACAACTTGGTTTACTATCCTTTATATTAGTCACAAACAATAATTGGTACTTTCATATTATAACAAGCTTCATAAGCGATTTGATACTATAGATCTAAAGTTTTTAAATGGTAACGTATTCACCCCCCCCTCTACGTTTCCACAGTACGCATTTGGTCATCCATTTCCTGCTCACGGGTAGTTAACTCAAACTTAGCACGTTGTTCATAAATAGCAACTTGTTCTTTATATGCATTCAGTTTAGAGATAACGTAATCATCAAGGCACATGCAAAGTGTATTCATAAAAAATATAGTCATCATTGACTGCAGAAGATGCATCACTTGGTACAATATCACTTTCACTTTGTATCACATATTGATCATATGGGACAATATTACTATTACCCACATTATCTATATCTGATTCATTAGTTTCATGTGATTGTACTTTGTTATGTATCTTTTGCTTATCAACTTCATCGTATAGTTTTAATACCTTTGAAATGATTGAATCTTTGGATGGACCAGCTTGTTGTGGTGATGAGACCTTTGGAGAGACCATTGGTGAAATGCTAGCCATGAAGATTGTCCGGGCAAGAGGTTCATCATCGACATCGAGTCATATGCATCATAGTCAACTTGAAAGGCATTTTGATGATTGTAACCTATTTCCTCGAATTGGTCGCTCATCCACATCAGATCATATGTTTTGGTATTTCCCAAAGCAAGAAACAACAACTCTTCTTCATTCAAAACCGCTCCATTGTCCGAAGCTTGCACCAGAAGATCTTGTCCCCTGAAATACTCTGCATTTTGAGGGCGCTTTGGAGATGTGCAGTTCCTTGCAATATGTCCTTCACCACCACAGTTGTAGCACTTGATTGGCTTTCCTTGTCCTTGATTTCCATTCCTTCCACGATTCTGATTAGCCACATACCCTCCATCTACTCCACATTTTCCTTGTTCATACTGTCTTCCTTGCACAGGTTGCACCATGATCTTACCATCTCTGACAATAGCATGATTGTGTAGATTGGATGCGTTTCGATCTCATTGTTAGTGTGTGGAGTGAGGTTTAGATTTTGCTTAACCATAAGAGCCAGTTGATTGATGAAGTGTTCCATGATTGTGTTAGAGTCTGGAGGCTTATATCCTGGATCTGGAATGACTTGAGAGGCTTTGGTGGTAATTCCTACATTTGTGTAGAATGCTGTTGAGTCATTTGATGAGCTTGCCTCTCCCTGATTAGATTTGAACTTTTCAAGAATCATTCGTTCAAACATAGCATGCTTCTCATTCTGAAGTAGAAAGGCATACAATTGCTCATAGTTGGTGTTCCTTAATCCTTTGGTTAACTTGACTGAGGTGACAAATTTGTGCCATTCGGGATTCATGTTGTTCACAAACTTTGAATTGAGCTGAATATTTGGCATGGTCATTTTGATATTCCTCATATCATTCACAAGTTTGTGGAATCTCACATAGTATTCAAGGACACTTTCTCCGTGGTTCATTTCAAGTTCTCAAAATCATCATACAATTGAGATTCCATGTCTTCTTTGGTCAATTCAGAACCAGAGAGAAACATCTTAACATTGTCCCAAACTGCCTTGGCTTCAGTGTTGTGATTGATTAACTTGTAGATGTCTTTTGGAAGACCCTAAAGTATAATGTTTGAAGCCCTGATATCTGCATCGTATCTCTTTTTCTCCTTATCACTGAGCTCATCATACGTCTTTGGTCTGTCCAAACCTAAGATCACTGTACCATCCACAGCGGTTTCAAGTGTGTCTCTTGTAGTCTCAATCTGGTAAGGTCCTTCATCAATTGATTTGAGAATGTTAACCCCATTTTCCTTTCCCAACCAGCACAACCTAATTCGTTGAGCCCATGAGTCATAGCCGGCCAGTTCTGTCAAGCATAGGTGGACGAGTATCCGATCCAAATTGCTTGAACGCCGCCGTACTACAGAAGAGATGATTGTAGGCACGTTGGTAGACATGATTACAGATTTCACGCGATTTTATAACTCTTTGATTAAACCGGGAAATAGATTCTTTCACTGGATTTTACTAAATCAAGAGAAAACCGTAAAATGTAACAATCAAAAACAAGTCGCTAGGTATACAAGTCGCTTCAATGGCTTTGCACCAAGTCGCTAGGTATACAAGTCGCTTCAATGGACAAGTCGCTAGGCTCACAAGTTGCTAGAGTGACAACTCGCTAGAAGAACAAGTCGCTAGTGACACAAGTCGCTATGAAGACAAATCGCTAGTGACAAATCGCTAGACACAGAAGTTGCTAGAATAACAAGTCGCTAGATGGACAAGTCGCTAGAGACAAATCGCTAGACAAAAAAGATCGACCACTACTTTTACTATTTGTCGCTTTGTCTCAAAAGACAAATCGCTAGAGCACAAGTCGCTTCCCACAACAAAGTCAAGTCGCTGAAGAACGTAGAGACAAGTCGCTACGAAGAACTCAAGTCCGAGACACAAGTCGCTAGATAGAAGTATTCAAAAGCAACACTTTTCAATCCAAAAACTAACCCAACCACACTGATTCAAACCTTCCAAATAAAAACCTAAGCACTTATAATGATTCTAAACACAAAAGTACAATCAAAATTCAAACTTTAACACTAGAAATGGTCCAAATGATGCAAATACCACTAAACTTTTTCAACCCCAAAAACCATATAAAACCACTAGAAATCCAAGAACATGTAAGAGAGATGATCAAAACATGGCTCTTGATACCATTTGTAACATATTGGATTTCAAAAACACATCAAACCATGTTTAATGGGGCGTACACTTTAAGGTTTTTAGAGAGAGAAAGTTTAGAGGTTTAAGAAACTTAGAGAGAGAAAGAAAAGTTTTATTATGAGCTCCAACCCTCTACCTTGGAGGTAGATGGTATTTATAGTACCTTACACAAAACGCCACCTACGGGCTGTGGATCAGGCATACAGTGGGTAAAGACTTGTCCGTCCTCCACGGTGTTACTAAACTAAATACTAACTAGCATTAAATAACTACGACTACGAGCTTTCTAACGATTACATATACTTGAGGTGACCGGCACTTTAACGACTGGATTTTCTAAATCCTAACAGGCTTCTTGTTGATGCAACGATTGCTTATACTCATATTGTTGCACTATCATCTCCAACTTCGATAACTCAAAAATATGACTTTCACTGGAATAGATGAACTCATGTTTATGGGTTTTTTGGTAAAGAATTGTGTAAAAAATAGTGTGATTATGTGGTATATATATAGTGTTTTTAAAAAGTAAGATTTAAAAAAAAAAACGGCTACTGTTTAGAAAATATAACCGTTTACACAACTATGGCCCTCTCCAACGGTATGAAAGCCAGACAATTTACCTCGCCGTGCAGATGAAGAGGTTGAGTTTGGCGAGTTGTGCCGAGTAGTCGTGGTGTGGGGCGAGGGGTGGCGAGCTCCCCTCGTTACCACATCTTAAGCTCTAAGTTTTATATTTAGGACCCTCATTGCTTTCGGTATATTGATATTAATTTAAATTAAAACAAATGAAAAAAATACAACCTGACTCGACAATTGAACAAAGTAGCAAGAAAAGCGACTACTTTTATAATGCACTTAAATTGTAGCATGTTTTCTTGTAGAAAGTTCGCAGTCTCTTGTAATGACATCTACTTTAATGTATTTATTTTTCAGTTTTTCGGACGGTACAATATAGTAATATACATTATACTTTTGAAGTCATGTGATGCAATTCCCATTCCAACCAGTTGAAAAAGCAAGTGCAAAATGGTTCGACTAATTGAGTTTGAAGATTAAAGCTTAAGAAAATGCCTATCTCACATGGACATCACAATTTTATACTCGTAACATATATGTGCTATAAACAATTTTATACTCATCACAATTAGTAGGACCAACAGATATGGATGTAAAAATAATACTAATTGAAAGAATTTTTTATCACTTAAAACTCAATGCTTGTCATTCCAACAAAATTATTATGTTACCCTAAGAAATGGTAATTATTTTGGTCAAAGGATTGCATTATTTATTTAAATCTTAATTCATTTTCCAATAATTTGAAAAAGTTTTTAGGGTATTTAATGCATATTCGACACAAAGTAATTGCCAGATTTCTTACTAATTTTACGTATGTGTTTTTTTTGTTTGTTTTTTTAACTAAAATTTCATGTATGTTAATTGGACAATTTATCCGGACAGAATCTGCAGTAGTGCTTGTACATGCTAATACAATACCTTCGTGATGACATAATGCTGAGTACGAAAATGCAAAATGGTCAAAGGTCAAAGTGATTTGTTTCACGATGTTTACTTTGGTTACGAAATGAGATTTTGTTACTTCAGCAACAGTAAAGCTATAATCTCTAGGTGTGTTTTCAAAAAGAGTTTGAAAAATCATTAGGTGCATCTTTATGGACGTCTAAGTAGTTACGGAGTACAATAGTACTACAAAGAAAACCTCTATAAATTAATACTCGATAAATTAATAACATCGATAAAATTAATGATTTGTCCAGTCCCAACTTAGGACAAGTACAAATTTGAACCCCAATCGATAAAATAATAAGATAATAATTTTTTTGAAAACCTAATGTATATATATTAGTCCCAACGAAACTATAATTTAATAATTACTAAAAAATTTCATATATATATAAAGGTCACACGTAATTGAAACTTGTACAAATTCAATTAGTTCAAGTAAGGTCATATGTAATTGAAAATTGTCCTAAAAAAACTACATTTTTACTTATTTAAAAACATATAGCTTGACAAATTCAATTATATTGTAAATGTGAATTCATAAAATGTTAATTGAAACTTGTTTTCCTAATTAATTTTTTCATCAATAACTAGTATACATTGTAACTAGTACATTGGACTTGAAAATTTAACTGTCATACGTAAAACTTCTTTAAGTTAATAATTATTAATTTATTGATATAATAATATCTCGCTAAATTAATAAAATATCACGGTTCCAATATAATTAATTTATAGAGTTTTTACTGTAGTATGGGTTACGTGATAGTATATAATTATGTCACTTCATGTGTCTTAAAATAATTTTTTACCGACAAAAAACACATAATTTATAAAAAAACATTATTATTACAATTTGTTTTTTCACTTTTTGTAAAATAACAATTTTGCTCATAACTAATTAATTTAAACCTTTTTTAATATTTGTAATAATAACCTTAAGTAAAAGTAATATAGTAAATTTGAACTAAATTTTCTATCTATTCTTTAAAGTAAACAATTAATTTTGAGTAACCAAACATTGAAAATATGGACAATAAATTTAGAACGGAGAGAGTACTAAATTTTGCCAAAATGTTCGTATAATTTGTTGAAATTTATTTTATACATCTAAGTTATTTAATTTTAAAAACTTGTTATCCACATGATTACACTTTGTTTAACCGGCGATTGTAGGTTACATAATTTAATTTTATTGAAATATTGAAAGGATTAATGAATTTGGGAAGTTATTTGATTGACCTTGTAATTTAAAAGTAAAAAAATATAAAAATATGAAAGAGTCTCACGTTCATCTTATTTTTTGTTTTAATCCTTTTTAACATCTTTGGTCGTTTTTATGATTCTTTCTTATCGATCTTTTTACACCATTTAAATAGTTTTCTTTCTTTTTTTTATTTATGTTCTCTTTATCGATTGTTTCCTTTGTTTAAACTTGTGATGAACAACTCGATGTAGGGTACTATCGCTACACATACATGATCGTTTTATTTTTAAACTTACTGCTTGTGTAGGTTCCCAAATACTAACCTATTTCACACTTCAACATAGCTAGAATTAGTAGAAAGATAGAGAAAAGGAGATGGTGCGGCGTTAGGATTTTTAGATAAACTGGTGGTGAAACAAGTATATTGCAAAACACACACTTACACTTTTTGCAAATGTCACACACACCACCTAAATGAAATCATTTGTGTGGGTTTATACATCATATGGGCTTGGGTTTTGGTTCGTAGACTTGGGTTAGGATATTTAGTATGTTAGGATTTAGTAAATCCAGTTATTAAAGTGTCGGTCACCTCAAGTATATGTAATCGTTAGAAAGCTCGTAGTCGTAGTAATTTAATGTTAGATGGTATTTAGTTTAGTAACACCGGGGAGGACGGACGGGTCTTTACCCACTGTATGCCTGATCCACAGCCCGTAGGTGGCGTTTGTGTAAGATACTATAAATACCCTCTACCTCCCAAGGTAGAGGGTTGGAGCTCATAATAATACTTTTACTTTCTCTTACTAAGTTCCCAAACCTCTAAACTTTCTCTATCTAAAACCACATAGTGTACGCCCATATTTGATCATGGTTTGATGTGTTTGTGAAATCCAATATGTTACAAATGGTATCAAGAGCCATGGTTTGATCATCTCTCTTACATGTCCTTGGATTTCTAGTGGTTTTATATAGTTTTTGGGTTTGAAAACGTTTAGTGGTTTTTGCATCATTTGGATCATCTCTTGTGTTAAAGTTTGAATTTTGATTGTACTTTTGTGTTTAGAATCATTGTAAGTGCTTGGGTTTTGATTTGGAAAGCTTGAATCACTGTGGTTGGGTTAGTTTTGGATTGAAATGTGTTGTGTTTGAACTATTCTTGTTAGCGACTTGAGTCTCGGAAGTGTTTGCTTGGTAGCGACTTTGTGAAAACGTAGAGGGGGGGGGGGGGGGGTGAATACGTTTCCGTTTCAAACTTAAAACTTTTGTATCAAATATAGTATAAACCATTGCATTTGCTAATCTCGACGCGAGGATGCATTTAACGCATTACGGCATGTAAGGCCAACCCCTTAATATCACATAAGATTCCGCAAGATTAATGGTTCATTAAAAATCAAGTTTCACCATTATTAGTCTGGTTTCTTTTTCTTGATCAAGCGTGTCATAATATGTAAAGTGTTAAATATAGTTTGTGACTATATGAAAGACCAAGTATGTGTCACAAACATAGACATCAACCACATAGAAAATAAATAATGTAATGCAAGAATAAGAGTAAAGCGATAAGTAAAAGGATAGACAAACCAACACGAGGATTTATAGTGGTTCGGCTACAAGGACACCTTCCTTGCCCTACTCCACTCCCCGAGTCACCTACTCGAGAGTTCGTAATCACTACACCAACTCCTTATGGCGGAGAAGCCTTCACAACGTCGCTTACACCTTTTTCCGGTACAAAGCTAAATACCGAGTTCTTTCACACCAAGGCGAACCACACCTATCACAACGTCGCCTACCCTTTATACGGTGCTAGGCTAACCACCGGGTTTTTTCACTCCATGGTGAACCACACCTACACAACGTCGCCTACCCTTTATTAGGTACTAGGCTAAGCACCAAGTTCCATTACTATGGAGGAACTACTACCCATCACAACACCCAGATCCACTCCTTGTTACAACACCATCAAGGATATCACCATCCTTGGATCTAAACAAATACTATATGTATAACGATGCACCTCATCGATTATACGGTCTAGGCATTCTTCACTAATGCCATTTACACGATCCTTCAGCACCTTTCACTAATGCCTTCAACACGGATCTTCGGCACTCTTCACTAATGCCTTTGACACATCTATGACACCCGTTATGTTTTGTGGCCCAACATAACAAACCTTGTGTTTTATGGAACAAACACATAAACCATCTAGTCTAGTCATAGATACAAGATTATGATACTAGACAATATCCAAGACAATGTGTCTAATGGATATGAACTCCTAGACTAAACATCAAAAACCCAAAGCATGATGTAGTTAGTCTTCTATGAATGAAGATGACAAGTTTCCCAAGCTTGTTGTATAAGATCTTCATGTGCTTGTATCTTGTGATGGGTGATCACTTCAGTAGGTAAGGAAGCAAGATCTCTAAGCTTGCTTTGGAGGATCACTTCGGGAGTATGCTTACAACAAATAAGAGTTAGAAGCATTATGATCATATGAGATGAGGGTGGTTTACATGTTTCCTAATGATCTAAATATCCTAGATTTGGTGGAGAGAAACTATGTGTGAAGGTGTGTCTTACAATGAAAAAATGGCTCTCTATTTATAGAAGAAAACTAGCCACTTGATGCAGGTTTTACTGACCAGGTCTTAATATTTATAGTGTCTCGCTATACCTATGGTCTACCCTAACGCACTAACGGGCAGTGTACCCGGTCGTGTGTAGTGTAGTAAATGGTAAAGTCGAGGTCGTCCCAAGAGCTATGTGTGTCGGATAATTACTAAGTCTAATTGTAATAGAATATTAATGGTTTGATAGGGTATTAATTAACTAAACTACTATTGCAGAATATAAAAGCAAATAAATGGTAGAAGGGTAATCAATACAGGAATAGTGGTGCTAACCTAGTTAATCCTCCTAACTAATTATTTCTACGTCTACCTACTTCCAATTACTTCAGGTGGGGTCAAATTCGAGAGGACAACATTTGGTCAATTCGCCCTAACCTATCAGCAAACATGCCACCACAGGAGAAATCAGGCGCACCATCAAAAGTCCTGTTGTTCCTGGTCCCCTAAGCCGAGTCATTAAGTACCGCTACATGCTAGATTCTAAATAGTGAGTGCCCGGCTGTTAGGAACTTAGACACTACACCCCCCAATTCTTAAGTTCATCCAAACGATAGGTGATCAGTTGGTCAAATCGCACAAGTAGAAAGGGTCGTCAGTTGGTCATACCTTACCCTTCCCGTCTCATTCCACTCACCTAAGGTCAGTTGGTCATATCTCCTAGGAAATTGGCCACTATCACCATTCAAAACTACCGAACCAAGGGTGACTACCAAAGAACTATGCATGCATACACTTAGAAATAATTGTACGGAAGTAAAGGTAAACGCAAACAAAAAAAATTAAGGAATCATAACTAGGCTAGCACCAAAGGGTGCTTAGCCGCTCATATTAATCATGCACATCAATTCAATATTCAAAGGTACGAAATACATGAATTGAAAGTAAAATAAATAATAAACGCTAAAGCATATCGTAATGGTGTGACTTCTCCTTTGGAAACAATCCGTATGCTTCCTAGACCTCCTGATCTTTTTCCCACGTTCTCAGAGTGTTGTGTGTGGAATGGGATGCTTTGAAATGCTGGAATTCATGGGGTATTTATAGGCCAGGTCTGGGTTACGGCGTAACCAAAAGATGAGTTACGCCGTAACTTTCTATTTCTCCGTAAATGCACTAGATCTGCTAGTTACGGCGTAACCTTATAGGTGGTTACGCCGTAGTCTTCAATAAACACAGTTACGTCGTAAGTAATGCAGTAGTTACGGCGTAAGTATCAGCGGCGTGGAACCTCTTTTGAACTAATGGAGTTACGTCGTAACCTTTGGGAGGAGTTACGCCGTAACCTCTTGATAAGTTGGACTTCTGGGTCACGCAATAGTTACGGCGTAATGTGAGAGATGAGTTACGCCGTAACTTCTTCAAAATAAGCATACTGTGATAAATCTTTAGTAACGTTTCCATTTCCGCGTCTCTTTAGCTCAAATGCTCGTAATTTACCTGAAAGTGTAAAACAATGGAAAACAAGCGTAAATCTATATAAATGATATAAATAACGAGCATTAACGGGGGAAATTGAAACTGAATATTCAGGACTATTTGATGTTATCAAATATCCCCCCACTTGAACTCTACTTGCCCTCAAGTAGACCTTATTAGATAGATTCCTAAAAAGATATCTCCCCAAACCTGGAAAATATGAGTTTACAAAACCCTTATGCTAGAATAAAACAAAGCCGAACACCTCACGAAAGGGGAACAAACACTAAAATCTCTCAACTATTCTAAGTGTCAATTTCGGGTGATCACTCAATCGCACAGTCATAGCATGTATTCTATCATAAGCTTGGCGGTTACACAAATCTCCACCACTAGAGTTAAGGGCTAAACAATTCTCGAAGGCAATATGGGTAGACACGACAAAGGTTAAGGGGTGACTCGTCATTACTAACATGTCACGGCGAAGTGGACAAAATCAATGATATATGACCAAATCCATGGACAAGACACCAAAGATTGCTCGCTGCATCACCTAGACACGCTTCATGACTAAAGGGTAGGATAAGACATGGGATATATAATTGGTGTAAAATGAAAAACAAGCAGGTAGTGTATATCTATAACTAAGTCATCACCACTTACCGTCCGCCCAAAGTTCAAGCTTAGAAGTCTAGAGACCGGATCATGAAATGTAAGGTAGATGTGTCATTAGAGGACGTCGTGATGAGCACACTACCTTTTCTTCTTCAGTTAGTATAACTCCAACTCGAATCTTCAAATGTGACCGAGGTGGCCTCCTCGATACTAAAAAATAAAGCTCATACTATAGTGCTTATAACATCGCACTTTACAAAATCATACTCAATCAACTATTTTTTTTTATTATTATTTTTTTTCCGACCTTTTTTTCGACTTTTATTTTAACATAACATGATAACATAACATCCCCCCACTTGAGATGAACAATGGGAATTCGGGGGGTCTTCAATGATCTTCATAATTGTTGTCGATGAAAGCGTGATTTCCAAACCTTTCCACTCGAACCTTGAACTTTGGCAAATGATGACTTCCCAATTACAAATAAAGACTACAGGGTAGGCTAAGGTGTAAGGGTGTAACGAAACAATATATTGGGGTGACAAAATGAAAGGAATGGCTCAGAAGGGTGTATCTAGGGGTATCTTGCACCAAAGGGGAGTGCAACAAAAGGGTTTTACATGGGGGTCGAAAAGTCGAGGTGACTAATTGATAGACTCACAATGGTAGGCTGTTTGGGTGATAATCCTATAATCTTGCCTTCTAAAACTGAAAAGTCCAAATACATCGAGCTAACTCAACATACCTCGTCTATGGTCTCGAAATGATGCAAAGGCCAAGTTCTAAAGTTTACAAGCTACCGGCACACTCGTAATTTGGTGGATTTGGGGTAAAATATTGGAAACGGATAAGGCTAATCTCACCATGTAATATCAAGGGTTGTATGTGCTCGGCTAAGGTCTAATCTAGTTAGGTTAGGAAAAACATGTCAAAATTTAAAAAATGGCATAATTTTTCAAAATAAACTAGAAAAATGAGGGCTAAATAAAGTTCAGAGATAATTCTACTCCCGTCCCCCCACTTGAATTGTACAAAGTCCCTTTTGTACTAGGCATTAAAATAAAGGTGAAGAGAAAGGTACAAATAGAGCGAGAACTTCCCTGAAATTTGCTCCAAAAAGAAGAAGGCCCACGAGAAAGGATCGTGCCTTCGTTTAAGCGTCATGAACAAACTTCAATCCCTGAAATCACAATACCGACAAGCATAATTCTAAAAAGAAAAAATAAACCTAACTCACTTTCGTAGGAAACACGGTTGCATTTAGCGAATGCAACAAGCCTTTTAAACCACTTGGTGTCCCAATTGGACGAGTGAAGTCTCGTGAGGGTTTACAAGGAACACACCCACAAAGTTCATTTAAAAACTAATACAAGGTTCTGTGTTTTAAAATGAAAGAATTAAAGCAGAGGAAAGTTACGTCGTAACTACTATGAGAGAGTTACTCGTGGCAGCAACACCTGGTATGAGCTGAAAAGCGAATAGTTACGGCGTAACCACTGAGATGGTATTACGCCATATTGGTAATCGTCAAAATTCTAGCTTCTAAAATGTTGGTTCTACGTAATCACCAAGATGAGTTACGCCGTAACTCTTTGAATCAGCAACTGCGGCAGTATTACTTCATTGTCTCTGCAAAAATGGTTAGAAAACACAAAACCCAACAGAAAGGAAATAAAAACAAAGAAATGGATAATTCGGGTTGTCTCGAAGAGCACTTTTATTATTAACGAGTCTTTAAGTGAGACTGAGCCGTGGAGCTACCAGTGTTTGTCCGTCATCTCGTGGACTGGGCAATCTCCATGTTGAAGCCAGCTGATCAAATTCTCATCCCGTTTGTATCCATCTCCAAGTTCTAAACACCCTAAGTAAAAGTTTTTTATCTTTTGGTAGGGGTGATCAAAACCTTTGGTTTTATCTTCTTCACTAATACCAAGCAGTGGTGTTAGGACCGTATATTTGGTTGATATGGTGAATCGGGAGGTCTTGGAAGATGGAAGAACACCATCTTCAAGTTAGAGAGAGAAAGTAGAGAGAGAAGGGAGAATACTAGGTGTGTGTTTTATTAATGAAAGGGAAAATTACACTAATGAGACTCACCCCTCCATGGAAGTATGGAGGGATATTTATAGCCAAGCACATACATAACTATTAAACTATGACATAACTAGTCCTTGTGTTTGGCTAAATAAGATAGATAATGTAATCCCGTAATATCGTTCCATTTACGTGTTAGGAGCGATTCCAACAATCTTCCCCCAATGGGACGACATAAGGGATTACTTACAACATTTCCTACAAGTATAAAAAACAAATAAAGAAAGATCTTCATAAGCTCTTCAAATGCTGAGGATGATGAAAGTTTACGCTCTTTGTGTTCTTCTTGTACCTCGACTTGAGAACTGTCTTCTTTACTTGTAGGCAAATGATGTAATATGCAAGAATTGGATTAACTTCCCCCCAATTCATGCCTCATGTCTTTAGCTTGACTTCTCCGTACACTCCTTTTGGCGAAGTTTGAATCGGCTTCCCCCAATGACAACCGTCTTCTTGGATTCGAAACTTTGATGTAGTGAACATTTCCTCTAACTTTTGAAATTTTCAACGCAGCGGAATTGTAGATGAGCATCAAAACCACACAAGGTAAAAGGTAAATCGACTTGTTGCAGAAAATCGTTCGGGGTAACATGCAAGAAATCAACAAGATCTTCTCACGTATGTAGATGCTTCACACTAAACAAACCACGAAAGCGAAATGAAACGACTTCCCCACGAATATGAATTGGGTCTATCGGAATAATAGTTACTTGTGAATCTGCAATTACTCGATAAAATGACCGTGTGTTAGGCATCATAACATCCTATTTAGGTAACTTCACACATGATAACTCTGTGAAAGTGAGACGATAACACCAAAGTGAGACGTTTGAACCACAGATAGTGTCATTTCTTCCCCCTGATTGAAGAAATTCATGAAAGGAGAGGGTTTTCGCAAAAAAATACAAAAACATCAAAGGAAGCAGACACCACCTATACTCTCTTCCCCCCGATGTTTTCATTGAATCAGAATCATACACTACGTATGTTGATGATGAATTGAAGATATCGAAACCATGTATGTCCAAGTAGTCGAACAATTGTGAAGTACCATAAATATCATGTGAGAATCAATTGCTGATAAGATGTTGGGATATGAAAGTACTGAAGATATGAAAGTACTGTAAGCTGCAAAGTACTGGAAAAAGTCAAAAAGTCAAAGTACTACTAAAGATAAAGTCAAAGTACTACACAATGAAGTCAAAGTACTGCAAGAACAAAGAACTGTTATATTCGTTTATGGAAAGTATTGTAATTCTAGAATATTCTGTATTAGATTACTTGTCGTACAAGGATACAATTTGTAAACCGACTAGGATATCCTTGAGCCTATAAAAGGACTCCTAGATTGGCATTAGATATACGAAGTCTATGAGTTTTAGAGTTCTGAATTCACAAGTTGTTTAGAGTTTTAGAGAGAAGTTCGATAATCTTAGAGTTGTTTACTGTATATGCATAATAAGCAGATTTAGAGTTAATAATAAAAGTTATTCTTCTTAGCTTTGTTAAGTAAATTCCGCGTACTTGATAAAGATTGCTCAATGTTTCTTTGTTAATAACTTAGGATTTATCCGAGGTTGTTAAACCTTAACAAGCTAGTTAAGTTAGTTTGATTAAAGTATATAGATCCAACAAGTGGTATCAGAGCTTGTGTGGAAACTCTGACTAGGAAGAAACCCTACTACAAAAATATTAAAGATGTCGACTGAAGCTGTTCCACCACCTCAATTACCTCACTCAGAATTCCAATTATCAAGAAGGGAGAATATGATCTCTAGTGCATGAAGATGAGGCAGTATATTGCCATTACAGACCATGCTCTATGGAATGTAATTGTTAATGGCAATGAAGTAGTTTCAGAACCCATTGATGTTCCTGGACAACCCAAAGCACCAAAACCAGTCTTACCAGCAGCAACCTTAAGGAATCAAGAGAAGGCACTAAACATTCTATTATCTGCCATTCCAGATGGTCATCTTCTCAAATTTCATGATTCTAAAGATGCTAAGCAGCTCCGGCTGCTCTCAAGACCAGATTTGGAGGGAATGAAGCTTCTAAGAAGATGCACAGAATTTCTTTGAAGCAACAGTTTGAAACTTTCACAGTTGGGGAAAGAGAGAGTCTTGATGCTGCATATGATAGGTTTCAAAATCTCCTCAACATGTTGGAGTTATACAAGGTAGAAGTATCAGTTGAGGATGCTAATTTGAAGTTTCTAAGGAGTTTGCCATCTACATGGCATGTGATTGCTACAATGATCAGGGGACAACAAGGTTTGGATGTCATGGACTTTGATGATCTCTATCATCAACTGAAGGTGTATGAGCATGAGATGAGTGGTCAAACAAATTCCAAGTCTCACAGTATTGCTTTTCTATCATCTGAAAAGAAGGGCGGTACTTCCATCAAAAGTGCTGCTTCTCCTCAAAGTACTTGTTTCTCAAAAACTGCTGTTTACACCCCCCTCATATGCTCACAGGCCCCACCAACTACCACTATGCCCTCAGATGAAGTTATGTGCTCATTCTTTGCACAACAAGCTAGTTTACCTGTCACCTATGAAGAAGATCTAGCACAGATTGAAGAAGATGCACTTGAAGAAATTGATATCCGGTGGCAAGTTGCTATGATCACTGCAAGGATCAAAAAGTACATGAAGAAGACAGGCCAAAGCATTGATTTCAAACCAAAACAGGGAATAACTTTTGACAAATCAAAAATTGAATGCTTCAATTGTCAAAAGACTGGTCACTTTGCAAGGGAGTGCAGGTTTGCTAAGTATCAAGCAAACAGAACATTTGAGAAGCCAAAACTTGAGCTCAAAGAAATTCCAATTACTGAAACAAAGGCTTTGGTTGCTCAAGAGAAGTTATTAGAAGTTGACTGGAGTGAAGAGTTTGATGATGAACTAGTGACTTACTGTATGGTAGCGATGGAAGAAGTAGTTGAAGAATCTGTGGAAGCATTGGACTGGAGCACTGCTTTTGATGAGGAACCTGAACATGCCTGCTTTGGAATCTGATGATGGCTTTGGAGGATTTGATTGGAGCAAGGAAAGTGAAGATGATCCTGTTCTTCTTGCAATAGTGGCTACTTCACCAACTCGAGTCTCTCCTATCTCTTAGGTATGCTCAAGCTGTTATGATTTTTATCTAAAATTACTTAACAGTTATGTGATTGAAAGAGATAATTGTGTTAGGGCTAGGTCTGAGGTAGCTGGTTATCAAATAACTTTAGAATCTATGGAAGCCAAAATCTTAGCACATGAAACTAATGAAGTAGCTTGGGCTGAAAAATATGAACAACATGATTACCAATTAAAACTTAGTGAATGGAAATTAAACGCGTAAAATTCTGAAATTGAGAAATTAACTAAGGAAAGAGATGATTTGTTAGCTAAGTTTGCTGCTTGGGGTGAAGCTGGTCTGTCACATGTTACTTATGTTCAAAAACAGAAAAGAGCCTACCTTAAAAGCTGGATTAGGTTTGGAATGGATTTTAGTAACATAGATGAAAACCAACCTAGTGATCAGGATGAAGGTGAGTATGAGGATATAACCACTAGTGATGATGAACTCATTAATTATGTAGATACATCTAGTAATTAGGGCTCAATAAGTGAACCACCTCGGTATAAGAAAGATAATGGTAATCATCTTTGTTCCCCATCCTTGGCATTCATCAACCCCTAGGCCCGATGTTTCTCGTTTTGGAGTAGACAGTCTAGAGTTTAGGAAAAAGCTAGTAGCTCAATCTAGGTACGAAAAACCCAAGAAGCGTTGAAAACAATGTTCAAAGTCACAGCGGTACCTTCAAATCAAAGTACTGCTCCCCAAGCATACCTTCGCAAAACCTTTTCAAAATAGTACTGCTAAACCTTTTTGGGATAACTTTGGTCAACACAGGTTTAATCATTCACCAAGAAGGCAAAATAATTTTAGGCATAGACATAGAAGAAGTCACTTTGGAAGTATGGGTCAAAACCTGTGTTTTGTGTGTTTTAGTCCTACTCATTTAATCAAGGATTGTGAACATCACTCAGAATACCTTTGCAAATTCCCAAAGAACAGAGTTGCCAACGCCCGAAACCTAGAGAGCACAAACCAGTATGGAATAATTCAAATAGGGTCAATCACAGAAATTTCTCACCAGATCATAGATACCCACACCGCTGAGAAGACCTTTTTCAAAACCTTTAGTATCTCACGAGTACTTTCCAAAGTACTGTTAAAACTATTGACCAGTACTTTCTCAAAGTCTTGCTCAGCCAAAACAACAAAAAGTATGATCACACTATTTGGAATAGAGTCTGGAAGATCTCACTATCAACCTAGAAGGTATTACAATTCACATAGGGGATCTAGATCCACGAGAACCACGTGTTAAACGAGAATGGGTTAAGAGG
Source organism: Chrysanthemum makinoi (assembly GCA_910596185.1). Classification (NCBI taxonomy): domain Eukaryota; kingdom Viridiplantae; phylum Streptophyta; class Magnoliopsida; order Asterales; family Asteraceae; genus Chrysanthemum; species Chrysanthemum makinoi. The sequence goes on along the minus strand of OU343221.1, from coordinate 175,990,728 downwards.
GGAAAGAAATGCTAGAGGGTCACTGATTTCAACCAAAGTGAATCGATGTTTTGTAATACAAGAAAAAGCAAATGATATTGAAAAAGAGATTTGTGTTGAAAAACCAGAAAGTTTTGAAAATCCACATGATAAAGATCAAAAGATAATCTGGATCATCATTTGAAAGATAGTGGACATTACATACTCAAAGTATGCGGGTTCCAAAAATCACTAACTCTTTTCTTTGTGTCTTGAGCAACCCGAAGAGGCTTAAAGATCATCTTATTGTGGATAGTGGATTGCTCACGGAAGTATGAGACAAAGAGATCTGTCGATTTTAGTATTAGTGGAGGAAGAGTTGCATTTGGGAATGATCCAAATGGAGGAAAGATTTCTGGAAAAGGAACTAAAGCGGGCTTATAGATTTTGAGAATGTTAGATATGTGAAGAAGCTTAAGTTCAACTTATTGTCAGTATCACAAATCTGTGATAAAAAGCATCCTGTGTTATTCACTGACATAGAATGTCTCATCCTTTCCTCTGACTTTAAGCCTGTTGATGATGACTTGGTCCTTCTTAGAGTACCAAGGACACATTATGTGTATAGCTTAGACATGAAGAGTTTACATTCTTGTGGAAGAGCCACATTGATATGTGCTTATTCACATATCTTTTCATTATCAAAACTGACCCAAAACAACCAAGGAAAAGCCGTTTATTGCTTATATTTGTGGTTTTCTTGAGTTTGTGCTTGTACAGGTATGGATATGCAAAAAGCCACATAAAAAGGATCCAAATCAGGATGTAAATCCGACACACGAGATCAAGAGAGTTTTGGTTTTTGGAAGGTCAAGATTGTGTATTTTGGAAGATTTTATTCTCAGAAGATAATTTTTGAAGTCTCAGAAAAGTTTGAAGAAAAGTCAAATTTAGTCCCTGCACTTTGAGTATTTGGCATAATTGGTCCCTCAAAGATTCAGAAATTACAAAGTTACCCTTGGATTATTTGAGCTTTACATGATTGGTCCTTAATTACACTTGTGGTCCCTTGGAAATTCGAATTGTACAAGATTGGTCCCTAAACTATTACTTGGATCACATTTGAAATCCAAAATCCAAAACCAATAACAATTTTCGGCCCAACAAAGTATTATCCGGTTCAAAAGCCCAAACCAAAAACACTTACCCGGTTTTAACTATCCTACCCGAGAAACCCTACCAAACCCGGATAAATAACCCAAGTCAACGCCCCGTTTCCCAGTCAAACACCGAAATAATATAAAAAACCCCTCCCGCCAAATCCATTTACCCCTTTTACCCAAACCCAGTTAATATGAACCCTAATTACCCTTCCCGGTTAATTGATCAATTTCACTACAATTAAGGGTACATAGTACATTCCACGACATTCTCGACTCATGGGGTGACACTTCATCATCCGTGTGCCATTGGCCACTTGTCCTCTCTCATTGGCGAGAACTTGTCACTAGATTAAATCAAGGGTTGTGATGAGGAAGCGGTTATTATGATCCAAGGGTGGCAAATGAGCTAAAGAAGCACAAAGGGAAGAATTTAGAAGCTTCCAATCCTTGGCTATATATATAGACCTTATTTCTCATTCACTTGATGTATCTTAATTTCCTGTATTTTTCATCTCTCTAGAATTATTTGTAGTGGTTATTTACATATTTCAATGTTTTAAATATTTTGTAATTAAGTATTGTACTCAATTTTCCTTATTAATATAAATTTGCATTTCATTTTTAGGTTGTTTGTTTTAGTTTCTATTATTCTATCTGCTCTTAAACTTATTTTGAGTGCTTATTATAGTATTATTAAAGCGATTTAACTTGTTTCATCAAAATCTCAAAAATACAAAAAAAATCACATAAAATCATTTGAAAATCAAAAATCACTTTAGATGCGTATTTTGGAGTAATCCTGCTTGATTCTTGTTTCATATGTTCATTTAAGCTTTTGGTAGCTTATTGTGAGCTTATATTCATTTCATTCTCAAAACACCAAAATCTCAAGTTGAATCGGATGCTACGATTCTTGACATGATGTGTTTTACGCTGAATTTGGATGCGGATGCGGTTTTGGATTGGTGCAGTAGCTGGGTTGGGTTCATGTTGAGCTGGAATTGTTTAGGTTAGGGGTATAAGTAGGATAGAGTTCTTGTTTCATCAGTTGGCTAGCCATAGTGGCTAAGGCATTTTTGTAAGTACTCAAATCTGTCTTCATCATTCTCTATTGAATCTGTCAATTACATCTATTAATTAGTGTTTATTGTTACTGTTTGATTGGTGTTTGATGCTTGTTTAGCTTAATTTGCTCATAATCTGCTTGTTAGTTTATTAATTAAAAGTAAGTAGTGTTTGGGTAGGTGATATAATTGTGCTAAGAGGAGAGTAGATCGTGGTTAGTTATTGATACTTATTTGAGTAGTTAATTGTTAGTCATTTAGGTCTTTGGTATAGCGGTTTAGCTCATTAAGTCAAAATCGGCTTGAACTTGATCTAGTGGCAGAATCTGTTGAAATCATTAGGCATTATAAAGCGCAAATTGGTTTGGAATTAGTAGATCTAGCTTTTGGATATCATAATTAGTCTTGTTTCATCACAATCAGTTCTATAATTTGGATTAAAAGTCGAGTTTGTCAAAGTTATTAGCATTCTTCAAAAGTCAAAAATGCATTAAAAGTTTTGCAACAAACTTGTGGATCAAATTTGGTTCATTTGAGTATTAGTGTTTGAGACTTTGGAAATTAAATTTTCAGCGGTCTTAATCGATAATCACTTTTTGCTTCAAGTTTACGTCATTTTGAGCTTCTAATAAACCATTCAAATCGGTTACGCATACGTTCACACTTAAGTGTGAATCGAATACTACGACTTTGGTTTTGGAGTCAAATCGATTGAGTTAGGACTTGGTATTTGGCACAATCATAGGCTGACGGGTGTTTAGTAGGACTTCATAAGTGGGTTTCGATTAGCTTATTAGTTGAGCTTGTGTATAAGCTCAAGCAGGTGGACTGAACCTTGTTTGGTTAATATAAGCGGTTTGCTTGAATCAAGGTTACGAGGTTAGAGCTTGTTAGGATTAGTTGTAGTTTGTTGCTATTAGCTTATTTTAGGATAAGTTAGCTTAAGTCTCTGTTTGGTTGCATAAGTAGCTTGTTAGCTTATTCTTGTAGCTTATTTGATTATTTGTTTGCACTATAGCTTGCATATTTCATACATAAGCTGCTTGTTTTTCAATTTTCATAGAATCATAATATCATTTTAGAATTATCCTGAGATTTTTATAATTTTTGGTCTTTATTTGCTATTTTTCTCATTTTAAAGTAGATTTTAATCAATTTTTAATAGGTTTTATTGCAATTAATTGAGAAAAGCTTCAAAAATAATTTTCAATTTTCTCAGTTTAGAAAATTATAAAAAGTATAAAAAGATTTTCCATATTTTTCCCTCTTTATTTGATATTTTCACAATTTTAAATAGTTAAAATTAGTTTTAATTTTATTAAATCAAGAAAAATCCAAAAATAGTTTTTCTAAAATAGTTTTCTAATCATATTTTTAGAGTAAAAGTACTTTTAGGCATTTTTAGGATATCGTTTAGACGTAGTTGCATTTTAGTCGCGTTTGTTAATTACGTCTTATTTTAGATTGCGTTTAGGATTTCCCGTAGGATAGATTTCCTTAATTACTTTCCCATTCCCGTAGTTTATAATCAAAATCTATAATCCATATCATCAAGCATAAAATCCAAACTAAGAGCGGCGTTGGCAATTCCGCCCTCGTTGGAGAAAGCGATTCCGGTTGACTAATCATTACCACGATCACACCTGCGGGATTTGATTTATTATTCTTTTTCCTAAGAGAATTTTGAATCTATCTTCGTGATTATTTTTGATATTGATATTAAGGATTTATCCCCACACATAACCCCTAACCACATATCAAATTTTGGCATGCTGGCGGTGTGTTCGCGACAATATCGTTTGAAGTTTGTCGATTAGTGACTTGAGATCCTTCATTAATGAAGTTACTATTTTCTATAAAATAAAAAAGTAAAAAAATATTTTCCTTTTTCTTTTGTATATATATCGATTAAAATACAAAAAGATTTTCTCTTTGGTTTTGATAATAAATAGAAGACACCAATTATATAACATTCTCAACGGAGGTGTTATCATTTTAAGTTCAGAACAAAGATCAAAACTTGCCTTTGTTAAATTGGCTTGTGGTTATTTACTATGATAAACAAAGCTGTGTGGTGGGTATAAGGGCGGTCGACATTAAATTCATTTGTAAAGCGGGTTTTAATAAACGACCTACAAAGCTTCTCCCTTTCGGCTTGTGCGTTTGTCTTGTAAGGGTGATTTATTCATTTGGGATTATTGGTTTAAGTTCAGCGTGTTTTGAATATCGGTTTCTTTTAATTGACTTGGTTTTAAGTGCATCGCACTCGCTCTCAATCACGGCGTAGGCGTGTTCGGAGAATAGGCGTGCCAGTTACGTACTATCGTTGAAGAACCCGTCATGGCGGACCTTTCGAGCGATGAGCGAGTTACTTCAAGCTCCGTGAAGCGGCTACGGTGATGCTATCGTACTTCCACCAATTAACACGAAAATTTTGAACTAAAAGCGAATCTAATACAATTGGTGTCTAATAAACCTTTTGTGGTTTAGATCATGAGGAGCCCATGCACACCTCGTTGGTTTAATCAAGTTGCTTCTACGATTAACTTTGAGTCCTCATGAGTCGATTAAGTTGAGATTGTTTCCATTTTCCTTGAGGGCAGCGGACTTGGCGAAAAAGAACCCCCTCAATCGATCACAACATGGGAAGATCTTTCTAAGAAGTTTGTGAACCAATTCTTTCCTCCGTCAAAGATAACAATGTTACGAAATCAAATCATAAATTTTCAACAAAAATTTGCCGAGAGTTTGGAGAAGCATGGGATAGATTCAAGGAACTTTTAAATGCCGAATCACGGTTTTACCGATCTTCATCAGTTGATACGTTCTATAATGCTCTTACTCCATCGATCCAAGATTAAACTTGACGTCGTTGGTAATATCTTGAGTCGTATGCCCACCGACATTAGAATGATTATCGAGTCAAAAAGTTTCTTCGTCTAGGAACCGTCCGGTTGTTTCTAAGATTGCTACTAATGATAACTACGTTCGAGAGGAGTGAGTTGGGTGGTACGACACTCATGCTATTAATTCAATGATGAGAGAGTTTAAAATGCATCAGAATCGTCAAAGCCGTTCAAACATGTGTTGATTGCGGTGGTCCTCATCCGATATTATAATTGTCAAGCCACCGATGGCGATCTCGAAATGCTTCGTAGCATCTGCTAATCGGTTCAAAACCGGAACCAAGGATACCGTGTTAACCAAATGGGACCACCGGTTTTACCCGTTCCTCAACAAAACCAAAACCGTTATCAGAATCAATCTTACAATCAAAACCGAGGAGCCAATCTTAGTCATGGTAATCAAAACTACCAAGCTCCTCCACCTCAAGTTTATCAACCACCTCCTCAACAACAATATCAATCACATTACGAACAATGAGTTTCGTCTTACATGAAGAGTTCCGATAGCACCATTAAAATTTGCAAACTCAAATTATGACATGAGGATGATTTCAAAGAGACATGGAAGTTACGAATAACAAGAATATGAGAGAAATTAAGGATATGATGGCTAGTTTCTTTCAAGCCAATCAACCTTCTACGTCTTACTCTCAACCCTCGAGTTCTCTAGGTAATACTATTCCTAACAGAAGTGACATGAAAGCTATCACTACAGAGTGGTGTTGCTTCTGATGAACCAGGTTCCTACCACTACTTCTTCTTCTCCTTCCGTTGTGTGGTGAACCGGGGTGACAAAGCCCGGTGCTTCTTACGATAAGGGAGTACTAAGAATGTCCAACCACGGTTGTCAAACCGAGCCGAGGATGCTCCGGATAATGCTAAAAGCCTAATTCAAAACAACACTTCCGTACGAGTCAAGGATGAATGATCAAAAGCAAGCGTGAACAAGCAAATCTTCAAATGGAAAAATTCTTTCGGATATTTCAAGATCTTCACTGCCCGAAATTAGCCGGATGCTCTTCTTCTCATGCCTAAGTTTGTCGACACTAAAGGAATGTTAAGTAACAAAGAAAAAATTGTTAATTTGGCAAAAGCGTCTTTGAATGAGAATTGTTGGCGGTTATTCTCAAAACTTCACGAAAAGTTAGGTGACCCCGGCAAGTTCCTCATTCCGTGTGATTTTCAAGGAATTATTGATTGCTCTGCCTTGGCGATCTTGGTAGTATCAATTTGATCGAAATCAATTTCACGATAAGCTTTCATTACCCCACTTACCCCGTGTATGACTCGAGCTAGCCGACCGAACTACACTAAAGGGTATAGCCGAGGATGTCTTTGTCGAGTGGGGGAGTTGATTTTCCATGATTCGTTGTAGTCGATTTTGATGCCGATCCTCGAGTACCCTTAATTCTCGGAAGGAGTTTCTTAGAAACGAGGACATCGTTGATTGATGTGTATGGAGGAGAAATAACTTTAAGAGTTGGAAAAGAAGCCGTCACGTTTAATGTTAACAATACTTCCAAATCTTTTACCAAACAATATGATGTGGCCAAAATCGGTAACAGGTGACAAAGGACGGAATTCCCTAGCGATAGGAAAGTACAAAAGCGTCCAACCTCGGTTGTTCAAAAGTTGGGCCTAAGACATCGAGATTTGATATTTCACGTTTCACGGTTAAAAGTTTGTCTACGATACGTCTTGAACAAAAAGAAGAGTCTACTACGGTTGTGGTGGAAAATGCTAGCTCTAAGAGCACACCACTTGTCCACTCCGATTTATGGTTGATTGGCAATCCCGCTCCTTCTTCTTCTTCTAATATCCCTTCCCATACTCAATATGAGGAAGATGATTCTATGAAAAGAAATTGAGGCTTATTTGAAAAGTGATTGGTTTCAGGGAAATTGATAATGCCGACATCGATATCGAAGGAGATATTCGTTTGATTGAACAAATGCTGGGAGATCGAAAAAGTTATTCAAAAGTCAAGCCATCTTTTAATCCTTGAGCCGAGCTCAAGTTCTTCCATTGATTTACTTCTCAGGAGTTAGCAGATGAACTTCGCTCACATGGATCCTCTTCCACGGGAAGTGAGGATGATATCTTTGATTTTCGAGCGATTCTGTGAAATTGAATATTTGTTATATCAAGATCCGTCGATTTACTTCGAGAAGTTCACCGATGAACTTGCTCCCATACGACTCGATTCTTCCAAAAATGAAGAGCGAATATGATGATCCATTTTCAAAAGAAAGATAAGGAAGTTAAGATTTAATGATGAGTGAGCTTGTTGATTGAGAGATTCTACACTATTTTTATCCGAGTGATTCCTCTCCTCGAGGATTTTCCGTATGATGATAGTTCCTTTACGAGGACAAGATTTTCAATCACGGGATACTATTGAAGAGTACATTTTATCACCAAAGTTATAGGAAAAGGATCCTATCTTAGATGCCTTCATTGTTGAACCTTTGCAATACACTTCTTTGTATCATGGACTCCTTTCTTTGGAGTATTCTCATTTTGATCCAAGTCTCATCTTTTCGTACATGAAACCGCGGATGATGGATCACTCTTGTTTGAAAAACTTTTGTTGAGTTCGGAGAATTTATACCTTGTAATGATGCCCGACATTTTCTTTCCTCTCGACCCACGGTCTCATTCCTTTGGGAATGAGGACACGACCACAGGTATCTCTACTTTCTTCCCTGGACCGATAATTGAGGGCAGTGAGGTCGGGCGACTTCGTTGATCAACGATGGCGGCGGTGAGAGCACCCATGCTTATCCATCTATCTTCTTTCTATTTTCTAATAAGTGGCGAAGGGGTCGCCTGATTTCGTGTTTGGTTGTTTGTGATGTTGTGTTTAGGATGTTCCGATGTAGACTCTCGTGCTTTCAAGTTTGTCATTTTCTCTACTTTCGAGGATCGATCACGATGGAAATCGATATCCTTAATCTTATCGACTACGTTTATCTTTGAGCATACCGCAATAAGCGGCTTTTAACAATGATTCCCGAATGAGGACAGAGGGGTAATCTTGATTTGATTTGACCGCTTGCTTCTTTTCTGTTGTGTTTCTCTAGTAACCCTGTTTTCCTTAGAAATTGAAAAATTTGTGCAAAATGTGAAAAATTTAAAATTTTGTAAGCTTTTGTTAAGTCTTTTTGATTGAAAAGTTTGCTAGTCTCTTAGATCGAAGCTATAAAATCTTCTAGCTCCAAGGCCAAGATTTTGCAAGTTTCCACAGTGACTTTAAATATGCATGACTTGATTTCATTAGGCGAAGCATTTGCTAAGTTAATATATGTTTTGACACCTTGATTGACTTTCCAGTGGTGAGTAGGAATAGAATTCGACTTGACCGGGCGTGTTGAGCCCTTGTTCCCTTAACCATAGGTAATCTAAAATTATCGTTAAGCATATGGGATCTCATTATTTGGGATTTTAAATTTCGCGAGATGATGATGAGTTACTTATGAGTTTAGATGCTAAGCGTGGAGTAGTTGGTTCTCTTTAAAGCCCATGAAGGTACTTATGGCTTTTTGTTCCCACAAAATTGTTTCACCCCATATCTGTCTAAATAACTAGAGATGTTGAGTTTTTGGCGATGGTTAGTTCTTTATCTTCTTTAAAGGATCTTTGTTTTAAAAATTGGGTACACATCAAGGATCCGTAATAAATAAAGTAATAAGTGATATGTGTTAATATAATAAGTAAAGTTGTGAGTAGCGGTGTCGAGATCGGACCCTGGATCTTTAGCGAGGGTTGTATGAGGCTCTTATAGCAGCGGGACTCTCATTTCATGAAGCCTATAGTCTTGGAATTACCCGTGAAGCTCCGTGGTTCACGGCTCATATAAATAAGAAAATGTTGAAAAATGAAAAAAAATTAAGTGAATAAAAATTCCTTGATGTGGACCTCATTTTTACGACAATGGTTCTTGAGGGAAAGCGGATAACTATCGACTTAGCTTTATATCTTTATCAGAATAACTCTTATCGAGCGAGAATTTGAAGAAATTCATTTCTCACAAAAATAAAAAAATCTAGAGGAAAATAGGAAAATGGGAGCACAAGGTAATTACACAAGTAACTTCCATGGGTAGTGTTAGCATCTAGAGTCATTTTTGACAATGATTTCGGTTTCGCAGCTTAGTTTGGGACTTATGAAAAATGGGACGATGTATTCTATCGTATGGTCTTGTGTTGTGTTTTTCTCTCAGTCTAGCGTGTCGTTTTGAAAAATGTTTGAGTTATTGATGACATGAAAGTTCAACAAAGTTTCATAATCCGATGTGCTTAATCATAATATCTATACATGTGAATTAAAGGTAAGCGGTGGTTTTTAGAATTAAGGATTTTTAATCTCTTTTGAGGAATCTTTGCTACTTTTCATAGGTTTAGTAGAAAGAGATTAAAATCCTTGGTTTTATGAGTTGATTGCATTAGCGTGAGGACCGGCAATGGTCTCGTCTGGGGTATTTTTGATATGTGCTTATTCACATATCTTTTCATTATCAAAACTGACCCAAAACAACCAAGGAAAAGCCGTTTATTGCTAATATTTGTGGTTTTCTTGAGTTTGTGCTTGTCACAGATATGCAAAACAGCACAAAAAGGATCCAAATCGGATGTAAATGGAAACACAGAGATCAAGAGAGTTTTAGCTGGTGGAAGGTCAAGATTGTGTATTTTGGAAGATTTTATTCGAGAATATTTTTCTGAGAAAAGTTTGAAGAAAAGTCAAATTTAGTCCACACTTTGAGTATTTGGCATAATTGGTCCCTCAAAGATTCAGAAATTACAAAGTTACCCTTGGATTATTTGAGCTTTACATGATTGGTCCTTAATTACACTTGTGGTCCCTTGGAAATTCGAATTGTACAAGATTGGTCCCTAAACTATTACTTGGATCACATTTGAAATCCAAAATCCAAAACCAATAACAATTTTATTACAACAAAGTATTATCCGGTTCAAAGCCCAAACCAAAAACACTTACCGTTTTATCCTACCAGAAACCACCAAACCGGATAAATAACCCAAGTGCGCCCGTTTCCGGTCAGAACACCCGAAATAATATAAAAACCCCTCCCGTAAATCCATTTACCCCTTACCCAAACCAGTTAATATGAACCTAATTTTCCGGTTGTATTGATCAATTTCACTACAATTAAGGTTACATTCGTACATTCGACATTCATTCAGCTCATGGATGACACTTCATCAATCATTGTGCCATTGGCCACTTGTCCTCTCTATTGGCGAGACTTGTCACTAGATTAAATCAAGGGTTGTGATGAGAGGCGGTTATTATGATCCAAGGGTGGCAAATGAGCTAAAAGAAGCACAAAGGGAAGAATTTAGAAGCTTCCAATCTTAGCTTGGCTATATATAGATTATTTCTCATTCACTTGATGTATCTTAATTTCATTTTTTCATCTCTCTAGAATTATTTGTAGTGGTTATTTACATATTTCAATGTTTTAAATATTTTGTAATTATTATTGTACTCAATTTTCCTTATTAATATAAATTTGCATTTCAATTTCAGTTGTTTGTTTAAGTTTCTATTATTCTAAATGCGCTCTTAAACTTATTTTAGTGCTTATTATAGTATTATTGCGATTTTAGCTTGTTTCATCAAAATCTCAAAAATACAAAAAAATCACATAAAATCATTTGAAAATCAAAAATCACTTTAGATCTGTATTTTGGAGTAATCATGTACTGTGATTTCTTGTTTCATATGTTCATTTAAGCTTTTTAGTAGCTTATTGTGAGCTTATATTCATTTCATTCTCAAAACACCAAAATCTCAAGTTGAATCGGATACTCTGATTCTTTGACATGATGTGTTCGAATTTGGATCTGGATCTGTTTTGGATTGGTGCGATGGCTGATTGCTGAGTTCATGTTAGGTTAGGGGTATAAGTAGGATAGAGTTCTTGTTTCATCAGTTGGCTAGCCATAGTGGCTAAGGCATTTTTGTAAGTACTCAAATCTGTCTTCATCATTCTCTATTGAATCTGTCAATTACATCTATTAATTAGTGTTTATTGTTACTGTTTGATTGGTGTTTGATGCTTGTTTAGCTTAATTTGCTCATAATCTGCTTGTTAGTTTATTAACAGATAAAAGTAAGTAGTGTTTGGGTGGTGATATAATTGTGCTAGAGGAGAGTAGATCAGTGGTTAGTTATTGATACTTATTTGAGTAGTTAATTGTTAGTCATTTGCAGTCTTTGGTATAGCAGTTTAGCTCATTAAGTCAAAATCAGCTTGAACATGATCTAGTGACAGAATCTGTTGAAATCAGTAGGCATTATAAGCTGCAAATTGGTTTGGAATTAGTAGATCTAGCTTTTGGATATCATAATTAGTCTTGTTTCATCACAATCAGTTCTATAATTTGGATTAAAAGTCAGATTTGTCAAAGTTATTAAGCATTCTTCCAAAGTCAAAAATCGTCAAAAGCAGGTTTTGCAACAAACTTGTGGATCAAATTTACGGTTCATTTAAGTATTAGTAGTGTTTGAGACTTTGAAATTAAATTTTCAATGGTCTAATCGATAATCACTTTTTGCTTCAAGCTGGTTCATTTTGAGCTTCTAATAAGCCATTCAAATCGATGCCATACTGCCTACACAAGTGTGAATCAGGCATACTTTGGTTTTGGAGTCAATCGGGGTGAGTTAGGACTTGGTATTTGGCACAATCATAGCCCGGTGTTTAGTAGGACTTCATAAGTGGTTTTCTGATTAGCTTATTAGTTGAGCTTGTGTATAAGCTCAAACAGTGGACCTGAACCACTATTTGGTTAATATAAGCAGTTTGCTTGAATCAAGGTTCTGAGGTTAGAGCTTGTTAGGATTAGTTGTAGTTTGTTGCTATTAGCTTATTTTAGGATAAGTTAGCTTAAGTCTCTGTTTGGTTGCATAAGTAGCTTGTTAGCTTATTCTTGTAGCTTATTTGATTGACTGTTTGCACTATAGCTTGCATATTTCATACATAAGCTGCTTGTTTTTCAATTTTCATAGAATCATAATATCATTTTAGAATTATCCTGAGATTTTTAATAATTTTGGTCTTTATTTGCTATTTTCTCATTTAAAAGTAGATTTTAATCAATTTTTAATAGGTTTTATTGCAATTAATTGAGAAAAAGCTTCAAAAAATAATTTTCAATTTTCTCAGTTTTAGAAAATTATAAAAATATAAAAAAGATTTTCCATATTTTTCCCTCTTTATTTGATATTTTTCACAATTTTAAATAGTTAAAATTAGTTTTTAATTTTATTAAATCAAGAAAAATCCAAAAAAATAGTTTTAATTCTAAAATAGTTTTCTAATCACATTTTAGAGTAAAAAGTACTTTTAGGCATTTTTAGGATATCGTTTAGGCGTAGTTGCATTTTGGCGTTTGTTAATCTTATTTTAGATTCGTTTAGGATTTCCGTAGGATAGATTTCCTTAATTACTTTCCCATTCCCGTAGTTTATAATCAAAATCTATAATCCATATCATCAAGCATAAAATCCAAACTAAGAACGGCGTTGGCAATTCCGCCTCGTTGGAAAGCGATTCGGGTTGACTAATCATTGCGATCACCGCGAGTTTGATTTATTATTCTTTTTCGGAATTTTGAATCTATCTTCGTGATTATTTTTGATATTGATATTAAGGATTAATCCCCACACATAACCCCTAACCACATATCACACATGTTTGGTGGCTAAAGCAACATCTGAAGAGGCACATCAATGGCATAGAAGATTGGGCCATGTTAATTTCAAGAATATCAACAAATTTGTCAAAGGCAATCTAGTTAAAGTTTACCTTGAAAACTTACAAGAATGATCAATCATGCTTGGCATGCAAGAAGGGTAAACAACACAAAGCTTCTTGCAAGAAGCTTGAGGAGAAAACTATTAGAGAACCTTTGGGCTACACATATGGATTTGTTTGGACCGGTTTTACGTGGCAAGTTTAAACAAGAAAAAGAAATCTTGCTTGGTTGTAACAGATGATTCTGATGATTTAGTTGGGTATTTTTCTTGGGTTTTAAAGATGATACTTTTGATGCTATTCAGACTCTCATAATATTTCACACCCCCAAATTACCTGTTTTGCAGCGGAATGAAATTCATGAGAGTTGAGTGTCATAGCATCACAATCACAGTTATATTGAACGACCTAAAGTGTCGTTTGGAAAATACATCGCTTGATTTAATAAAATAACCAGAGTTTACAAATATAGGTCCCAAATGAAAATCAACATGTGCGGAAATTAAGTTTGGTACAAGTCAGCGATGTTTTAAAATGTATAAATCCCATGTGAGGCTGCTGTCACCATGACTCTATGATATGTCCACATGCATGCCATGAAGTGAATGCCTTAGTTACCTGAAAATACATTGCTAAAAGTGTCAACACAAAGGTTGAGTGAGTTCATAGAGTTTATGTATATGTATGATACGACTACCATAAGTATAAGTTTGTATGACAATGATGTCACAAAAATGATACAATTGCTATAAGCCCATGACACAAACTAGTGATCATGATGTTTAGCCCAAGTTGTTTGCCAAACAACTCAAATAATGATATTAAATGAAATGCATCCGTTTAACCGGTTGGAATCCACCAACCCGGATGGAGGAGTCACCCTCGATAGATCTATCCACTCATACCTTCTATGAAATTAACGGTTCATGTTATATAATGGGGACATTCAATTGGCAAGACGTAACTTAAGCAATGTAATGAATTTGATATACTTGGTATCGTATTAATAAAATGATGTGCAATGTATTCTCCCGTAGTTTGAATAAAGTAAAACTTGAATAATCGGGCTATAAAAGCTCACTGTTGCAATGATAATAATGATGTAAAGGCAATACTTGAAATGGGCGCAACCTAAGACGTGACCTATTATGAATGATATGCTCTATGGTAAGTTATGATGTAGTGCAATGCAATTAGGATGATATCTATACCAGGAATTTTTGAAAATAATACTTTTGTGAAAAATAATCTTTTAACGTCTTGACCATTTTAAAATTACTCCACATGTATTTACGTTGAAATGATATTAGCGATAATCATTTAGTGATTTATTAAGAAAATACAACTTTGTTAGTAAAATAATGTCGTTGAAATATTCATGAAAGTGACAAAAGCTGACCTCTAAAGCTAGTTAAAATGGTGCACATGTCAGTATTAGGAAGCGTACTCAATGGTTTTGGGAAGCTTGTATCATTATCTCAAAGTTTTAGTACATGAGTTTCCATCCTAAAGGTCTCGAACATAAAGAAAAACAAAGGTTAAGTATGGTACTTGTCCCCAAATATAGTTTAAGGATGGTTTTGGCAAAAGTTTGAGTAACCGTAAGTAATTCATTACAACTCAGCTAGTCAAGCGATTAGGACATTTTGGAAAATATACTTGGCGAACTTACTTTTACTAGAAGACATTACTTTATAAAAAGTTCCACAATTTAGTTCTCCAAAACTTTTAGTTCTCCAAATATTTGTTCTCCAAAACTTGTTCTCCAAATATTTAGTGCTCCAAATGTTTAGTGCTCCAAATGTTTTATCAAAGTAACTTATATATTTTTGATAAATTGACATAATTTATAACGCCTAAGTTTCATTTTTGACTCGTACAAAATAAACATAACATGCTGAAATTTTCAGAAAATTATAGTTTTCATTACGCCAACTGAAAATTCATAACTTCTTCGTTATAGCTCCGTTTTAATCCGTTCAAGCGGCCACGTTTTCGTTTTAATGTTTATTTTCTAAATATCTAGGCCAAAAAATTTTATCCACTGTCGAATTTTCCAGATTTCAAAAATAAGGACAGACCCTTTTGCAAACAATGACATGAGTTTTTCTCGCGCCAAGCCTATTCTAACCCATTCAAAACAACTCCGAAGCTATTCTAATCCTACCATACACCTTCTTAGGGTGTCATGGGTTCCTAGACATCACCAAGAGTGATTTATAACAAGGAGTAATTATAGGATGACAAATATATATATAACTCTTAAAATCAATGAAAAAGTGGTATAAACCTCATGAGACTTGCATGTTTTCTCAAATAAAATGAAATGACCATAAAAATAAATATGAGATATGATGATGAATATGGATGCTTACTAGTAAACTTGATGAGGTTTATGGACAATGGATTTTTCCTAATCACCCTAGGTTTTTATTGCAAAACCTTAATAAAGAGTGAGACTAGAGTGTTAAAACCTTGTCTTGAAAATTTTAGGATGATTCCTTCCTTGGTCCTTGTGGTTGCCGGTTTTGAGAGGAAGAGAAAGAGAGTATGTTTTGATCTTTTGAATATCTTGAATGAATGTGTTAGTGAAGTAAAATACATTATACACAGTAGATATTTGCAAAATCCACACATGACTCACCCCCCCTTGTCGACAAGGGGGTTTAGTCATCATTGAATACATTTTTTATTTATTTAAGTATAAGTGTAATAATATGTAAGTTACTTGAAGATATGTGAGTAGAATACACATTTGAGTATTTAGGGTAGCGTTAAATAAAAATAACTTTTAAAGGAACAAGATAAAATGTATTGAAGTCATAAAATTATAAAAAACATTTCTTACAAGAATGAGTGAATAACCATTTATCGGGTTGAATTTAACCGTCGTCATTATATAAACATAACAATTTATTTACTGAAATAAATTGAAAACATCGAAGTATTGATAATATAATTTTATAGTCTTAAAATGAGTATAAAAATATATTATTATTTTGGAGATGTCGGATCCATGTTTCAGAATAATGTTTAAGCGATAGCGTTTATTTAATAGGAAAAATAAACGTTTAATGGATAAATGCAAAACCATGCATGAACCGATATGAAATGATGTTATTGATGTTATGTAGACTAATTCTAGTCTATATGAAATGTCCTTGATGATATGTTCATGAATTCGCAGCTAAACCATTAAGGTTGCAATTTGATACTAAACGCGTAGTTTAGATAAATGATAAATAATGAAACTTTTAAAGTTTGTAAAATGACCTGAAATTACGAGTTGTCACATTAGCCCAACAAAAAGAATTCGGTCCGAATTCCAGTCCATGTTGGGTCTACCGGTCTTACCGGTGAAAGGTGAGGATATTTGAGTATGGGTCGTCCAATGTTTTCGAATCGTTTGGCGCCTTTCCAAGGCGGGACGTTGAACATATATTTGTTGCCAACTTGAAATTCTAATGGTTTGAAACTTATGGAACATACTTCCAATATTTTGCGTCGTATATCGACATAGCTTATCTAGCTTATATGTTGTTACTTATAGCGATTTTTTGATATGTTCGATCACTTTGTTGTTTCATGAATGACTTATGGACTTGTGAGTTAAACTTTCCTGGTTTTGACCTGTGAATAAGTGATTGACACCTCGACCATAGAGTGCCTCAATAGTGCGATTAATATGTTCAGGTGCTAGCTATTGTTGTAAAGCAACTTGTTCGATTAAGAATGATTTGCCTAATCCTTTCTAGAAAATCACACATGCCTTGAGTATATCTTCTAGTGTTTGAATTGTTCTCTCTTCCGACCAATTTGGGATAATAGCGGCACTCATGTCCTAGTAGGTTGCATGGGAAGATTGAAATGGTTATCGAAGCTAAGGTGAATCGAATAGCTTGCAATAGGTACCGGAATTGATACCACGTGTCTCATGCCAAATTTCAAAATGTTAAATCTGTCGAAAAGGACCTTATAGAAATGAATATATTATGGGTAACAGTTGTGATTCCTCGCGTTTCTAGTTCTAGCGAATGTCATTACTTGAGTCCTACTTGCCTAAGGTGCTTAGTCTCCATGACTAAAATGTTTATTGTTTGATTATCGAAGTGTTTCCATGCTCTATGTTGTCAAGTCACAAAACCTTAAACATTTAAGTGATGTGGTGTAGTGATTGATTTTCAAGATTTGTCCCAATATTGAGTGCTTCTAAAATACTTCATCACTTATATTGCTATCATGCTAGTAAGAAAATAGATATCAGCTCATACTATGTCGAAGAATGTTTGTTCTAATTTCACTTGTAGATGGAGTGTCATTGATTGTCCGATATGTTCAAACCTGTTGCCTCTCTTGATATGAAAGTGAGGTTACTTGGAATTTCTAGAGAACACAATGCCTTAGAGGAAGTTTATATTGATAACCTTAATTTAACCAAATTTTCCTTTAAGGAAAACTCATTGTAGGGAAGTTCACATATTGTTGAAGCCATGTTTAGTGAAATGTTCTATAGTCTCAGTTAGAAGACTTGGTTTATCCCTATGATGTTGCTTAGTGTGTATTCGCTTCGTACTAAATCTTATAACTCGGTATTGCTAGTACTTTTGAAATGATAGAATTTGGCTTCTAATCCAAAGATAGTGGTTCGGATTATCTCGTGATGTCTTAAGATTTTTGTTAGGTTTTGAAAGATCTCGCTGCCTACTTCTAGTCCTTGTTGGTAATTCCGAAATCCTTTCATTGTTTTCTTGTATCGAGGAATCCTCCACATAGATGGTATAGGAAGCCTTTCCTAAAAAGGTCACTCGTCAAATTCTAACTTATCGGTTGAGTGAGGGATGAATGGCGTAGACTTCTATAAAGTGTTAACAAAAAGAAATGTTTATGAACAATTTATCTGATTACAAAGCTTTGCTTTTGAGTGAAGATTGTTTTAAGGGATTTGAAATAATGCTTGTTATTTTCATGACATAATTCTTCCTGAATTATACATAGGTGATCAGGCCATGTATAATCGAGGAAAATGATGTGATGCTTGGTTTTGTTGAAATGATATTATGTTCCTCCGAAGTTTTAGATGGTATTCAACGTTTTGTTTTGTAAGATAATCGCTCAATAATTTTTTGGAGTGATATGAAAATCTTTTCGCATGATGGTATTAAATAGTTGATAAAATGACTGAAAGCCAATTGATAGGGTGGTAACGAAACAACTTGTTTAAAATCTTATGAAACAACGTTTCTAAGATGGTGTAAAAATAGCTTGAAATAAAATTAAGTGAAATAATGTTATGAAGTAGTAGCAAAGTAACTTGAAATAAAATTTGTTGAATGGTTTGTAGGATACATGGGAGAACCTCCTAGAGTGGTAATAGTCTCCTAATTGGTCAAGAATAAAGTTGGCCTAACCCCTAGTAAGATAGTGATGTATTGTAGCGAAATGATTGAAAATTGGGCAATTTGAATAAGGAATGAAATAAACAAAGGTTGTGATTATCGTGGAGATAATAAATGATAAAGATTACATTAGCTAGAAAGGTACTTATTATCTGTTCCTGTTAGTAGTCTAATCATGTCTCAAGTGTAGGAGCAGTAGGCTGTCTAATAACAACAGCTTTGAAACTCTCACAGTCCTTAAATCTATAAGATAGTGTAGTGTCTATAGTCTTAGCGATAGATGGTAGTGGTGTGTCAAATCATGCACGCTTCCCAAGCTGCAAGTCAGGTGTATGAGTAGTGTATATGAGATATGATGGTACGAATGATACTCTAGATGATAATGATGACGATGATGATGGAAATCCTAGTGGTAAGTTAAGAAAATAGGTTCATTAGGACTAAACCTATAAGTTCTACCAAATGGTATAATCTGTCCCAACGGAATGATAAAAATTGTCCTGATCCTACGGTGAATCAATAGTGATCGCGATGGTGTAGGTGCAACTTCGTCCTCCTAAAAGGGTTCAGTCTCATCATCTGATGTTATCGGTGTTGAGTCAACTAATGTTAAAATTGTAATAGGGAATGACAGGGCATTCTCCATGTCAAAGTGATGTGAGTATGATGGGATGGGTATTTGAAGGCATTAATGTGACAATCGATTTGAAATGAAAGTAAATAACTCGCGAAATGTGCGTATGAAACCGCATGTATAGTGACTATGCACTTATGATGAAATGATGAGATGCTATGATGATGTAGTTATAGTCTAGGGTCAATGATGCAACCTAGTTCTCTATAACCGAAGCTCTGATGCCAATCTGTCACACCCCCAAATTACCTGGTTTGCAGCGGAATGGAATTCCTGGGAGTTGACTGTCATAGCATCACAATCACAGTTATATTGAACGACCTAAAGTGTCGTTTGGAAAATACATCGCTTGATTTAATGAAATTACCAGAGTTTACAAATATAGGTCCCAAATGAAAATCAACATGTGCGGAAAATAAGTTTGGTACAAGTCAAACGATGTTTTAAAAATGTATAAATCCCATGTGAGACGCGTCGTCACCGCGACTCTATGATATGTCCACATGCATGCCATGAAGTGAATGCCTTAGTTACCTGAAAATACATTGCTAAAAGTGTCAACACAAAGGTTGAGTGAGTTCATAGAGTTTATGTATATGTATGATACGACTACCACAAGTATAAGTTTGTATGACAATGATGTCACAAAAATAATACAATTGCTATAAGCCCATGACACCGAAACTAGACTGATCATGATGTTCGCCCCCAACAGAGTGTTTGCCAAACAACTCAAATAATGATATTAAATGAAATGCATCCGTTTAACCAGTTGGAATCCACCACCCCGGATGGAGGCGTCCCTCGATAGATCTATCCACTCACCCTCGCTTCTATGAAATTAACGGTTCATGTTATATAATGGGGACATTCAATTGGCATGAGGTAACTTAAGCAATGTAATGAATTTGATATACTTGGTATCATAATAAAAATGATGTGCAATGTATTCTCCCCTGTAGGTTTGAATAAAGTAAAAACTTGAATAAATCGGGGCTATGAAAACTCACCTGTTGCAATGATAATAATGATGTAAAGGCAATACTGAAATGAGGCGCAACCTCTGACCGTGACCTATTATGAATGATATGCTCTATGGTAAGTTATGATGTAATGTCGTGCATGCAATTCGGATGATATCTATACCACTTATGAATTTTTGAAAATAATAGTTTTCGTCGAAAAATAATCTTTTAACGTCTTGACCATTTTTAAATTACTCCACATGTATTTACGTTGAAATGATATTCGGCGATAATCGTTTAGTGATTTATTAAGAAAATACAACTTTTCGTCGTAAAATAATGTCGTTGAAATATTCATGAAAGTGACAAAACGGCCTCTAAAAGCTAGTCGTAAAATGGTGCACATCGAGTATTATGAAACGTACTCAATGGTTTTGGGAAGCTTGTATCATTATCTCAAAGTTTTAGTACATGAGTTTCCATCCTAAAGATCTCGAACATAAAGAAAAACAAAGGTTAAGTATGGTACTTGTGTCCTAAAATATAGTTTAAGGATGGTTTTCGGCAAAGTTTGAGTAACCGTAAGTAATTCATTACAACTCCGCGAGTCAAACAGTCGGACATTTGGGAAAATATACTTGACGAACTTACTTTTACTAGAAGACATTACTTTATAAAAAGTTCCACAATTTAGTTCTCCAAAACTTTTAGTTCTCCAAATATTTGTTCTCCAAATGTTTAGTGCTCCAAATGTTTAGTGCTCCAAATGTTGTATCAAAGTAACTTATATATTTTTGATAAATCGACATAATTTATAACGCCTAAGTTTCATTTTTGACTCGTACAAAATAAACATAACATGCTGAAATTTCCAGAAAATTATAGTTTTCGTCGCCAACTTGAAAAATTCATAACTTCTTCGTTATAGCTCCGTTTTAATCCGTTCAAGCGGCCACGTTTTCGTTTTAAAGTGTATTTTCTAAATATCTAGGCCAAAAATTTTTATCCATTGTCGAATTTTCCATATTTCAAAAATAAGGACAGACCCTTTTGCAAACTTGTCGACATGAGTTTTTCTCGCGCCAAACCTATTCTAACCCATTCAAAACAACTCCGAAGCTATTCTAATCCTACCATACACCTTCTTACGGTGTCATGGGTTCCTAGACATCACCAAGAGTGATTTATAACAAGGAGTAATTATAGGATGACAAATATATATATAACTCTTAAAATCAATGAAAAAGTGGTATAAACCTCATGAGACTTGCATGTTTTCTCAAACAAAATGAAATGACCATAAAAATAAATATGAGATATGATGATGAATATGGATGCTTACTAGTAAACTTGATGAGGTTTATGGACAATGGATTTTTCCTAATCACCCTAGGTTTTTATTGCAAAACCTTAATAAAGAGTGAGACTAGAGTGTTAAAACCTTGTCTTGAAAATTTTAGGATGATTCCTTCCTTGGTCCTTGTGGTTGCCGGTTTTGGAGAGGAAGAGAGGAAGAGAGTATGTTTTGATCTTTTGAATATCTTGAATGAATGTGTTAGTGAAGTAAAATACATTATACACAGTAGATATTTGCAAAATCCACACATGACTCACCCCCCCTTGTCGACAAGGGGGTTTAGTCATCATCTAATACATTTTTTATTTATTTAAGTATAAGTGTAATAATATGTAAGTTACTTGAAGATATGTGGTAAATTGAATACACATTTGAGTATTTAGGGTAGCGTTAAATAAAAATAACTTTTAAAGGAACAAGATAAAATGTATTGAAGTCATAAAAATTATAAAAAATACATTTCTTACAAGAATTGAGTGAATAACCATTTATCGGGTTGAATTTACGAAAACCGTCGTCATTATATAAACATAACAATTTATTTACGAAATAAATTGAAAACATCGGGTAAATTGATAATATAATTTTTATAGTCTTAAAATGAGTATAAAAATATATTAATATTATTTTTGGAAGTGTCGGATCAATGTTTCAAAATAATGTTTAAGCGATAGCGTTTATTTAATAGGAAAAATAAACGTTTAATGGATAAATGCAAAACCATGCATGAACCGATATGAAATGATGTTATTGATGTTATGTAGACTAAATCTAGTCTATATGAAATGTCCTTGATGATATGTTCATGAATTCGCAGCTAAACCATTAAGGTTACGCGAATTTGATACTCGTAAACGTAGTTTACGATAAATGATGAAATAGTGAAACTTTTAAAGTTTGTAAAATGACCTGAAATTACGAGTTGTCACATAATAGCCCTTGAAAACCAATTGAGACTCAAGGTTAGAGGTATTAGATGTGATAATGGGACTGAATTCAAGAACAAGCTTATGAATGAATTTTGTGCAAACAAAGGCATAAAGAGGGAGTTTAGTATTACAAGAACACCACAGCAAAATGGTGTTGCAGAGAGGAAGAATAGGACTTTGATTGAAGCAGCAAGAACAATGCTAGCAGATTCTCATCTACCTATTCAATTGTAGAAGTGCTGAAATACTTGCTTGCTATGTACTTAATAGAGTCTCAGTCACCAAACCACAGATGAAGACACCTTATGAATTGCTGATGGGCAATAAACCCAACATTCGTTTTATGAAGCCTTTTGGATGCCCTCTCACTATTTTAAATACAATTGATAATCTGGGGAAGTTTGATGGCAATTCTGAAGAAGGATACCTATTGGGTTATTGCACTAACAGTAAGGGCTTTAGAGTGTACAACAGAGTAACTAAGAAGGTTCAAGATTGTCTTCATGTTGAGGTTTTAGAAGATCAAGACAATGAAAAAGGTAAAGGACTTGATTGGATGTTTGATCTTGAGGTTTTAACTCCTTCAATGAACTATGTACCTGTTAGAGAAGAAAATCAACCTGTGCACAATGGAGAAGATTTACAATATGTTGTTTATGGAGTTCATATTAGACTACGATGCTATCCCTGATGAAGATCTGTTAGTCCAAAACAAAAAGTCTGAAGTTCCAAAGCAAAGTATTGTTGCTCCACAGCAAAATCTTTGTTGCACCAGAATCCTCATTGTCTGCTGAGGATCAATCTATTCAAGAGGAACTTAATGGATGCTCTTCAAGATGTTTTAGCACATTCTTACACTTGATGAACAAGGAGCTTATGAAGAGGCAAAGAAGAAGAATAAGACTGCAGAGTACTCTCACAGTACTTTGGACAGTACTTTCGAACAAATTACTGCTGCACCAGTTGACAGCACTTTAGAAGATTTGGATGATCCTACCGTGCCTGGATTAGAAGAAACTGATGATGAATTTGAAGAAGAAGGTATTTTCCCAAATTCCAATGAAGGTGCTGATGTTACTAATTTGGAGGATACTTATGGAGTTCCACAGTCTCCAAACTTAAGAATTCATAAGAATCATCATTTTGATCAAATCATTGGTCCTTCTACTTCTGGAGTGATGACTAGACACAAAGCTAAGACTTTCTCTATACCTCACAATGCTTTACTTAGCTTTGTGTATAAACAAAACAGGCTAAATCATATGGACCATCAAACCTGCTTATTTACTTGTTTTATCTCTCAAGAGGAACCCAAGAATATTGCTCAAGCTTTGACTAAAGAAAGCTGGGTTGAAGCTATGCAGGAAGAACTTCTTCAATTTAAACTTCAAGAAGTTTGGGTTTTATGTGATCTTCCAGATAGGAAGAGAGTTATTGGAACCAGATGGGTTTTTAGAGTCAAAAGAGATGAAAGAGGTAATGTTATCAAGAATAAAGCAAGGTTAGTAGCACAAGGCTACAGACAAGAAGAAGGAGTAGATTATGATGAAGTGTTTGCTCCTGTAGCAAGAATAGAAGCTATTAGAATATTTCTTTCTTTTGCTTCTTAAATGGGATTTCAAGTTTACCAGATGGATGTCAAGAGTGCCTTTTTATATGGCAAGATTACAGAGAAAGTTTATGTCAAACAACCTCCTGGTTTTGAAGATCCTAAACATCCAAAAAAAGTCTACAAGGTGGTTAAGGCTCTTTATGGCCTTCATCAGGCACCTAAAGCTTGGTATGAGAGACTCTCTACATTCTTATTGCAACATGGATAGAGAAGGGGAGCTATTGACAAGACTTTGTTTATCAAGAGAGACAAGAAAGATATCATGTTAGTTCAAGTCTATGTTGATGATATCATCTTTGGGGCTACCAAACAGTCCATGGTTAAAGAGTTTGAGCAGCTGATGCAGAAGGAATTTCAAATGAGTTCAATGGGAGAGTTGACTTTCTTTTTGGGACTTCAGGTTAAGCAGTCAAAGGAAGGTATTTTTATCAGTCAAGAAAAGTATGTTACAGACATACTTAAGAAGTTCAATTTTGATGATATTGTCACAATTCTCAATTTCCGGTCATTTCTCAAACTTCATATTCATCATTTCATATCAATTTATACATGGTTTTGCATTTTACATTAAACATTTATTTTCTTATTAAATAAACGTTATCGCGTAAACTTTATTTTGAACAATTGATCCGACACTTCCAAAATTTATCACAATATATTTTTATACTCATATTAAGCTTATAAAAATATTATTATTAGTTTACCCGGTGTTTTAAATTTATTTAGTATATAAATTGTTAAGTTTATATAAATTGCGACGGTTTTCTTAAATTCAACCCGATAAATAATTATTCACTCAAATCTTTCAAGAAATGTATTTTTATAATTTTTATGACCTCAATATATTTTATCTTGACCCTTTAAAAGTTATTTTTATCGTCTACCTAAATGTTTAAATAAATATACAAGTTACTAACAATTCTTAACAAACTACACTTCTATTTATACATACAACAATTAATTACATCAAAACTTAACTAATCTTTCTTTTCTTCCATTGTATGTCGACACACTTGGGTGACTCACCTATGTTTACAAAATATCTCATACACTTAATGTATTATACTAGTAAATATCTCAAACACATACAACTTGTTTTTGCAAAGTGAAAGATCAAACTTCTCTTGTTTTCTCTCTTCCAAAACCGGCAGCCATATGGATCATGGGAGGATCATCCCAAAAATTTTCTAGACAAGATTATTATACACTAGTATCACTCTTTGTATAGGTTTTGAAATAAAAACCTTGGGTGATTAGGATAAACCCTTTTGTTCTATTAACCTCATCAAATTACTTGTAAGCTTTTTATTTTCATCATCATATTTCATATTCATTCTCATATTCATTTCATCATTATTGAGAAAACATGCAAGTCATATGATGTTGTACCACTTTTTCATTGATTTTCAAGAGTTATGATTATATAAGTCATCCTATAATTATTCCATGTTATATATTACTTTTGGTGATGCCTAGGAACCCATGACACCCTAAGAAGGTGTATGGTAGGATTAGAATAGCTTCGGAGTTGATTTGAATGGGTTAGAAAATAGATTTGGCTTGAGAAAAACTCATTAGACACATTTTAAATGGGGTCTGTCCTTATTTTTGAATTCTGGGAAAATCCGACAGTAGGTAAATATTTTGGGCTAGATATTTAGAAAATACTACGAAACGAAAACGTGGCTTTGCCGCTTGAACGGATTAAACGGAGCTAAACTTTCGAAGAAGTTATGAATTTTTCAAGTTTGACGAGGAAAACTATTAATTTCAGAAATTTCAGCATTGAAAATGTCACTCCTTACGAGTCAAAAATGAGTCTTAAGCTTTATAAATGGTGTCGACTTATCAAAAATATATTAGTATACTTTGACACGAATCTAAGGATGTAGATAACTAGAAAGCGGACTTGTAACGATTGAAATTACACGCGAGATAAACCAAGTTGCCGTAACTTTATTCTATTAGCAAAATTAATATATTCTTTATTAAAAACATACTACGGCAACTAAAGGACCATGTTGGTGGACGTTTTTATCAATGATGTAGAACTTTTTATAACGTGATGTCTTCTAGTAAAAGTAAGTTCGCCTAGCATATTTTCCAAAATGTCCAACCGTTTGTTGAGCGGAGTTGTAACGAATAACATATAGTCACTCAAACTTTGCCGAAAACCATCCTTTCAAACTATATTTTTGGACTAAAGTACAATACTTAACCTATACTTTTCTTGGTGATCAAGACCTCTAGGATGGAAACTTAAACACTAAAACTTTGAGATAATGATACAAGCTTCCCAAAACCATTGAGTTCATTTCCTCAACACCTGAGTCGGACGTGCACCATTTTACGACTAGCTTTTCAAGGCCATTTTAGTCACTTTCATGAAAATTTCAACGACATTATTTTACGACGAAAGTTATAATTTCACAATAAATCACTAAATGATTATCCGAGGATATCATTTCGACGTAAATACTTGTAAAGCATTTTATAATACGACGGGATGTCATAAACATATATTTCGACGATAAACTTTATTTTCAAATGTGTACAAGTGGTATGGATATCATATGAGTTTGCATGCACGACATTGTTTCATGACTTATATTAGAGCATATCATTCATATTAGGTTGCGGATAGAGATCGCACCTCATTTCAGTGTATCTACTTTTGTCATCATAAACATTGCACCAGGTGAGTTCGTAGCCCCACTTTTACGAGTTTAATTGTTTTCTAAACTCTTTGGGGGAGATACATGCTCAACTACTTGCTTTTACTTTACATCTATATGAACTTAAATATCTTTTGTTTCACGCTATGTGCGCGTAAGTAGATTATGTCCGAACTAAATTGATCACTATATTATGAACGCTATTATTTGAATCACTTTCCTTGATTTTGAACCCTTCGACATGTATATTTGAGCTCTTTTAAATTGATTCGGACCCTTTGACATATAAGTGAACACTTTGGACTTGATATGAACCTTTTGACATATATTTAAACTCTTTTAACTTGTACAAGGACCCTTTTGATATATTTTAAACTTGTTTGACATGATATTGAACGCTTCGACTATCTTGAACCTTTTGATATTATTCGAGCTCTTTGACTGTTTTGAACTTTTGAACTCAACTTAAATCTTTGAACTTAATTACGAACTTTTGAACGGAACTTTTGAACTTAAGTACAAACTTATGACTTGTTTGAACTTATTGAACCGTACGTGTTATGACCTTGACCTAAAGTCTCCCATGTTCGGAGCATCACTATAAAGTCTCCCATGTTTGGAGCATCACTATAAAGTCTCCTATGTTCGGAGCATCACTATAAAGTCTCCTATGTTCGGAGCATCACTATAAAGTCTCCTTTGTTCGGAGCATCACTATAAAGTCTCCTATGTTCGGAGTATATCTTTGGGAAGAGGCACCCAATATATCTTTGGGAAGAGGCACCCAGTATATCTTTGGGAAGAGGCACCCAATATATCTTTGGGAAGAGGCACCCAGTATATCTTTGGGAAGAGGCACCCAGTATATCTTTGGGAAGGGGCACCCAACATAACTTTGGATAGTGGCACCCAGCATAATTTGGTTTCATCAGAAGCATTACTATAAAGTCTCCCTTGTTGGAGCAGTGCAAAGTCTCCCATGTTCGGAGCATCCCTGAATTATTAATTTATTATATATGTGGTGCTATATTGTGAACTATTATGACCACTTATACTTGACTACTTGATACGCTATATTTTGTGCAATGGGTCGTGAACACACAGGTTGCAAGTTTTGTATGGGCGGAACTTGGAACTGAGTGGATTTGCAATGCCTTTTCTTTGAGAACTCATTTGACCTCGTGTGCTTGAACATAAACTAGACATGTTTTGGCAGTGGGTTGTGAACACACAGGTTGCAAGTTTTGTATGGGCGGAACTTGGAACTGAGTGGATTTACAATGCCTTTGCTTTGTGGACTATTCTAAATGACCAAAACTTTGCCTTTGTTGCATGATCGCTCTTTAAAAGCTTTACTTGTTAAACAAACTCTTTGAACTCACTCAACCATTGTGTTGACACTTTTAGCATGTTTTATCTCAGGTATCTAAGGCATTCACTTCATGGCATGCATGTGGACTTATCATAGAGTCGCAGTGTCGACGCGTCTCACCTATATTTCATGCACTTAATTATCGTTTGATTGTAGCAAACTCATTTTTGGTATATTGAAATATTTTGGGACCTATGTTTTGTAAACTCTGATTATTTTACTTTATCAAACGATATTTTCAAAACGACACTTTAGGTCGTTCAATATAACTGTGATTGTGATGCTATGACAGTCAATCCCCAGGAATTCCATTCCGCTGCAAAACAGGTAATTTGGGGGTGTGACAGATATGAAGACTGTTACTACACCTATTAAATCTATCAATTCATTGGGCAAAGATGAGGATGGACAACCTGTTGAAGTCAAGTTATACAGATCAATGATTGGCTCTCTTATGTATCTCACTGCATCAAGGCCTGATATCATGTTTGCAGTTTGCTTATGTGCAAGATATCAAGTCTCACCAAAGATCTCTCACATGAATGCAGTAAAGAGAATTTCTTATTTGAAGCAACAACCAAAGTTGGGGTTGTGGTATCCAAAAGAGTCACCTTTTCACTTAGAAGCTTTTCAGATAGTGATTATGCAGGTGATAACTATGATAAAAGATCAACCACTGGAGGATGCCAATATCTTGGAAGAAGGTTAGTGTCCTGGCAATGTAAGAAACAAACAATTGCAGCAACATCCTCTACTGAAGCTGAATATGTAGTTGCTGCAAGCTGTTGTGGACAAGTTTTGTGGATGCAGAATCAACTCTTTGACTATGGATTCATTTCAAGAATACTCCTATCAATATTGATAATGAGAGTACCATTTGTATTGTGAAGAATCCAGGTTATCATTCCAAGACCAAGCACATACAGATTAGGCATCACTTTATCAGAGATTGCTATGAGCATAGGCTCATTAATGTGGTTAAGGTCCACACAGATGATAATGTAGCTGACTTACTCACCAAAGGCTTTGATGTTTCAAGATTTAATCACTTGGTGGTGAGCATTGGCATGATTAACTACTGAGCTACATTTAAGGGGAGGACTATTTCGTATTAGTATAGTCCTATGTATTGCTTGAGGGGAGGATATTTATGTATACTTAGTTTTTACAGAAGAATTTGGAAAAGTACTGTTTTTCCTGAAAGTACTGCTTGGAAAGTACTGCATACGTGGAAAGTACTGTTTGTCTTATTAAAGTACTGTTCCAAAGGTAATATTGAGAGGTAATTAATTCTAACGGCAACTTTGGTATTTATGGCTGTGATTTTTTAAATCTCACCTATAAATAACTATTCTTCGATTTTCCCTCTCATATTGATACATTAGAATCTTTTCCATAATTCTCTCATCTTCTTTATATTATTCGGTTATATCTCTTCTGTGCTCACATAATCAACAATGGCTAATCGTCCAATCGTTTCAAAGCACAATATGGTGGCTAATTTAGATAAGAATGAAGCGAATACACTCTTTCATGATATTATTGATTATCTTACTAGCTCGCCAATCAGTTATGCTCTTTTAGTGGAGCCGGATATAATTGAGCCCTGGATTCAAGAATTGGGGTATGCTAGGGATAACATGGAGAATGATGAATATTATGTTCGATCAACAGTTGCTGGAAGAACTGTTAAGATTACTGAAGCCTCCATAAGAGAAGATTTATTGTTCAATGATGTCGATGGGGCTATACGGTTTGATAAGCAGTTGATATGGGATACTTTTCGACATATTGGTTATGAAGGATATTTTGAATGAACAAACATTTCGGAACAACTATTTTGTCCTCATTGGAAAATTTTGGTTCATGTGTTGCTCCATTGCATAAGTGCTAAGAGTACCTCTTGGGAGCAGTTTGGGTCAAATATAGCATCTGCTATAGTTGGGTTAGCTACAGATCGGGTTTTTAACTTCTCAAGGCTAATATTGGATTGAATGCTCTCACATATCTCACATGGATCTACTTGGCTAATGTACCCAAGGTTTATACAGGTTTTCTTGAACAAGCAACTTGCTGATATACCAAAACCTACAAACTTACTGCCTGTTATTGTTCAACAATCAAAGATTTTTACATTTATGGCAAAAAGGAGTGTGTTTATTCAGGGTCAAGATACTCCCTTAACTACTTCTATGATGGAAGTTGTTCAGGCTGTTAGAGCTGATACTGAAGATGATGAAGCTACTGAAGGTACTGCATCTGCATGTACTGCATCTGCAAGTACTGCTTCTCATCAAGCTGCATCAAAAGAAGGTACTGCATCTCCAGAAGGTACTGCTTCCCCAAGTACTGAAGTTCAAGAAGATGTTGCCGTTTCACCTTCTCCATCTCCACAAGGATCTATTCCTGCTTCTCAATCAGAGGAACATTCACCAATTCAAGGAGAGGATTCACATACCATACCTCCTGAAGACATAAATTGGATAATTATGTTTTGACAAGGGAGTTGGTTAAGTTGAAAAAGACTACTGAGGCTCAAGCCAAGCAGATAAAGAAATTGAAACTGAAGTTTAGAAGGCTAAAGACTTTTGTGTGGCCATTAGTTCAAGAATTTCGTATCTGGGTCAAATCAAAGAAGAAGGAGCAAAGAAATTCTAGAAAACACAAACGCCAAAAGGTTCACCAACAATCTTCTGTCTAATTGGGGAGGAATTTAGAAGAATAAAATTTGAAAGAAGATGTTGAGAAGGAGAAAGAACCTGAAGGTACTGAAGAACATGAAAAGTCTGAAGAACAGATCATTCAAGATACTGAAGAGCAAGTTCAAGTTCAAGGTACTGAAGATCAAGGTACTGAACAACAAAGTACTGCTTTTCAACAACAAGGATCCTACAGGCAAACATTGTTAACACCAAGGTTGTTGGATTTTGAAGAGGAAGTTGGTCCTTCAACAACTGTACATGAAGAAGTTGTTGGTCCCTCTACTATTTTACAAGAGGAGGACGCTACACTCAAACCCATCCATTCTGCAAGTGATGATGAGTTCATTGCTACAATTTTAGAAGATTTATCACAACCAAGAGGTGGTGTTACTATTCGAGAAGTGCAAGAAGAAGAACAACAAAGAACTTCTCAACCTGCAATTGATCCTAAAGATAAAGGAAAGGGTGTTCTGGTAGAAACTAAGAAGAAAAAGCTAGGTTGCATCATTGACCCTAGACTATAACTACATCATCATAGCATCTCATCATATCATTATAAGTGCATACTCCTTATACATGCGAACTTATGACTCAACACCAAACATCATATGAGACGATTAGTTCAAGCATTGCATAGTTACTCCTAAATTATACATAGCCTGATCACCTATGTCTAATTCAGGAAGAATCATGCAATGAAGGGAGTAGTAGTCTCATATGTGTAAGCAATTCCGTAATCGAGCCAAATTTTCAAAAGATTTTCTTCACACCACTTGTTTCCAGTTTGATCCGAGTGACAGTTCTTGTTTGATGAGTTGCAAAGATCGAGCTAGAAACAAGTCGTTACCTAAACCGATTTAGCCTAATCGTATGACAGTTCTTGTTTGATGAGTTGTGGGATTAAGTAAAAATCGGTTACCAAAAAGTCTTTTGAAAATTTTGCTCGAGAATGGGAAAGCTTGTCTCATCGAGCCTAATCATAAGAGAGCATGTATTTAGGACGGGGAATGGTCACGATAGCATGAGACCATATTTAGTTGAACGAGGAACCCATATGCATGAGCATTGACATAATCATTTAAACCATACACAAGCATAAACTTTTAGAACTCTTGTCGAGATTCCAACTATTGTATCATCGATTGAATCACGAGGACGTGATTCCGCTGACATGGGAAGAATGTCACAATTCTCAATTTCCGGTCATTTCTCAAACTTCATATTCATCATTTCATATCAATTTATACATGGTTTTGCATTTTACATTAAACATTTATTTTCTTATTAAATAAACGTTATCGCGTAAACTTTATTTTGAACAATTGATCCGACACTTCCAAAATTTATCACAATATATTTTTATACTCATATTAAGCTTATAAAAATATTATTATTAGTTTACCCGGTGTTTTAAATTTATTTAGTATATAAATTGTTAAGTTTATATAAATTGCGACGGTTTTCTTAAATTCAACCCGATAAATAATTATTCACTCAAATCTTTCAAGAAATGTATTTTTATAATTTTTATGACCTCAATATATTTTATCTTGACCCGTGAAAAGTTATTTTTATCTAACGCTACCCTAAATGTTTAAATAAATATACAAGTTACTAATAATTCTTAACAAACTACACTTCTATTTATACATACAAGTAATTAATTACATCAAAACTTAACTAATCTTTCTTTTTCTTCCATACATGTCGACACACTTGGGTGACTCACCTATGTTTACAAAATATCTCATACACTTAATGTATTATACTAGTAAATATCTCAAACACACATACAACTTGTTTTTGCAAAGTGAAAGATCAAACTTCTCTTGTTTTCTCTCTTCCAAAACCGGCAGCCATATGGATCATGGGAGGATCATCCCAAAAATTTTCTAGACAAGATTATTATACACTAGTATCACTCTTTGTATAGGTTTTGAAATAAAAACCTTGGGTGATTAGGATAACCCTTTGTTCTATTAACCTCATCAAATTACTTGTAAGCTTTTTATTTTCATCATCATATTTCATATTCATTCTCATATTCATTTCATCATTATTGAGAAAACATGCAAGTCATATGATGTTGTACCACTTTTTCATTGATTTTCAAGAGTTATGATTATATAAGTCATCCTATAATTATTCCATGTTATATATTACTTTTGGTGATGCCTAGGAACCCATGACACCCTAAGAAGGTGTATGGTAGGATTAGAATAGCTTCGGAGTTGTTTTGAATGGGTTAGAATAGATTTGGCGCGAGAAAAACTCATTTCGACACATTTTAAATAGGGTCTGTCCGTATTTTGAATTCTGGGAAAATCCGACAGTAGGTAAATATTTTTGGGCTAGATATTTAGAAAATACACTTTAAAACGAAAACGTGGCCGCTTGAACGGATTAAAACGGAGCTATAACGAAGAAGTTATGAATTTTTCAAGTTTGACGAGGAAAACTATTACTTTCAGAAATTTCAGCATTGAAAATGTCACTCCTTACGAGTCAAAAATGAGTCTTAAGCTTTATAAATGGTGTCGACTTATCAAAAATATATTAGTATACTTTGACACGAATCTAAGGATGTAGATAACGTAGAAAACGGACTTGTAACGATTAAATTACACGCGATAAACCAAGTTGCCGTAACTTTATTCTATTAGCAAAATTAATATATTCTTTGTTAAAAACATACTACGGCAACTAAAGGACCATGTTGGCGGACGTTTTTATCAATGATGTAGAACTTTTAATAACGTGATGTCTTCTAGTAAAAGTAAGTTCGCCTAGCATATTTTCCAAAATGTCCAACCGTTTGTTGAGCGGAGTTGTAACGAATAACATATAGTCACTCAAACTTTGCCGAAAACCATCCTTTCAAACTATATTTTTGGACTAAAGTACAATACTTAACCTATACTTTTCTTGGTGATCGAGACCTCTAGGATGGAAACTTAAACACTAAAACTTTGAGATAATGATACAAGCTTCCCAAAACCATTGAGTTCATTTCCTAACACTCGACGTGCACCATTTTACGACTAGCTTTTCAAGGCCATTTTAGTCACTTTCATGAAAATTTCAACGACATTATTTTACGACGAAAAGTTATAATTTCACAATAAATCACTAAATGATTATCCGAGGATATCATTTCGACGTAAATACTTGTAAAGCATTTTATAATACGACGGGATGTCATAAACATATATTTCGACGATAAACTTTATTTTCCAAAATGTACAAGTGGTATGGATATCATATGAGTTTGCATGCACGACATTGTTTCATGACTTATATTAGAGCATATCATTCATATTAGGTTGCGGATAGAGATCGCACCTCATTTCAGTGTATCTACTTTTGTCATCATAAACATTGCACCAGGTGAGTTCGTAGCCCCACTTTTACGTGTTTAATTGTTTTCTAAACTCTTTGGGGGAGATACATGCTCAACTACTTGCTTTTACTTTACATCTATATGAACTTAAATATCTTTTGTTTCACGCTATGTGCGCGTAAGTAGATTATGTCCGAACTAAATTGATCACTATATTATGAACGCTATTATTTGAATCACTTTCCTTGATTTTGAACCCTTCGACATGTATATTTGAGCTCTTTTAAATTGATTCGGACCCTTTGACATATAAGTGAACACTTTGGACTTGATATGAACCTTTTGACATATATTTAAACTCTTTTAACTTGTACAAGGACCCTTTTGATATATTTTAAACTTGTTTGACATGATATTGAACGCTTCGACTATCTTGAACCTTTTGATATTATTCGAGCTCTTTGACTGTTTTGAACTTTTGAACTCAACTTAAATCTTTGAACTTAATTACGAACTTTTGAACGGAACTTTTGAACTTAAGTACAAACTTATGACTTGTTTGAACTTATTGAACCGTTCGTGTTATGACCTTGACCTAAAGTCTCCCATGTTCGGAGCATCACTATAAAGTCTCCCATGTTCGGAGCATCACTATAAAGTCTCCTATGTTCGGAGCATCACTATAAAGTCTCCTATGTTCGGAGCATCACTATAAAGTCTCCTTTGTTCGGAGCATCACTATAAAGTCTCCTATGTTCGGAGTATATCTTTGGGAAGAGGCACCCAATATATCTTTGGGAAGAGGCACCCAGTATATCTTTGGGAAGAGGCACCCAGTATATCTTTGGGAAGAGGCACCCAATATATCTTTGGGAAGAGGCACCCAGTATATCTTTGGGAAGAGGCACCCAGTATATCTTTGGGAAGGGGCACCCAACATAACTTTGGGTAGTGGCACCCAGCATAATTTGGTTTCATCAGAAGCATTACTATAAAGTCTCCCTTGATGGAGCAGTGCAAAGTCTCCCATGTTCGGAGCATCCCTGAATTATTAATTTATTATATATGTGGTGCTATATTGTGAACTATTATGACCACTTATACTTGACTACTTGATACGCTATATTTTGTGCAATGGGTCGTGAACATACAGGTTGCAAGTTTTGTATGGGCGGAACTTGGAACTTAGTGGATTTGCAATGCCTTTGCTTTGAGAACTCATTTGACCTCGTGTGCTTGAACATAAACTAGACATGTTTTGGCAGTGGGTTGTGAACACACAGGTTGCAAGTTTTGTATGGGCGGAACTTGGAACTGAGTGGATTTACAATGCCTTTGCTTTGTGGACTATTCTAAATGACCAAAACTTTGCCTTTGTTGCATGATCGCTCTTTAAAAGCTTTACTTGTTAAACAAACTCTTTGAACTCACTCAACCATTGTGTTGACACTTTTAGCATATTTTATCTCAGGTATCTAAGGCATTCACTTCATGGCATGCATGTGGACTTATCATAGAGTCGCGGTGTCGACGCGTCTCACCTATATTTCATGCACTTAATTATCGTTTGATTGTAGCAAACTCATTTTTTGGTATATTGGAAATATTTTGGGACCTATGTTTTGTAAACTCTGATTATTTTACTTTATCAAACGATATTTTCAAAACGACACTTTAGGTCGTTCAATATAACTGTGATTGTGATGCTATGACAGTCAATCCCCAGGAATTCCATTCCGCTGCAAAACAGGTAATTTGGGGGTGTGACAGATATGAAGACTGTTACTACACCTATTAAATCTATCAATTCATTGGGCAAAGATGAGGATGGACAACCTGTTGAAGTCAAGTTATACAGATCAATGATTGGCTCTCTTATGTATCTCACTGCATCAAGGCCTGATATCATGTTTGCAGTTTGGCTATGTGCAAGATATCAAGTCTCACCAAAGATCTCTCACATGAATGCAGTAAAGAGAATCTTCTGTTATTTGAAGCAACAACCAAAGTTGGGGTTGTGGTATCCAAAAGAGTCACCTTTTCACTTAGAAGCTTTTTCAGATAGTGATTATGCAGGTGATAACTATGATAAAAGATCAACCACTGGAGGATGCCAATATCTTGGAAGAAGGTTAGTGTCCTGGCAATGTAAGAAACAAACAATTGCAGCAACATCCTCTACTGAAGCTGAATATGTAGCTGCTGCAAGCTGTTGTGGACAAGTTTTGTGGATGCAGAATCAACTCTTTGACTATGGATTCAATTTCAAGAATACTCCTATCAACATTGATAATGAGAGTACCATTTGTATTGTGAAGAATCCAGTTTATCATTCCAAGACCAAGCACATACAGATTAGGCATCACTTTATCAGAGATTGCTATGAGCATAGGCTCATTAATGTGGTTAAGGTCCACACAGATGATAATGTAGCTGACTTACTCACCAAAGGCTTTGATGTTTCAAGATTTAATCACTTGGTGGTGAGCATTGGCATGATTAACTACTGAGCTACATTTAAGGGGAGGACTATTTCGTATTAGTATAGTCCTGTGTATTGCTTGAGGGGAGGATATTTATGTATACTTAGTTTTTACAGAAGAATTTGGAAAAGTACTGTTTTTCCTGAAAGTACTGCTTGGGAAAGTACTGCATACGTGGATAGTACTGTTTGTCTTATTAAAGTACTGTTCCAACGGTAATATTGAGAGGTAATTAATTCTAACGGCAACTTTGGTATTTATGGCTGTGATTTTTTAAATCTCACCTATAAATAACTATTATTCGATTTTCCCTCTCATATTGATACATTAGAATCTTTTCCATAATTCTCTCATCTTCTTTATATTATTCGGTTATATCTCTTCTGTGCTCACATAATCAACAATGGCTAATCGTCCAATCGTTTCAAAGCACAATATGGTGGCTAATTTAGATAAGAATGAAGCGAATACACTCTTTCATGATATTATTGATTATCTTACTGGCTCGCCAATCAGTTATGCTCTTTTAGTGGAGCCGGATATAATTGAGCCCTGGATTCAAGAAATTTGGGCTAATGCTAGGGATAACATGGAGAATGATGAATATTATGTTCGATCAACAGTTGCTGGAAGAACTGTTAAGATTACTGAAGCCTCCATAAGAGAAGATTTATTGTTCAATGATGTCGATGGGGCTATACGGTTTGATAAGCAGTTGATATGGGATACTTTTCAACATATTGGTTATGAAGGATCTTTGAATGAACAAACATTTTGGAAACAACTATTTTGTCCTCATTGGAAATTTTTGGTTCATGTGTTGCTCATTGCATAGTGCTAAGAGTACCTCTTGGGAGCAGTTTGGGTCAAATATAGCATCTGCTATAGTTGGGTTAGCTACAGATCGGGTTTTTAACTTCTCAAGGCTAATATTGGATGGAATGCTCTCACATATCTCACATGGATCTACTTGGCTAATGTACCCAAGGTTTATACAGGTTTTCTTGAACAAGCAACTTACTGATATACCAAAACCTACAAACTTACTGCCTGTTATTGTTCAACAATCAAAGATTTTTACCTTTATGGCAAAAAGGAGTGTTTTATTCAGGGGTCAAGATACTCCCTTAACTACTTCTATGATGGAAGTTGTTCAGGCTGTTAGAGCTGATACTGAAGATGATGAAGCTACTGAAGGTACTGCATCTGCATGTACTGCATCTGCAAGTACTGCTTCTCATCAAGCTGCATCAAAAGAAGGTACTGCATCTCCAGAAGGTACTG
The DNA here is from genome assembly GCA_910596185.1 of Chrysanthemum makinoi. NCBI lineage: Eukaryota > Viridiplantae > Streptophyta > Magnoliopsida > Asterales > Asteraceae > Chrysanthemum > Chrysanthemum makinoi. Next base: position 175,953,102 of record OU343221.1, on the reverse strand, counting down.
CTTCCCTAAGTACTGAAGTTCAAGAAGATGTTGCCGTTTCACCTTCTCCATCTCCACAAGGATCTATTCCTGCTTCTCAATCAGAGGAACATTCACCAATTCAAGGAGAGGATTCACATACCATACCTCCTGAAGACATAACATTGGATAATTATGTTTTGACAAGGGAGTTGGTTAAGTTGAAAAAGACTACTGAGGCTCAAGCCAAGCAGATAAAGAAATTGAAACTGAAGTTTAGAAGCCTAAAGACTTTTGTGTGGCCATTAGTTCAAGAATTTCGTATCTGGGTCAAATCAAAGAAGAAGGAGCAAAGAAATTCTAGAAAACACAAACGCCAAAAGGTTCACCAACAATCTTCTGTCTAATTGGGGAGGAATTTAGAAGAATAAAATTTGAAAGAAGATGTTGAGAAGGAGAAAGAACCTGAAGGTACTGAAGAACATGAAAAGTCTGAAGAACAGATCATTCAAGATACTGAAGAGCAAGTTCAATTTCAAGGTACTGAAGATCAAGGTACTGAACAACAAAGTACTGCTTTTCAACAACAAGGATCCTACAGGCAAACATTGTTAACACCAAGGTTGTTGGATTTTGAAGAGGAAGCTGGTCCTTCAACAACTGTACAAGAAGAAGTTGTTGGTCCCTCTACTATTTTACAAGAGGAGGACGCTACACTCAAACCCATCCATTCTGCAAGTGATGATGAGTTCATTGCTACAATTTTAGAAGATTTATCACAACCAAGAGGTGGTGTTACTATTCGAGAAGTGCAAGAAGAAGAACAACAAAGAACTTCTCAACCTGCAATTGATCCTAAAGATAAAGGAAAGGGTGTTCTGGTAGAAACTAAGAAGAAAAAGCTAACTTTGGCAGAACTTAGAGCAATTGAAGTTGCTAGGAATGAAGCTGCAGCTAGAAAGTTTCAAGAGGAGTTAAATGCTAAAGATAAAGAAGCTCAGGAAGCTGAAGAAGCTCAAAGTAGAGAAGCAGCTAAGAAGTTACAAGATGAATTAGATGCTGAAGCTACTGAACCATTACAGTCACCTACTCCTGTTAGATATATGCCAAGAAGACCTAATTTAGCTAAAGACAGGAATGCTATGATGGCTTATTTGAAAGGTCGAGGATACAAAGGATTACAGAAGCTGAACTATGTTGATATGAAAAGACTATATGATGCTGAAACAGAGGCTTATAAGAAGGATGTTGCAGGCATCAAGGATTTTAGAGAAGAAGCTAATTGGACTGAAGCAGAAAGGAAGAAGAGTTTAAAAAGAAAAGGAAAACTGATGTTACAGATGTTCAGTTCTCAAAGAAAGAAAAAGTTGAATTAAGATATGAGACTAGGGATGAACTAAGGAATTATCTCAGAGTAGTAGATTTTGATTATTCAAAAGAAGATGTTGACATGAAGATGAACAAATCTCAGATTAGTGCTTTTGAAGTTGTGAAATCTAAAGATGGAGATTATATGATTTTTCATAAAGAAGATGAAAGCTTCAAAGTTTTCAATAGGTTATGGGATTTATTGCATATTATAGATAGAGTAGATCTATTCTATCTATATCATGTGGTGAAAGCTTACTTTGAACATAATCCATTAGAAGGGATTGGTTTAGTTTTACTTGGAGATCTCACAACTGCATGGGAAACTGAAGAAGAGAGCATTGATGATATTTGGAAAAATCAAGAAAATTGGGAAATTGTTTGCTGGAGATTCTTTGAAGAGTCTGGTGTTCATGTTATAGAGCTGGAAAATGGTACAATGATACACATGTTTGTAAATAGAAGATATCCTCTTACTGTCGAACTTATGAGAAGGATGCTAGAACACGGATTGGAAGTAGAAGAGGATAATGAAACTGCATGCATGGTCATCAACTTGTTTATCAACTGGACTACCATTGCTGAAGATGATGAACAAACTGGTATGAATTTCATTGAATAAATTATTTTTGATAAATCAGTACTTTATTCAAAGTACTGCTGATCAAACAGTACTTTCATCAAAGTATTGCTTGCAGCTTTTACACCAGTTAAGTGATTCTTGAAAGAAACCTTTTTGTTAAGTAACAAATATTTTGAAACAAAGGTTAAATGAAATAAATGGTTTTTGTAATGGCAACATCAATAGGTCATCAATCCACCATGGCTACAAAAGGATTGGCTAATCCATGAGCAAACGGCTATGGTAAAGATATTTCAAATCCGTTTTTAGTTGACAACTTGCTAATAAGTTGTATGGTAATCAACTCACCATATCTGTTAAAGTGAAGAGTTGGCTAGCACACAAGAAAATGGCTTGTGGTAAAGGCTGTGGAAAAACCATTATTGGTAATTAGTTCACCATTAGAGAGAAGAACTAACTAGTCCAGAAGGGTACATCTTTTGGTAAAGACAATTCAAATCTGTTGATAGCTGATGATTTGCTAAAAATCATATGGTTATCAATGTACCATGGTTTTACACACCAAAACATTTGGCTACTCCAGAGATAATGGCTTTGGTAAAGAGATCTAAATCCATTAAATTTTCAATGATTCACCTCTCACAGGAGTTAACACACCTGGAAGTGATGAGAATAGTATGTGATGTGGGCCCAAGTGTTGATGAACAGGCCATGATGTTTCTAGAGGCCCAAGATCGTGTGACAAAAGGGGCCTCACTAAAATGGGCATAACTTGGGCTACGGGGCTCCGTTTTAGGCGAATTACCAGTCAAATCGAAGCTTGGAACGAGGGCTACGGGGCTCCGTTTTAGGCGAATTACCAGTCAAATCGGTTTCCGGAACTTTCGAGCCCCGAAACACTCTATTTTATGAGTTATTTGCATTTTAGTGTTTTTTTGGGTTTTTTTGGACTTGTTTGGTAATAACTTCAGCCCGTTGTCTTTAGGCCCGTTTCTGTTTTGTAGTCCTATTTAAGACTCCTTTGTAATGTGGAAAATTAGTTTATGAAATACCAAAATCTATTTTTGCAGCTTTGCTAAGAATTCCCTATAATCGGCATTCGGGTGAATCAACGATTATTGGTAGGATCGTTCTGGTATTCGGTGAATCAAAAGTCCGATTTTGTTATGTTATTTAGTCTACACAGTATGCAACTTAAAGAATAAAGTACAAATTGTCATATGTTGCTGTGTTGCTGAAAAGATGGAGCTTGCTGGATGCTGCTGTGAAAGAATAATTCTAGAGATACTTTGACAAAGCACAGAAACTAAAGAGATACAATCCAAGACTAGAAACAATCTGTCCTTAAAAGATGAAGCTGTTAAAGATACATTCACAAAGGAACTTGAAGTCAAGCAAGTAGAATTCAAGTTAGGGGAGGATTGTTGGGATATGAAAGTACTGAAGATATGAAAGTACTATAAGCTGCAAAGTACTGGAAAAAGTCAAAAAGTCAAAGTACTGCTAAAGATAAAGTCAAAGTACTGCACAATGAAGTCAAAGTACAACAAGAACAAAGAACTGTTATATTCGTTTATGGAAAGTATTGTAATTCTAGAATATTCTGTATTAGATTACTTGTCGTACAAGGATACAATTTGTAAAATGACTAGGATATCCTTGAGCCTATAAAAAGACTCCTAGATTAGCATTAGAGGTACGAAGTCTATGAGTTTTAGAGTTTACGAATTCACAAGTTGTTTAGAGTTTTAGAGAGAAGTTCGATAATCTTAGAGTTGTTTAGTGTATCTGCATAATAAGCAGATTTAGAGTTAATAATAAAAGTTATTCTTCTTAGCTTTGTTAAGTAAATTCCGCGTACTTGATAAACATTGCTCAGTGTTTCTTTGTTAATAACTTAGGATTTATCCGAGGTTGTTAAACCTTAACAAGCTAGTTAAGTTAGTTTGATTAAAGTATATCGATCCAACATAAGACTTCTCTACTCGTGTATACTCCTCTCAGCTAACTCTTTACCGACCCCATTATCATTCTGACGGCTTTTTGTAGTGACTACTGATGGAGAAAACTCAATATGATGAACTTGAGACTGAAGTAGTATAACCCGAACTTGTGACTTAAACTTGCACTATTGTCAGACGAAGAACCCTTTTTCTTAACTCCATCGAAAAAAAGGTAAACTTAAAGTTTCTCAAATTATCCACACCTTAGTGTGACACTTGAGCACAACAACGTAACTCCTTAAAAGTGATAGTTATAAGTTGTGAGCACAACAACGAAACTCCTTACATCAGTTTAAAAGATAACTCAAGTCTTAGTCATTCGAAACGGTTTAAAGCTCGAACAAGGATCTCGAAGAATCATGCATCCAACCAACCCCGATATCTTTAGATACTAAGTACACGCACCCGTGATATCCCACTTCAACCTCAAATAAATAATAGTGAATTCACGCCGTAGTCACATCTTACGGTTACATGCTCAAAACTAGCCTTTCATTAACGGTTTAAATTGAATTTGATAATGGTTTCTCGATCTTGTCAAAAATTGTATCCTCTCGTGAAAATTTTGTAGCACCAAAATACCTCTCTTTAATTTATAACAAAAAATTTGTATCCAAAATTTTTATATCATAAAAAATTCGGATGATAAACTTGTGTCACTAGTACAGTCAAAATTAAAGTAACCATCCTCAATCAAAACTATTCGTTCAGCCCAATATCCATAAGTGAAAATGAGCAGCCCAAAACTACATAGGCTCAGCCCATGTATTGAAATACTGATAACCAACCGGGTTATAAGAGCTCACATCACTTTATTTACCCTAAACCTAAAATAACGTTCACAATATTTATCCGCCTACCACATATCTGCTTACTCCAAACGCATCAAAGTAAAAAGAAAAAAACCACATAGGTCTCATCTCATCATCAACTACCATCAAGACACATCTTTTAAAGGTTCAACTCGAATCAATTAGCCACGAAGACGATTTTAACTTCATGATCTTGAAATAAGGTCACGGGTAGGTTCAATTGTTTGTTCTGGTTTGAACGAATTAAAGAAAAGTTTGTAACATAATTGTTATAAAACTTTCTTTTACATTCGGATAAAAGATTAATAAGCATCGATGATGATAAACACCTTTTGGTTTTTGATTTTGTTCGAAACATTAATATACCAAAGAGGTGTAATCTGAGATCTAGTTAAGTTTTTACATTTACTGTTAGAGTCTTGATGGAGATAAGAGTATAATATATGGAGGATGGGATTTTGATTGTGTCGGAGATGGTTATAGGGTTTGGTCGAGGTTGATATTGGATTAGGGATTGTTGGTCATGGTTTGGCTGTGATGTAGTTTTTAACATCAGGTCTTTCTTATTGAGTCATGACTAGTGATGTTGATAATAAACTAAAGTCACAGTTTGGTATTTGGTTTGTGGTCGTGGTTTAGTCGGAGTCTTCTTTCTTCATCTCGTTTTTCTGTCCTTATGAGTAAAGATAGTTATGCGTAAACATTTGAAGGGTCTTAAGAGTAAACTCACCCTTACGCGAAAACCAGGTCTTACGCGTAAAGCTTATGCGTCAGACCTTATGCGTAAGGCTAATGCGTAAGCCTTATACTTATGCGTAAAAACCTTACACGTAATAGTTCTTACGCATAACTTCACAGTTATGCTTAAATATCTCTGAAGAGGCTCCTTAGGCGTAAAACTAGGGTTTTGACCCATGTTGACTTTTTTCGGTGATGTTTTCCGACCAATTTACTGTACAGATTCTTAAAACCCAGAAAGATGGTATAAAAAACCATACTTTTTTGACCCATTAGACCACTAAAAATGACCAGTTGACCAGATGACTTTCACGAGATGGACAAAAAAATTATACGAGTAAAAAAAACTGAATAAAAAGCTGTTGAGACAAAAACAGTTTTATGACAATTCATCTTTACCAATATAACTTTTCACAATTAAAATACAAGTAAACTTGTAAAAATCTGTTGAAAACTAGAAAACATATGTGAAAGGTTGAAACTTTGTTAAAAACAGATTTTACAAGATCGAATTTAGACAAGATACATCACTAAAAATCAACCAATAATACAAAACCGACCTTGCTCTTGATACCAATGTTAGGTCACTAGTTTTACAACACAAGCATCAAGAGAAGAAATATAGAAGAAAGATTGGTTGAACAACGCACACACAAACACTACGCGTAAGATTATTAAATCGGTTATGCGTGAGGTAGTGAAAGAGAAATGAATTGAAAAACCAACCCTCAAGTGAGGGTTATACAAGAGTATTTATAGGAGGGAAGCTAGGGCAACACTCCTAGTTCCCATCCTTTTCCTTATTGGGCTAGGCCTAGGCTTATGGGCCTTCTACATAAGCCTAAGGCTAATAACAAACATAAAGGCCATAATTAAGCTAACTATTACATATGAATCACTAACACTTGATTTAGGTTTAGGAGTGATTCCAACAAGTGGTCTAGCATAACTCAACTGTATTTTAGTCCAATTTTTAAAGTTTTTGACAGTCCTTGGCATTTTGAAAGCAGTTTTATCATCGCCAATCTTTAACCAAACCAATCCTTCCTTCTCGTTTTTATCAAGCCCGGATATTTCTTTAAAGGGTTTTTTGAAAATCACCCAGTCAGCCCGTCTGCCACGAATTCGCTAACATCATCCAAAACCACAAAGTCGACTAGAAACGAGTGTGTTCGTGCAAAAACTCGTATGTTTGTTGCAATCCCGAGGAAGTTGTTTCCTTTGTAATCAAGCTCCTTTACCATAAGCTGGTTGTAGCATTCCTTAGAGATAATATTGACGGGGGAATATGGGTCGATAAATGGGTGAAAGTCAATGAACCCAATTTTGCATGAGATCTTCAGATAGTGGGGATTCCTATGATGGATTCGTGTCCCCATCTCATAAAATAGGTTGGTCCGATTGCAAGGTGTTTTTTCAGGGTTGTCTTGCCAATGGGTCATCTCGACATCATAGAGGGTCTTCAGCACTTAATCCTAAGTTATCTTCTTCCTTAAAATTTACGAAAACATCAAAATCCTTCCCCGAGTCAACCTCTCCAGGATCCGGGGGGTCGCTAATTTTTTTTCAAGGGCTTCACCAAAATCCCCCACTGGTTCAATTGCACAAACCTTCTCTGGGGTAGACAAATGTTCATTAGGTCCGAATGTGGCGATCTCTCCATTAGCTTCCAAAGTCAATTTTTCGGCAAAGACATCCACTTTAGTGTGAGCAGTAGCGAGCATGGGTCTTCCTAAAATGACAGTTATCCTGTTGTCTTTCGGAATATCAAGAATCACAAAATCTTCTGGGAAAAGGAATCTCTTTATCTTCACTAATACATTTTAAACAATTCCTAATGGCGATTGCATGGATCGATCGGCCCTTTCAATTTTCATCTTGGCCGGTTTTAAGTTGCCAATTCCCATACGCAAAAACATCGAACGAGGCATTATACTGATACTAGCTCCAAGATCTGCCAGCGCGTTACACATGTTCAGGCTTTCGATATAGCCAGGGAGAGTAAAACATCCTGGATCTTTTTCCTTTTGTGGTAGCTCGTTCCTCAAAATCGCTGAGCATCTTTCGTTGAGGCGAATAGTCTCATCATAACTTAATTCCCGCGTAGTATCATTAGCATCATTGGGAGGATTTATCAGCAGAGTTTGGTCCAAAAGTGATTGTTTCTCCATGCTGATCCATCGCTTAACCTTTTCTGAAAAGGTCAAAGATTCTTCGAGGATAGTTTTTACAGTGTGGACAACTTCTTCCTCCGAGCTAGGTAATCAGAGATGGCTTCTGAACATGAACTAACACTTTTCTCTAATCTGTTTATCCTATCATCGTGAATTTTAAGAAGAGACTGTATGATCCACGAATCCTTTCATCATCTTTTCAATCCTATCGTTGCGCTCTCTTGATTCTTTGATGTGGTCGAGAATCTTTTTCTCAATATTGTTCCCGGAATCGGTCTCAAATACAATTTTAACTTTTTCAACCGTACATGCTTCAGCTTCTCTTTCCAATCTCCGTTTTTCAAAAATTTCTCCGTAATTGTATTCTTGCTTTGTTATAGTCTTCATTACCTTATGATCGAAGTTATCTCTCGGTCCGTATCCAGTATCCATGTGCCACTTGTAGCAATGCTCAAAAATCCGCTGAATACATTCCAAGGCCTGATCAGGAGTCATGCTAGTAATAGGTCTTGGTGAATCAAGGAGTTCTCGTGGTTGCGCATTAATCCCCCGATAGAAAACGTATACGATCTGATGTTTGTTTAAATCATGAGTAGGGTAACGATAGAGAAGCTCATTGAATCTTTCCCACGCTTGGTACAACGTTTCTTCTCCAATCTGCATGAATTGATAGATTTTCCCAAGAAGCCTAGCCATTTTAGAAAGAGGGAAAAATTGCTGGACGAACTCCTTTCTTAGTTTTCCCCATGCTTCTTTACTTTCACTAGGAAGTATGTTATACCATCTTTTTGCTGTTCCAGTGAGAGTCATAAGAAAAATCCTTGCAATGACTAGGTAACTAGGAGTACCCCTGACGTTGAAAAGGGAGGATAAGTGGAGAACTTCATCTATGTGATCCTGAACGTCCTCATCTTTGTCTCCAGAAAACTTAAGCTCATGTAACTCTCGAATAATATGATCTGGGATGGAGTATTTTTCGGTAAGAGAATCCTTAGTGAAGCTTCGTTGGCAGTTATCGTTTGGTCGGTCCAAATACTGCTCCATGGTAAGGTCATTGATACTATTTTCATTGATGACCTCTGGTTCTGTGTCCGACTGGTCTGATTCGTAGAATGAGAAGATGTTGTGAATAGGAACCGGAGAATAGATCATCTTTTTCCGAAATTGCTTCTCCGGGTCAATAAATGGGGTAGCCAGAAAGGGCCTAGAGCTGCGAGTCTTGTATCCTGACATTATCAGAAAGAAAATTAAAAACAGACTTAATATGAAATCCTAAAATAGCTCCCCGGCAGCGGCGCCCAAAAATGATGCAGGTTTTACTGACAAGGTCTTAATATTTATAGTGTCTCGCTATACCTATGGTCTACCCTAATGCACTAACGGGCAGTGTACCCGGTCGTGTGTAGTGTAGTTGTTAGGTCACTAGTTTTACAACACAAGCATCAAGAGAAGAAATAGAGAAGAAAGATTGGTTGAACAACGCACACCCAAACACTACGCGTAAGATTATTAAACCGGTTATGCGTGAGGTAGTGAAGAGAAAGAAATGAATTGAACTGACCAACCCTCGAGTGAGGGTTATACAAGTATTTATAGGAGAAGCTAGGAGCAACACTCCTAGTTCATCCTTTTCCTTATTGGGCTAGGCCCTGGAAGCATGGGGCCTTCTACATAAGGCTAAGGCTAATATAATTAAGCTAATTCTTACATATATGAATCACTAACACCTGATTTAGGTTTAGGAGTGATTCAACAATATCCTAAAGTGTTGGTGATGAATGAATGAGCGGTGAAAGCGTTGATGTAATATTAGCTTGGCGTCTGACATTCTTCTCTTGTGAAGGTTGTCTTGATTTGAACAATCTCAGTGTAGAGAAATTGTTTCTTTAAGCGGATTCTGCTTTGGCGTCATCTTTATCTTTGTTCTTTGATCATTGTTCTTTTTGTGAAGGTGATAGTATGTTGTTGTTGTGCATCAAGTACGCACCAATGTAGCCCATTTCTTTCAAGTGTCTCAAGTCATTCTTGGCTTGGCTCTTTGGCGTTGGATTTGATGATGAAGTCTTTAACTTTGTAGATTCTTTTTGGCGAAGAATCCATTTTGTGTTGGTTTAGTTAGAACTTCCATTAGTGATGATGTTGTCATGAGCAGTGAAGAATCGCGATCGTTAAAACTCCAGAGCTTCCATAAGAGGAAACACATTTGAAAAGTATAATAGCGGATACTGGCACTTACAAGTTTGAACTTGAGGTATTAACGGCATAGTGTGAAAACACAACTCTAATTCACAAAGCGTTCTACGGGCGGAGTCCCACAAGTGAGATAACCACGATGCCGAAGTACATCACGGTTGAATGAGGTACGAAGCATCGCATCGCCTCTGACGTGAACCGTTTGAGACACTAGCGTAATCCACGGAGTTACGAAGTGTGTGACATCTTTGTCGGGGCGTTTGATGATGTTGACCCGGCGGGAGTTTCCATTCAATCAAGGGATCAGGTATGAACCTCTCATAAATGTTCTCGGCAGATTGCTAAGATCTTGAAGGACTCGATAGCATACCCGATGTTCTTATTGTTGAACATCAAGTGATGAAATGTCAAGTGTACCTAAAAGATCTTTTGATGAATCTCGTGGCTCTAGACTCAATAGTGCGTTTTGGTTTTCCTGAGCGGAGACTAGGAGAGGGTCTCCTTCTTCAATACTAGCAATCTCAAAAAAGAATAGATTATAAAGGTTCCCTTTGTGAGAATGAAACAAGCCATTGAGAGACTTGAGTGGCTAGAAGGTTTAGTGCATGCGTGCTGGGTCCATGGCGACTTTTAATCTTACAATACCGGTGTCATCTGACAACCGGTATGAATTGAACCGCGGTGTCGCCCTAAGTTGAATAATAATTGGAGGGCTATTTCTTTTTTCTTTGCAATTTCTTTTAATTTTCAACTCCTTCTTTCTCCGATTCTCATTTTCTCCTTTTTATAATCATACCTAAGGACTTCTAATTATTGGTAGTGTCCTTGGGTAGATCCCTCCACTCTGGCGGATCATAGGTTATTCTAACCTTAATCACCTTATAACTCCATTGCCATAAAACCATTTTCAAGAAAAATCTCTCATATATTTGTGAGAATCATTTTGAACCACTTTTGAGAGTTTTATCAATTAGCATAATACTCCCCTCCACACGTGCTTAAGTGTTAACGAAATCGCGGTGTGAGAGAAGCGCGCACTTGATTATTTCAAGATGAAGCGGTCCCGCGAGACCAGTTACGTTGAATACAAGAGTTACATTGTGTTTTGGGTGACAACTAGCTCTAATAACTATCTTGAAAGTGGACAAACCCTCGAACAAACCGTCAAGATCATGTCTACCAAGAGTTTCACGAATGGTACATTCTACTCAGACAAGTCCTTTGCGAGACATGTTTTACATCACTAGCGAACTAGCTTGATTATTGCGTCGGACAAATCTTTTCGAGGTTATGATTAAGATCCAGTCAATTCGTTGGTTAAGTCTATAAGCACAAAGATTCATTTAGGTTACACAACATATTTCTTATCACATAATTTTCACCCCCAAAAATGGCATATTAAATGTATTTTTGAAAAGTTGAAATGAATATGACCATTTAGAGTGTTCGGAAGATGACCCTTGTGAACAATTTGTGAACAAAGTTTTAGAGTCAATCTCCCCCTCAACAAGTGATATAAGCGGTTGAGGTTTTGAAAATCATAAGGAAAGTACTTGTCCTTTTGAGCAAAACGAAAGAAAAGGTTTGATAGGTTTTACTCAAAAGTAAGAAGCTTTCGCTCCTTTTTATAGGATTGTGGCAGAAGTACCACAGAGTCCTTTATTTACAAACGGGTTACTTTATGTGTGCACAAGCCATAGACATATAAAACATCACACATCCAAAATATTATGAAATAGAGACAGTTCAAGGCGGGAAGTCCATCAATGTTTCCGGGAATGCGGGTTTGGCGTGTGACAAGAAGCAATCTACAGGGGCGACCGCCTAAGCTTTCCGGTGTTACAGGCGATCCTTGATACAACCTTTCATCAATCATGGTTGTAGAAAACTAGAAGGGGGGTTGAATAGTTTACCAATTAAAATCTTGTTTTGAAACTTATTGAAAAGATCAATTGATATTGATCTTAGATATGTTAATGAAATATGCAAGCTATATGTAAAGAGTAAAAGAAATGATCAAACCACAACAAGTTGTTTATAGTGGTTAGGTCTACAAGGACTCTTTTTCCTTGCCCTACTCTCTCCTCGAGTCTCACACTCGAGTTTATTCACTAGTAACAAGCTCCTTTCACCGGCGGAGAAAACCTTTACACTTCGCTTACACTATTGCCGACACTAAGCTAGATGTCGAGTTCTTTCCAAGGGTACAAATACTCCCACACACAATGTATTTTGAGGGCTAAAATACTAACCACTCACACTCACAAGATGGTTTAATATAACAATGAAGTATGAATCAACGCTAGATCATACAACACTAAACAAACAAGACAACCCGTTTGAAGCTTGAATGTGACTTGATCTTCTTTGCTACAAAAGAGATCACTAATATGATATAAAACTGAGTTAGAGAGGTTGAGAGATATGTAAGAGTATGATGGAAGGGATAAAAACTACTGGCTTGGCATTGCTTTTATAGCCAAAATGACAGACTCCAGAATCGGACTCTGGAACCGGGTTTCCTGGGTGTACCAATTTAGTACCGTGATGTGACCAAGATATCAAATCTTTGCTAAAGTCAAACTCTCATTGGGAGATTGTGCAAGATATGAAGAGTACAAATCCACACAAAATATCTAATGAAATCTTCCATGATTTCCATGATGCATCACATGATGTCATATGTTGTATTTCTATTTTAAGAAATATGCAAGTACTTAAGTAGTGTTTGGTTTGAGTAACACATTCTAAAACTACTATCATACATAATGATTAGAGTCATATCAAGATGTTATTAATCATAAATGTAAATGCTTGAATGATGAATATATTGTTTGATAAAAAGATTGTTTTAATATCTATTAAACTTGACAAGCTTTAAGCTTTTATACAAATTAAATTTACTTTTGTCGTTAACAAAACTTAGGTAAAGATCAAAAATATAAATATTTAATGTGATATTTGTATTAACAATCTCCATTTTTGTTGAGGACAAATATAAATTTTATTTTTATAAAAGATACAAAGTTTGTGCAAGAGTTATAAAAATATTAGTTTTAGAAGTTGAAAAGAGAATGATAATGCAAGTGTATGATGTTTGACTATTTATGAAAGTCATAGTATTCACTAGTTGATGCATGATGTTGACTTTTACAGAAAGTCAAAGTATGCGATTGACTTTTAAGAAAAGTCAAAATATAATCAAGTTCTATATTTTCTCCCCTTTTTGTCTCAACAAAAAGAAGAGGCGATGCGGAATGTAATGAGCCCGTGCCATTATCTCCCCCTTGATCAAAGCTCCCCCCAAATTGGGTGCTTAATTGGAAGATACATGGATTGTGAAAATAAAAGCTACAAAAAAATGTTTGTAATAATGATCATTTACAAGCATTTCCAAATACTATAGCTCAACACTAAAAAAAACAATATTCATTAGTTAAAATTTTCATGAATAAAGATCATGAAATGGGAACACAATGATGTGTTTTAGTACAAGAAAAAAAATTATCCTAAGAAGAGAAAACTAGAAATGCTAAACTACAACCATCCTAATTTGATGGTGGATGAGAAAGAGCGTTGAGCGCTCATTTCCAGGATGATTGAGGATGAACCTCATTTCTTCTTGAAAGTCAAGGACCATAACCCATGTCCTATCAACGGTTTGGGCCGTTTGCTCACAAGTTGAGCAACCATGCCTAGGGGGGTAGTATGTTTGGGGAGGTTGTGGTGGTGGAATGGTAGATGTATGTGTGATGGTGGAAATGTTTGGGGTGGTCATGATGGAAGCAAGCAAAGCACTTTGCATTTGCATTGTCTCACTCCAGTGAGAGTCCACCATGCCTTTGAATTGGTGGAGGTTGTGGAGTTCCGTTTGAATCTCGTCTCTAGTGGGATTGGCATCCCACATACACTCCTCAATGTCCTCAAGATGAGGGAACATTGATGTGGGGAAGTGATCTCCATACAAAGGACCATGAATGTCTTTGTGAATGGGGTGGAAGAGAAGAGGTTTAGGCCCTAATGGGGCGTTTGGGTCAAGGGATGACCGAGGTGACTTATGAGCCATCCGCTCAATTGAGCCAAAGGATGGCAATGGTGGTGGATGATTTGGCCTAGGAGGCAAGTCATCCAAGTCCTCCAAGAAAGGATTCGGGGAGGTTGGTGGAGTGGAAAACAACTTGATGAGTGCTTATTCACTCATCATTTTTACCCATCTAAGACCACAAAAACGTCTAAAAACACGGAAATATAACCAATTATTCTGCAGATATCCTTGGAATGTGTTTTTATGTATTTCAGGTACTAAGGATAAAAAACAGGGCCAAAACGGACAGAAATGAGCTCGGATTGGAAAACGTGCTTTAAAGACGAAGCCGGAAGCGGATTTTCTACACTTTCAGAGCCCGTGATACACATTTGGGAGTGAGCTTGGGGAATCAGACGGAAAACCTAACCCTAAACCTAAATCACCATTTTACCCTTTTTGCAAAATCAAAAACTATTTTTTTTAAAACCTCATTTTTATTTTACAACAATTATTTTTTTAAACCAATTTTATTAAAAGTATTTTCTTTCAAAAAAAAAAAAAAAAATGAGTTTTAATCAAAAAAAAAAAAAAATACATTTTAAAACCTTTTAAACAAAGGTTTACTTAAACCTTTAACTATTTTTGCCCCCCCCCCCCCCACTTAACACTTGAACCCCCTTTCTTATAACTTTTTGAACCCTCCTGTTCCCCATTTAACCCAAAACAGAACCAATCTCACCCAGATACCCTGCTCCAATTTTGCCCGCCAAAACCCTAAACCCCACATCCTTGTCTTCTTCCCCACAAGTCTCTCTCAACCCACTGATTCCCACACTCAGGTCTCCCCCACACCCACATGGTCAAATGCCATGTTGGCAATCCCATAAACTCCCATTGGAGCTCTTAAAGTGGACGGCTCAGATGCTCACCTTGGTGCCCAAGATCATTTGGATGGTTGAGATTGAAGCTAAAGAAGCACAAGATGTCCATTTCTCTGTTTTATCTCTGTGAACAAACACATAAGCTGCAACCAAGACCTAAGCCTTTAGTATAAATAGTAACCTTGTAGCCATGTATAAGGCAGTAGGAGTTTAGTTTTAAAATAGTTTTTAGTTTTATTTCAATTGTAACTTGTTTTTTTAAATTAATGAAAGTTTTTTTTTCTGTTCTTTTACTTTTGCTTATTTAGCAAATAAGCATTTTAGTGCTTATTTGTTCTTTACCTATCATTAATTGTTTTTAAGTTGCAATCCAAGTTCTAAAGTAGTTTTAAAAAGAAAAGCCGAGTTGGTTTTAAAAAGTTCAGTTTTCCAAAGTTAACACCCCATTCAAAGGGTGTTTGGTTCATGCTTATTTTCGTCCAAAACTTTCTTTTTACCCGCTTTTGACTTTATAAGTCAAAGTCTAAGTAAGGATTTCAAGTGAGTATCATTGTTTTTAAACTGTTTTAGTAAGCTTTGTGAAGTTTGGTTAACTAACTAAAAAAAAATATTTCTGTCCTACTCATTAGAACAGCAGTCATAGGCTGCTGTTCATGAGCCTCTTTAATAGCTTAATTGATGTCCAAAATTTGCAAAGTCTATTTTTCTTGCAACCTCACATATCCATTTCATCATAATAGTAGTTTATTTGCACCTAGTATTACTTTAGCTTAGTTAATTTGCTCATTAAAAATCTGTTTTTACTCATATCAGTTAACTGTTTCAGCAGCCATCATGTCCAAGTAGCTTCACTTTTTGATTTTTAATTTGCTTATTATTAAGCCTTAGATTCTGAATTTTGGTATGCATAGTATTGAGTAGGTTGGCTAGTTAATAGTGATTTTTATAATTTTTAGTTGTAGCTTTTTAGTAGCTTAATGTGCCCTTGAAATAGCCCCCATGAACCTGTGTTGCTATCCCATATCAGCAGCCTAAGGACCCCTTAGTTTTAGCTCATTATCAGGTTCATTTAGCTTATTTAGGACATTTTAGTGCTTATTAGATAGAGTAGGCTAGGATAGTTTGTAGTTTGCTTATTAGTGCTTATTTAGATTTGGTAGAATAGCTTATTATCTCATTGAATGCTCATTTTACATTTTAACTTAGAACCTCAAAACTGCTTATTGTTCCCCTTTATTTTGCTTATTCCTAGTGACATTAGCTTATTATTGTTCCCTTATATATGCTTTAGCTTAATCCTTCTCACTAAACTGCTTATTGATGCCTGTTATGTTTAAAATCTGATAAAAGGGGTGAGTTTGTTAACTGTTGAAATAAGCAGCCAACTGCTTATTCTTCTAGTTTGATAAGAAAAGTTTTACAAAAGTTGTTATTTCAAGTCTCTTGTTAATTTTCAAAAGAAAAATTCAAAAAAATGTTTGAAAAAAACGCATGCATTGCTGGGATTTGATCTCTGCCACCCACTCACCACACACGCTCATCACCAACTGCCCTAGGGTCTTTTTCAGAATTATTCTTGCACTATTAGTCTTTTATATACAAAATCAGTTTTAGTATTTTCAACTTATTTGGCTTATTAAGTGCTGATTTCAAAAGCGATAGGGTATTTTTATATTTTTCCTAGATCCAGCAACACTTAAAGTATTTTCTATGAAATTTTCAGATTTTTCCAAACTAGTTTAGTATATTTTATAATTTAATTAGATTAAATTAGTTTTTAATTCATAATAAATAATTTAAAAGTCAAAAAATAAGGCACTTTTCTAAAATTATTTTTAGTCGTTTAGAACGTAGGAAAATTAATTTCATATCCGTAGGCCTTGAATTGCATTATTTTCACTTTTGGAGCTCGGGATTAGCCCGGGTTTTCACGTTTTTGCATATTAGCACCCTAGGACTTAATTTAGCTTAGTTTTATTGTTCCGTATGCTTAGTAGTAGTTAGTTTGTTATTTATTAGGTTTCCCTTGCCTTAATTACTTTCCCGTTAATTAATTCGTAGATAACGTAATTCAAAACAATCAAATCTCGAACAATTCAAGCATTTTAATAACAAACCTCAAACGACATCCTCAATTTTTTACACCTCGTTAGGACACATTAGGTAACCACTTACCCGGTATCACTTATATCACATTCGTGAGTTTTGGCACGTTAACCCTTTTCCTAAAAGGTTGATTTGTCGATTCTCGCGTATATCGTATATTTGGTATATTTACTTACTACTGAATCACAACTCCATGGGAATGAGAGTTGGAGACCTTGGTGAAGGTGGTGAAGGTGTTTTGGATGTTTGGATGGGTGCCGGTGGAGGTGAAGTTGGTGTTTTTGTTGGTGGTGGAGTGGTGATCACAATGTGTGATTGAGTAGGTGTGGCTAAGGTAAGGTTTGTATCATCTCGGATGGGAGATGAGATTGTGAGTGGAGAAGACTCGGTTGAGGAGCTAAGGTTAATGAAGCAACAAGGCCTCACACTAATTCTAGCGGTCTTCTTGCAAGGTTTTGGAGATGATTTTGTCATTTTGACTTTGGTTTTCTTTGCTAGATGATAGTAAGAATGAAGAAGGTGTGAGGATGATCATGGTAAAACCTCTCAATTTATAGAGGTGAAAAATCATGGAGAAATGTGTTTGATTTGATGTTAAACCATTGAAGAGATGAGGTTCCTAATGATTTGGAAGTGGGTTGAATGCTAGTCATATCACCCAAGAAAAGCCATTCAAGAGATGGATGAAGAAGAAAGATTTGCAATAATAAATGTGTTCTAGTGAGTGGAATTTCCTAATATTCAGATCACCCACGGATTTGAAGGTACCAAAAATTTGGTTCCTTCCTTTATGCAAAAGGGCTCATTGGGTGGATTTTTCTTTGGAATTTTGGTGGGAAATGGATTTCTTACATATCTAAGTGAATTATACTAGTTCTAATAAGAGTATAAGAAATTTAGGATTGACTTATAAGCATTGGATGGTAGTTTGGAATCACGAAATAGTCGAAATTCAAAAAGTTACCAAGGATCCACGCAAAAATCTTACAGCGGCCGAACCCTAAAAGGGTGCCGTCTGGTCCGCCTGCAGTACTTCGGTATTGCCATTTTACATAACGGACGGTACCAAAATTATGGTGCCGTCTGATCCGTGGAGTGCAGAAATATGGACAGAGTATGTTTTTAGGTGTCGGGGACATTCCGAAACCTAAATTCTTCTTAAAACATGTGATACTAATCATTTGTAGTTAGAAAAGCAGATAACACATATATAAACATAGTGGAGCATGTATTTTGAGCAAGGCTTTTGATTTTAACATTATAGTGAAAATGGGTAAAATTTGATAGCATACTTGCGCTATATCACATAAGATTGTTGTGCATTTACCATTGTTTCAGTTTATATTATCATCCTATATAATAAAAATGACGAAATTGTATCAAACATTAACGAGAATGCATTGTTCCAAACACTCCCTAAAATTACCCTTATTTGTCCAACTTCTTGTAAATCTTGTTCATCATCCTACCAAGGCACTTGAACATTCCCATAGTTTGCTTGAACTCCGCTGATTCATTCTCTATTTCGAAGAGCATAATACTCATGAGGCGAAGACGAGCTTGGAAGACCATCCTCGGAGCTATTTGATGATGATGATGATGGAGTTGGAGGTTTTGCTCTCTTGCCTTTTGTCTTAGCAACTTGTGCATCACTGGTGTGTGCTAAAACACATACCTTTTCATTATAAAAACTGACCCAAAACAACCAAGAAAGAGCCGTTTATTGCTAATATTTGTGGTTTTCTTGAGTTTGTGCTTGTGCAGGTACGGATATGTAAAAACACACAAAAAGGAACCAAATCAGACGTAAATCCGAGCACGAGAGATC